>CM076583.1:839884022-840438176 GCA_034641835.2 Pinus albicaulis
AGATTATTCCTGAAGAGGTTTCATTTTCAGAATTGATCATTTATTGGGTCTAAAATTCAGCAAAAGATCAAGCTCCGAATTTTTAAAACAAAACTAATTTTACGAATTTTATCTTTTTCATTTTAAATTGCTACAACTTCTTCTAAATGCAAATCCATCCGTCAATGATATCCTTGGCAAATTATATCAGCACAAAAATCAAAAGAAAGTTTATATTTCCTTTTTCAATTATTTATTTAATTAAGTTTTGATTGGATTTATTTTAATTTCTTTTTGCACTTTCATTTTATTTTTACATTTTAATTTTGTTTTGATTTGTTTTTGCAGGAAAACAGTTGAAGAGATGAGAAAAAGAATCTCTCAATTAACGAGAAGGCTCCAACAATTGAAAAAAATGATTTTAAACCAATGAAAATTGATGGAGAAAAACCACTCTTCAACAAAATTTCCTATGAAGTATTCTTTTGTAAATATTATAAATAGCAGATTGGAAAATGTAATAAAGGCTTGTCTCCTCTGCAATTCTAGAATTCTTGATGGCACTATTGTCTAGAGGATTTAGAGATGTAGGGTGAGAGGAGAAGAATCTCAGATCTAGAGATTATTGAGGTTTTTCTTTTACATTCTGAGTTATGTATAATGAACAGAGTCTTGTACTACTGTAGCTTTGATTTTGAAAGCAGAAGTTCAGGCATTGTAAAAGACTATTAGAGACTGAAGCTGGAGAAATGGACTTAATAAATTGGTATTTATAATACTATTATTTTAAATGCTAGTTTTTTTTTTTTATAACAAAAATGTGTCAATTTACTCACATACTTGTGTACTTCTGTTGGTACGAGTAATTTTCCTCAATTTATGTTTTTATTTGTCTATATTCTTATGGGTTGAATTTTGATTTCTGAGTAACTATTTACTCAGAAATTTGTTTTATAAAACTGATTATTGAATAGTAATATCTTTTGAACTATTTCTGCATTGTATTGTTTAATTATTCAAGTTACTGATTAAATGATCAAAAACATTTTGAGAACTACTTCCTGAGTGTTTTTGATTGATTATTTTAGTTAAGAGGTCTCTAGATAGAATGTGTTTGGTATTCACAATGTCCGTTAATTGAACTATTTTGTTAGCTTGATATTCATTTAAAAAAAACATATTTAAATCTCAAATATTTAAAACATCTTGCTCTCTGTCGGGATAGATCTATATCTGTCTAATTGAGATAGGATTAAAATATTTTTCTTTGGCTTGCATTTTAGAATAATATTGCATTTAGATTAAATTCTACATCCTTAAAAAGTCCTCTTCCCAAAGAGGGAAAACTTTAGTTGTGGTCTGGCTAACCCCAAATTAGCTTAAGGATCACTTTCTTGCTCGATCAGTAAGAGAAATGGTCTGATGTCTCTTTCCCATTGGTAGACAAAATTCATATTTTAAGCCAATGGAGATTGAGAGAAGCTAAATAGACCTAGTTAAACCAGTCGAAGCCACCATTCCAAACATAAAAGGAACTTCTTTAAGGTCTGGATCGGGTGGTCATCCCCTATGTTGTTGTAGCAAATTTCGTGGCCTCAACAGAAGGAGAACTAAAAATTTTAGAAGGAGAACTACTTTGCTTCAAAGAAGGTAAGAAAGGAAAGCCAACCATATGATAAGCTAAATCTATAAGTAAGAAGAAAAAATAGTTAATCTTTTACTTATACTATGACAATGTGGTTGTCCATGTCGATGATTCCAAAACCTTCCATGAGAGCTGGGTAGATTCTGTAGAAATTTCTTGTTTCCCACCCCCGTTTTCAGTTTCACCTTATTTCTCCTTTTAGTTAAATGCCCTTTCCCATATCCTTACATTCAACAACAGAAAAATATTTTTTTGCTGAAAACACAAATTCTAGAAAATTTACAGAATGCTGGAAAATGCAGAAATAAAAATCAGCAAGCTTAAAACAGCCATTCAACACATTTAAACACTGATATTTTTGGTCAACATGACCCTGGAAAAACCCCCTACAACTCTTGGGGAAAACCAGTTTGAAAGCTCCTTCTTATTTCTAAAAATGCTTTTACAGTGAGGCAGAAATTACAGCAAAAATTTCAGCAACTAAACAACTGTACTTATCTCGATTTCCGTGCATTCACTCCACCTTGGAAAATGTACAAAACACTAAAAACCCAAAACAGAAAATTTTCAGCTTTTATGACAGCATTAAATGTTGAAATGAGCTTATTGATTTTTGTGCCTAGCTATACGGCTGTACTGTTGTACGTACTGTACGGAAAAGCCAGCAACTTCTTCTCCTCGAAATCTGTTCTCCTTTGCCTCGAAATCTGTGCCAAAAATGATTGTACAGTTGCTGTACGAATTTCTAGAAAATCCGTACCACCAAGCAGTAGTCTCTCTCCTTGATATTCATGCCCAGAATCTTCCTAGAATTAAATTTTGAACTCACTGTATGGTCTTCCTCGTTTACTGTGCCTCTCTCACTCGAAAAATGTGCCCAACACTTGCTGTATGGATTTCTGCCTTGGAAACCGTGCGTCTTTGCTGTTGTACGGATTTTGCTGAAGTCTCTATCAGCTGCCCTCTTTCTCTTCACTGCTTAGAAATCTCCCTTGCTCTCCTTCTCTCCTTCTCTCAATCTTATCATGAAAGAATGAATGACCTTTTCCTCCTTTTCCTCCTTTAACCTAACCCTAAGTTACTTTTGGGGAATCCCTAAATCTAATGGCTGAAACATATTTAGATCAAGGGTTGAGATTAAATGCTCATTTAAATCTCACTTTCTATTTTTTAATTCACCCCACTTTAATAAATACCCACTTAGTCATTTATTTCCAAAGTCACTTTTCCTTTCTAATTTTACATTGACTTTATTAAAGTCACTTTAAAATTAGACTTTAGTAACTTTATCCCTTAATGTCACTTTTAAATTAGATTTGACTTTATAAAATTATAAAGTCACTTTAGGAGAAAAAATTAAATTCTTTTGGACACTTTTCCCTAGGCCAAAGATCAAAGCCTTAGGGAACCACCTGTCCTTCGGTAACCAAATTTCAACCTCCTCTTACCGAGGAAGGTGTTCCACACCACACCATCTTGCCTCTTTGATGAACGTAGCACTTAGTGGTGAGCTTTGGTAAGAATATCGCAACTGCTCATCAATAGAATATACTCAGCTTCACCTTGCTTCCCTTACGAACATAGTCTGCGGTAAGTGATATCGAGTGCCAGTAATAAACGACCTGTCATGAAATACTGGATTCTTCGTGAGTTTAATGCAACTCTGATTATCACAGTAAATCACTGAAGGTCTCAACGGCTGACCAAATAAGCCAAACAACATCTTGCGAAGCCAAATGGCCTCACAACTAGCTAGACTGGCTGCCATATACTCTGCTTCTGCTGAACTCAATGCTACTGACTGCTGCTTTCGGCTGAACCATGACACTACTGCCGAACCCAACCCAAAACAGCACCCTGAAGTGCTCTTCCTATCAGAAGCACAACCTGCCCAATCAGAATCAGTGTAACCTGTCAATCTCACTCCATCCCCCTGCCTGTAGTCCAGACCATAATCCACTGTCCCCTGCAAGTACCGCAAAATGTGTTTTGCAGCCACCCAGTGAACCTTCCTAGGCTCACACATAAACTGACTCATCGTGTTGACTGCAAAACAAATATCTGGCCCAGTGTTGACCAAATACATCAAGGAACCAATCAGCTGTCTGTACAATGTGGGATCCACCAACTCGGAATCCGAAGCATGAAGCTTCTTCCAGTTGGTGATCATCGGTGTCGACATGGGTCTACAATCCTCCATGTGGAATCTGCCAAGGATGTCCACAATATACTTCCCTTGTCCCAGGAAGAAATGCCCCTCCTCTTGCCACACCTCCAAACCCAAAAAGTAATGCATCAAGCCGATGTCCTTCATCTCAAACTCCGCCGCAAGATCTCTCTTGCAGTGCTCTATGAGTCTCTCTGCACCTGTAATGACCAATTCATCCACATACAACACCAGAATGAGAGGCTCCTCACCTATCACAATATAGTAAAGGTTCGGATCTGCCTCACTCTTTGTGAAACCCATCTTCTGCAAGTAAGTATCTATCCTGGAGTACCAAGCTCTGGGAGCTTGCTTCAAGCCATAAAGGGCCTTCTTCAGTCTGCACACATGGGACTCCTTCCCATGCACCTCAAAGCCCTGTGGCTGCTCAATGTACACCTCCTCCTGTATGAAGCCATTGAGAAATGCGATCTTCACATCCATCTGGTGGATCTTCCAACCCATCTCTGCTGCTATCGATATAATGGAGTGGATCGAAGTATATCAAGCCACGGGAGTGAAGGTCTCCTCATAATCTACTCCCTCTACATGGGAGAACCCTCTAGCCACAAATATCGCTTTGAATTTTTCAATGCTGCCATCTGCAGCATGCTTTACCTTGTAAAGCCATTTGGATGTAACCATGGATTTTCCCTTAGGCCTCGGCACCACCTCCAAAACATCATTCTTCATGATAGAAGAATACTCCTCCTACATGGCCTCTCTCCAGACCTACTGGATAGTTGCCTCCTCATAGCTAGAAGGCTCAGAGTCAAGGATGTTGGCAACCATTTCCATATAGCTACAAAACCTCTCAGGTGGTCTGCTCTCTCTGACCGGCCTCTTAAGCCCAGCAACAGATGTTGCCTCTCTCAAGGTATCCTAAAGCTACTTGGGCTTCCTCTTCCCTGAGCACACTTATCCCACTAGAGAATGAAACTTCTCCTCCTCATCATCATTAGGAGCCTAAACTCCTGATTGTCTTTCTGTTGTCCTCTTGCCTGCACCTGAACCTGTAGATACTGAAGTACCGTGTGAATTGTCCATCAGTTGACTCCCTAGTGAACTTCTCTGTGGACTGCTCTGCATGTTGCCCGAAGCACCACCCCTCTGACTCTACGAGCCACTGCTCATTCATGGACCAGACATCGTCACAGATGTACCTCCTGATCCCTCCCCACTGGATCCCTGCGACTGACTCAGCTGCTGTCGAGGGTCTGGTTGATCCATATGCTCTAACTCCCGTGACCTCCTGAAGGCCCTGTCCTCCTTAAACTTCACATCTTGCCTGACAACAACTTTCCTATGTTTAGAAATGTAAATCCGAAATGCCTTTGAGGTCTCACTGTAGCCCAAAAATATACCCTTCTCTGCGGTGGGCTCTAGTTTGGTCCTCTTCTCCTTGGGTATGTAGGAGTATGTAATACACCCAAAGATACGAAGATGACCGATATCAGGCTTCTTCCCAGAAAAATCCTCCTCCGGAGTCATATGCCCCAAGGCACGATGTGGACTCCTGTTCTGCAAATAAACAGCAGTGTTGCAGGCCTCTGCCCATAAAAACAATGGAAACCCTTGATCATGTAACATGGCTTTGGTAGCCCCTCCGATGGATCTATTCTTACTCTCCGCAACACCATTCTGTTGGGGGTTGTAAGGAACAATGAACTCCCTCCTAATGCCTGCCTCCACATAATAGTCAAAAAACTCTCCAAGGGTGTACTCTCCTCCATTGTTTGACCTCAGGGACTTGATATTTCGACCTGTCTGTGTCTCCACAAGAGCTCTGAACTCCTGAAACCGCTTGAAGACCTCACTCTTGGTCTTCAAGAAATAAATCTAGGTCCTCCTGGACTGATCATCAATGAATAAAACATATTACTCATATCCACTCAAGGAAACATGATACATCCGACCGCTCACATCGGAATGAATCAAATCAAGTATCCCAGTCGCTCTGCTGTCACAGCTGGGGAAAGGGGATTTAGCAAACTTGCCCATCGCACATCCTCTGCAAGTATCAAAATGATCAGGACTGAAATCTGGAACACCTGTAGTGATCTCCCGCAATGTCCTCAAGGCCCCATGATACATGTGCCCCATCCTGCAATGCCAAATCTCACACAGCTCAGAACTACTAGCTTTGTTGTTGGTACTACTGCTCAATTCCAAAAGGGGTTGGAATGAAAACTTGTACACCTTTGCATGGCGTACACATATCACTCTAGCTGACTCTGTTGGAGTACCCCTGGGATATATCATCACCTGTCCTTCGCTGAACAGTATCTCATATCCTCTGTCCTCTAAAGCTGAGACGGATATGAGGTTCTTCCTCATCCCTGGCACATAAAGAACATCTAACACCTTCAAGGGAGGTTTGGGTTCCCTATGAAATGTTAGTGTTCCCACATTAACTGCTCTAACAACTCTATCATCACCGAGTACTACCTCTATATCAGTGCCACTCTCTGAAAGCTCTGAGCAGTACTCACGGACTCCTGTCATATGACATGAAGCCCCACTGTCCACATACCAGATACCTGAAGATGCTCCGCTAGTCGAGGGAAATGCATGCTCCCTCTGAACCTCTGTGGCAGGTGATCCTGTGGTAGAGGACTCACACGCAATGAACCCAAACTCCTGGTCAAAGCGATTTGTAAAGTCCTCAACCTCTGCTGATGCTGCCATGCTCTAGTTCTTCCCCTTCTTCTTCTTCTTCTCTGGACACACAACTGCATAATGTCCCATCTTTTGACAATTCCAACACTTCACCTTGGAATAGTCCTTCTGTGTGCTACCCTGTTTACCTTTACCTTTTCCTTCGGCCCCACCACTGCTTGTGGAAGCTTGCTTATTTCCTTTGCCTTTCTTGCCTCCTTCCAACAGTGCTACATCCTCATCTTGCTCAACTAGCTTGGCTGCCCCAAGCTGACCCTTCCTAATCTCTGTCTAAATGCAGTCATCCCAAAACCTCTCCCATGTGGGAAGGGTCTCACGTGCACAAAACCCATCAGCAAAGTTCAGCCATAAACTGGGGAGGCCATTCACTGCAATCCTCACCAACTCAGTGGGTGGAATGGCCTCTCCAACTACTGCCAACTCATCTCTCACATTAGTAATCTTTGTGAGATATCCAACTTCACTATCAGTCTTACCCATCTTAATGGTCTTTAGCTTCTCATTCAAGACCTTTTTTAGTTCTCATTAGTACTCTGGTAGATATTGGACAATGTTGTCCACATCTCATGAGCATTTCTCTTTCCTCTCACATGAGGAATGCAATGGTCTTTGATTCCATCTAGAATCAATCTCTTACCCTTGTTTTTCTTTCTATTATATGCTGCCAACTGAACAACATCAGTAGGCACAACAACAGGATTCTGTGCGGTATGCACCATGATGTCCCATACTTCTGCCTCCTCAAAGATACTCTGCATTCTCTCCTTCCAAACGCTGTAATTGGTATGCCTGTCCAACCTATCCTCCACCCTTAGTCCCAATGACATATTTTTGTCTTAAAACTGAAAAATAGCACTGCTGTAGTAAAGATAAAAGATTTTGTGTGAAAAATCAGCTTGCTGGAATTTTCTGAGTGAAAAATCAGCAGACTGTATTTTTCTTCTTGCTGTCCCAAACTGCACTTTCAACACTCAAGCTCCGATACCATGTATAAATTTCATGTTTCCCACCTCGGTTTTCATTTTCACCTTATTTATCCTTTTAGTTAAATTCCATTTCCCATATCCTTACATTCAACAACAGAAAAATATTTTTTTCCTGAAAACACAAATTCTGGAAAATTTACAAAATGTTGGAAAATGCATAAATAAAAATCAGCAAGCTTAAAATAGCCATTTAACACATTTAAACACTGATATTTTTGGTCAACATGACCCTAGAAAAACCCCCTACAACTCTTGGGGAAAACTAGTTTGAAAGCTCCTTCTTATTTTTGTAAATTCTTTTTACAATGAAGTAGAAATTACAACAAAAATTTTAGCAACTAAACAACTGTACTTATCTCGATTTCCGTGCATTCACTCTACCTTGGAAAACATACAAAACACTAAAAACCCAAAACAAAAAATTTTCAGCTTTTATGACAGCATTAAATGCTGAAATGAGCTTCTCATTTTTTGTGCCTAGCTATACGAACGTACTACTGTACGGACTGTATGGAAAACCCAACAACTTATTCTCCTCGAAATCTGTGCTGCTTTGCCTCGAAATCTATGCCGAAACTGACTGTACGGCTACTGTACAGATTTCTAGAAATTTGTACCACCAAGCAGCAGTCTCTCTCCTCGATATTCATGCCCAAAATCGGACCAGAATTAAATGCTGAAATTTTTGTACGATCTTCCTCATTTACTCTGCCTCTCTCCCTCAAAAAATGTGCCCAACACTTGCTGTATGAATTTCTACCTTGGAAACCGTGCCTCTTTGCTGTTGTATGGATTTTGCTGAAGTCTCTATCAGCTTCCCTCTTTCTCCTCACTGCTCAAAAATCTCCCTTGCTCTCCTTCTCTCCTTCTCCCAATCTGCTCATGAAAGAATGAATGACCTTTTCCTCCTTTTCCTCCTTTAACCTAACCCTAAGTTACTTTTGGGGAATCCCTAAATCTAATGGCTGAAACATATTTAGATCAAGGGTTGAGATTAAATGCTCATTTAAATCTCACTTTCTATTTTTTAATTCACCCCACTTTAATAAATACCCACTTAGTCATTTATTTCCAAAGTCACTTTTCCTTTCTAATTTTACATTGACTTTATTAAAGTCACTTTAAAATTAGACTTTAGTAACTTTATCCCTTAATGTCACTTTTAAATTAGATTTGACTTTATAAAATTATAAAGTCACTTTAGGAGAAAAAATTAAATTCTTTTGGACACTTTTCCCTAGGCCAAAGATCAAAGCCTTAGGGAACCACCTGTCCTTCGGTAACCAAATTTCAAAAGATTCTTGAGTACATTTCATTCACTGTATCTCTTATACAAGATTTACTTTGAGAACAAAGATATTTTATAGGACACAAGAGTCATGTTAAATCAAAAATTAAGAATAAAAAATAGTTAAGCTTTTACTTATACTATGACAATATTGTTTTCTAGGTCAATGATGCCAAAACCTCCCAAGAGAGGTGGGTAGATTCTTGAGTACATATCATTCATAGTAACTCTTATACAAGATTTAATTTGATAAAAAATATCATTTATACAACACAAGGGTCATGTTAAATCCAGAAGTAAGAATAAGAAATAGTTAAGCTTTTAGTTATACTATGACAATGTGTTTGTCAAGGTCAATGATGCCAAAACCTCCCATGAGAGTTGGGTACATAGATATTTTATAGGACACAAGAGTTATGTTGACTCTCTGCTTATTAATGTGTAGTTATTTTTGGGAACATTCTTTTGTTATTTTGGAGTTTATTTGCAAAGCAATAGTCATGAAGGAAGCTTATCAAAAGTAAGAATAAAAATTCTTAAGATTTGACTTATACAATGAAATTTTTTGAAAGAGAACTACTACGCTTTATAGAAGGTAAGAAAGGAAATCCAACCACTTGATAAGTTAAATCTAGAAGTAAGAAAAAAATAGTCAAGCTTTTACTTATACGATGACAATGTGGTTGTCCATGTCAATGATGCCAACACCTCCCATGAGAGTTGGGTAGATTCTTATTAATGTGTAGTTATTTTTGGGAACATTCTTTTGTTATTTTGGATTTTATTTGCAAGTCAATAGTGATGAAGGAACTTTATCAAAGTTATGATCACATTTCAGAGATTTTTGGTTAAGTTTGAAAATATTTTCATTAGAATTTGAGAAAGTATAAGAAATTGATAAAAGATAAAGTTTAGGTATACTCTAAGAAAGAACCATTAAAGAGGACAAAGATAAAATTTCTCAGAGATGGATATTACATGTTCATTGATCATAGTGTAGAGGATGGGTTCAAGTTGGACTTAGTATGTGTGCATTTATTGAGTCTCAGCCATCAATTTTGGATGGTGATAAATAAATATTTGCTAGGTTGATTCATAAAAAAAATGCACTCATCTAGTCTCAGCCATCAATATTGGATGGTAATAAAGAAGTATATGTTCTTTCTTTTGATGGTGATAATGCATGGTGATAAAGAAGTCTCTATTCTTTAATTCATAAAAATTTGAGTGTTGAAGTTGGAAAATTAATAAAGAATTTATAATCTTATTTTACTTTAAAAAAACATTTAGTTTAAGCAAATAAGTGATATATCCCATAAATGATATATGGAAGATGATTTTCTCTAAGAACAACTTCTAAGCAAGGAAGTTTGATATTGAATGAAGTCAAAGGTTAAGTAAACCCTCATAATTAGAGAAATCATGTTAATTAATGATCCATTTAAAAATAATTATGTGAATATGATTATGCGAATTTCATCACTATATTAAAATAACCATTAATGTGGCATACATATTTTAGTGATCAATGAAAGCTTTGTTATGCTATCCTAATGGCAGCTTGGTGAGTCCACCCAACTCAATGACACCTTTTTATAAGAGATGGTATCTTATTACCCAATTAACATACTTTGATTAGAGATTGTTTATGACTACCCAGTCTTAACACCTTTTGATAAGAGGTTTTATGTGATTACCGAGTGTTTCACCAGTTTTTATTAGAGATGGTTTGTGATTATCCATTGCTAAGTGTTATGAGAAATATATTTTATAGGTCTTATCTTAATAGTCTTTTCAATAAGCCATGCATTGTAAATCAAACATATAAAGTGTAAATATAATTTAGTTATTTCTTTTCAATAAATCGTGCATTTCAAATCAAACATAGAAAGTGTAAATATAATTTAGTTATCTATTTTCAATAAACAATGCATTTATACCTCTTAGTGCCTTAAAATTGTCATCAAGTCTAAATCATTGGATTAGTTGCACATGATCTTTTATATGTCATGATTATTTTGAAATTTATGCCTTACGACATTCCCTTTTCAACATCTATGCAATTGCTAGTTAAGTTTTATTAAATTTCAATTATCTACTTCATGCTTAGTAATGAAAAATCCAATAGTCTAACACCTTCCTTTCAGAATATAATGGTAAATTTTAATTGAGATACAATGATGAGAATTTATTATGTTATGAATGTTGGAAAATGGGTGGTCGTGTTAATGTTCGTATTGATGTAAACAAGATTCAATGGTGATCCATTGATATATGTAGGTTTCCACTAGAGAATCATCATAGAACCAGGCTTATTTAAAAGCCATTAAATGATGACTTTGGTGGTTGAGATGTTATTAGTCTCAAGCACAAGCAAAACGGTCAAGAAGGAGAGTGTGGGAGGAAGTTTGGAGCAACCCTCAGAGGAAGAAAATGAGCCCAAATTCTACATCAGATCCCACCCATTGGAAATTTCTCTGAAAGAGGTTTCTAAGGATATGTGAAAGTTCAAAAACGGGACCTTGGATCAAAAGATATGGTTTGTTGAAGTTCAGGAATTTGGAGCCTTATGAAATATGAAATATTAGAGGTCAGAGCATGAGGACCTCTGGATATCAGAACATCAGAGGTTAGACCATCGGGAGCTCTGGATATTGGAACATCATAGGTTAGAGCATTGGGACCTCGGGATATTTAAATATCAGAGGTTAGTGAATATCAACACATTAGAACCTCGGAGAATATTGAAATGTCTGAGGTCAAAGATATCAGAATATTAAAGGTCTAGGATATCTAGGTCCAAAATATTGACACATCGAAATATCAAAAATTCTTAACCAATTTGTTTTAAGGAATTACAATATCTAATGATTCTGATGGTAAATGCGTCGATAGAAAAATTAACAAAGGAACTTGTTTCAAAAAAATACTTCACGGATCGTCTTCTCTCTTCTCTAGAAGGACACATGGAAACATGAAATTGGCACTGAGTAGCTGAAGTGGTATATGACATAAGGATGACGTGGCAGTATGGTAGGACACCTAGAATTCAGATTCAGAGTTATTGGATGGCTTAGTGGGCCAACTTCGGGTGATACATGGAATCAATTTGGAGGCGCCACGTGGAGTCATGAAGCAACCATGACGTCATAATGAACATTGGCATATCATAGATGATGGAAATCGTAACTTCTTGACGAGCCTTATGGATAAGGTTTTGATAAAGGGGATTTGATGGAATGTTGGCACTTGTTCATGGGTAAGTCCAGAAAACCAATGGCGCAGTGCAAATATAAAGGGAGAGTGTCCCTCTGCAGGAGCTTGAAGGCTTTAACAACCTAAGCACTAAGCCATCGATAACAACTCACGGTGCCATGGTAAAGCACTGCTAAAGGAGAAAAAGTAAAAGGGAACCAAGGCTATTGGGGAAGTGTAATATCATAACATTTCATCTCTGAAAGTTACAATATGGAGTGTTGCGATGGTAAAGCTCTATGGAGTGAAGACTCTGATATTATAGCACAAAGGTGTATTCAAGGACAAATGTGTCAGCACAAAAGTAAAGATGTGCAAAACGAAGTTAGTTCATGAAATTAATGACGGCAACAAATATCGCTTGGTCAAGAAAACAAGGACCAAGATTGCACAGTTTTATTTGAATGAAGTCTTTCTTGAGCCCTGAAGTAAGACACCTATAATATTCTTGTGCACACCTCAGTGAATTAAATAGAGTGCGGAGATTCCATTTCAAAGTACAATCCAAGCCTTAGATGATATGAATAAGCATGGAGAGCTAATTGGAGTACATAGGTGCATTGAGAATTTACTTCTCAGAAGTAAAGAGTGCTCAAGAACTCATTCCTGTAGTTAATTTTATGACAGAATGAAATAAGAAGACATAAAGGAAGAGATACATGTAATTTAATAAACAAGTCAGTGGTATGCACACCAATGCAAGGGACATGATTTTGAAATGTGCAGTAGTGGAACAAAACCATCAGGAGTCTTTGATCAAAGTAGAGAAAAACATAATATTCTTGAATTTGTTTTTGAGTGAGATATATGGTTGTGCTAGGTGAGAGAGAATAGAGTGAGAGTTGTGGGTGTGCTGGGTGAGATACCATATAGCTTGAGTTGTGGGAGTAGCAAGAAAGGATGTGATGTGAGACAACAGAGTGCTGATCACATGTTAGGTTGAGTAGAGTAAATAAGGTGTGACTGTGCAGAACTGGAGGAGTCGGTGCTTAAGAAGAGAACCAGGAGAAAAAATCAATTTTCTAACATAGTAGGTTGATATTTAACTTAATTGTAAATTCCTTTCTTTTCAGTTTGAAATTTGTATGAAATAGTAGAACCACGGCAACAACACAGCAAGAACAAGTGGCAGTCTGCATTCAAAGAGTTAGGTGCCTCTTGTAAAGTTTTTTCTTGCTATCCTAAGGGGTTCGATGCCTCCAGTGAGTGGGTGCTCATAAAAAAACTGATGTAATTAAGTTGGTGATTAATTTACATCTTAAAACAACAACAATTTGGTGCTTTTTACCCTTTCAGTTTCTAGGTGAAAATACCTGTGTCTGTGTGTGTATGTGTTGATCTTGAGAAGCGTTGTTGAAAAGATGAATGCTTATGACTTACTGCTCATATATTTGTGAATGAACACTCTCATAAATAATACACAATAAAGGGACTAAGAAATAACATATTCAAAAATAGAAAATTCAAAGTAATCATGAAATTATTGATTCACCTCCCCTCTTAGTAATTCCTTATATCAAAAATTGTTATCAGAGCCATAAAATTGATAAGAAATATAGCCATTGTAAAGTAAATTGATAAGGAATTATGTCTAGGAAAGAAAACCGTTATGCTTATTAAAGAAAAATACAAGTCTTTGATGGGACAAAATTTTCCTTCTAGAAATTAAGGATTGAAGCATACATAATGCCACCTAGTGTAGAAGTGTGGAATTTAGTACTGGTAGATTATAATGTCCCTGATATTCCTTGCACTGATGCAGATGGTAAGAAGTTATATGGAAACAATGCAAAATCCAAAAATGTTATTCCTTTTTGTCTTATTCAATCATAACTTGTAAAATTTATGCATCGTAAATCTGCTAACGAAGTGGTGGTAAATCTTACCCAAAGTTATGAAGGGGATGACAAGGTCAAGTAGGCTAAGTTGTAAAAATTCAGAATGAGGTTTGAGAGCCTAATAACGGGTGAAGATGAGAGTATTGTAGAATAGTTCCTTAGGGCCGATGAGGTCACCAATATGCTTATAGGGCGAGGTGAAGAATTCAAGGAAGAAATGGTTGAATAAAAAATCTTAAGATATATTCCATTGAGATTTAATGCCAAAGTATCATCTATTGAAGAAATTTATAATTTGAAATATCTCAAGATGGAATAGTTGCATGGTACTCTCACTGCCTATGAGATGATATTTGGAAAGGAGAAGTAAGAATCAAAGGAAGCAACATTAAAAGTGTCCAAAGATGGCAAGAAGCTTAAAAAACATCAAGAGTGCTCCAGCTGTGAATATGATCATGAATTGGCTGAGTTGGCTAGGAAACTGAAACATGGCTTAGGAAAATATAAAGTGAAGATACCCTTTAAATGCTTTGATTAGAGAAGGGTGGGACATTTTTCATCCAAATTCCCCTACATGGAAAGTAGTGAAAAGGAATATGATTATAAATTGGGGAAAAAGTCTTAGGAACAACAAAATAAAAGGTTCTACAAGAAAAATGGTTTCTACTCCAAATAAGATAGCTCAACATAAGAATCAAATAGGGGAAAATCTTCAAAGGATGATTCAAATACGTTTCTTCTTTTTCCTTTCGAAACAGACTTCAAGAAATAGAGTATTGTTGACTTTGAAGAGGAATATGAAGAATACGGAGTAGTTAACCTTGAAGTTGAACTTGTTAGTTCCCTTAATGAGTTAAAGAAAGAAAGGAATAAGAATAATATGCTAAAGGAACAACTGTAGTGTGTTGAAGAAAGAATGCATAACTCAGATAATGAGAAGTTTTCATATCAAAAAAAGAAACTTGAAAAATCTATTAAGAGAAACAGTAGCCTGATTCTTATTCTAGAAGAAAAAAAAGGAGCACGTGAGAAATTAGAAGAAGAGAACAAACAATTAAGATAGGAGTTGCTCAAGGTAAGAAGGGAAACAATCTCAAGAACATGGAGGGATGATATTATGTCCTTGAAAATTGATCTAGAAGAAGCAAAGTGAAAGGAATAAGTTCTTCAAGTTATAATCTATGAATATGAATAGAAAATTCAATGTCTTGAGGCATAGATTGTCTCTCTAAGAGTGGATCTATAGGGAAGGAAGATCGAGAATGGTCTAAATGAGAAGTTCATTGAAGGCACAAGAAAACTAGATCAGATTCTAAACATCCAACGACCCTCAGGAATCACAATAGGTCTAGGATACTCAGAAGAATGAGATTTTTCCATGAGGAAGATGAATTTCAGGTCCACAAGATTCGAATAATCAAGGGGTTGTGAAAAGAAGCATAGAGAGAATGTCAGTGGAAATAGAAAGGCAGAACAAAAAAGAGGAGATCATCAATGGAGAATGAATTGATCAAACATGAATCCAAGGTACTCTCATGCACAAATATGTAATATTTTCAACAATAGTCATTCCTATATGTTTTATGGTCATTTCTATAAGTGTCATATCTTTGGCCATAATTTTTTGATTGTAGAATGATAAAATTTGAAAGAGATGAAAATTCTAGATATAATAAATATCCAAATTTTAAATCTCCAAGCTCTTCTCTTCGAAATTGGAATATATTTTTTCCCTTGCTAAGTGAAGTAGAATGCTTCATATGTAAAACATTTTGACACAAAGTAAGTGAGTGCAGATGCAGGTTTGAATACCTATCTAAGTCATAAAATGTTAGATAGAAAACTATCCAAAATGATAAAGTGATCTGGAAATGAAAAACTAATAAGAGCATGTAGTGTGGACTTTCCCTATTAGCTCATAATCAAGAAAAAAAATGGTATGTGGATAGTGGTTGTTCCAAACACATGACTGGGGAGAAAATATTTTTTTTGTCGCTAAAGGAAAAGGACAAAGGAAACAATGTTGTAGCAATAACCAAAGGTAAAAGTGTATTCAACCTTGATCTAAAGAAAAAAGAAAAACATGTGCTATATGTAGAAGGTATTTGCTTAGTGTTACCCAGATGTGAAATAATGGATATGATGTGACCTTTCGATAAAAATACTGTGAGATCCGCAACATGAAGAACATAAAACTGGTGGGAACGGAAATCAGAACCCACAATAATCTATATGTGTTTGACGACTCAAGAGTCAAATGGTATTTGAGAAAATCAAATGAATCGCGATTATGGCACAAGAGGTTAGGGCATATGAATTTTTACAGTTTTGTAAAAGTAAGCAAGATTAGAGCAATGAAGGGACTACCAAGATTGGCAAAGCCTCATAACTCCATATGTAACTCATGTCAATTTGGTAAACATACGAGCACCCATTTCAATATAAAAGAGTTCTCCTCATATAGACCTCTGGAGCTCATTGAAACAAAGATATGTGTACCAAATAGAACAAGCACCTTAAAAGGGGAAAGGTACTTCATGCTTATCATTGACGATTTGAAGAGAGCCACTTGGATTGTGCTTCTAAAAGAAAAGTCGGAAGCATTCACGTATTTCAAAAAGTGTAAGACTCAAGTAGAAAATGATAAATACTTTAGATAAAATTCTTAAGATCAGATAGAGGAGAAGAGTACATCTCAAGAGAGTTTGAGGAATTCTGTGAAGATAATGGAATTAGAAGGCAATTCTCCATGGAAATAACTCCATAGCAAAATGTAGTGGTGTAAAGGAAGAACAAGATGGTCCAGGAAATGGACAGAGAAATGTTGGACTAATTGTAGTGGTGTATATGGATGCCATCATCTTTGGCAGAGACATGGAACAACTGGGGCATCAATTTGTAGAATGTATGCAACTAAAGTTCGAAATTTCAATGATTGGAGATTTGTATTTTTTCTTGGGACTACAAATCTGTCAATCTCAAAAAGTAGTGTTTATATCCAAATCCAAATACCTCTGAGAAGCTCTAAAAAATTTTGGGTTGTAATATTACAAACATATAAGCACACCCATTTTTATAGGTTTCAATATGTGCAAAGAAGATGACACACCTCTAGTAAATCAAACAGAATAAAATTTGATGATATGAAGCTTGTTTTATATTACAGCGTCAAGGCGAGATATCATGTAGGCCATAGGCCTTGTGGCCATATTTCAGGCTTTTCCACGTGTAAGTTATGTTGATTATGTCAAAAGATTTTCAAATACCTTCAAGGGACAACAGAGTATGGATTGTGGTATGTTAAAGGAAAATAATTCAAGCTGAATGCCTATACCGATGTAGATTTGGTTGGCAGCATTGATGACAAGAAAGTTATTTCTAGTGCACCCATATTCCTATGAAAAGTCTTGGTGTCTTGGGTCAGAAATAAACCAACCTCCATTTATTTTTTGAGTGTTGAAGGAGAATATATTTTTGCTGCAACTTGTTGCACACAGATTCTATGGATGACGCATAATTTAAAATATATTTAAGGAGATCTAACTGATCCCATTCCAATAATGTGTGACAACACAAGTGCCATTATAATCTCAAAAAATCCAATCATGCATTAAAAAACTAAATATAGTCCTATCAAGTTCCATTTATTGAGGAAAAAAATTGCAGCCAATACTATCAAACTTGAATATTTGGCCACTAAAGAGTAATTGGTGGATATATTTACCAAGCCACTCGCAAGAGAACCATTTGAATATCTCAAGCATCAGATAAGAGTTGTGACTCCTACCTCAAAATGACTTAATTTTTGTAACAAGTGGTAGCTACTCAGCATGTGGGACTCATGGGAGATTATACTACAATTTTTCAGGATGATTATTCAAGAATCACACTTTTCCATTGATGAAAAAGGGGGAGAATATTGGAGAATTCCATGCCTAGCCTCAAGGGGAGTTTATGGTGTTTCCATCAATGCCAAAGGGGGATATTATTGGACAATGGGTGGTTGTTTTAGTCTTCGAATTTATGTCAAAACAAGTCAATGGTGATCCATTGATATCTTTAGGCTTCTAGTAGAGAATCATCATAGCACAAGACTTATTGAAAAGCCATTAAAGGATGACTAAGATTGTTAGGATGTTAGCAGTCCAAGTGCAAGCACAATGGTTGTTGGTCCTCTAATTTGCACCATTTTTGACAATTTTTCCCTTTCCAAATCGAAATCATTTACCCTCTTTTACCTATCTCATGCACCATCATCTTGCACTAGTACAAGAATGATGACAGATTTTGCATTAACTTCATATTTTACATATTTTAAGCTAACTTAGCATTTATTAACTATTTATTATGTGATTTTATACTTAGAATTACTTTTTTAACTCATAGTTACCTCCTATGTTATTTAATAGTTAAATTATTATCTTGACCACTGATTTTTAGTGCAGAACAGATCTCGCACTAGGGCCAGCACCGCGATCTTAGCAACAAATCTAGATCTCTTTGAATGCTTCCTAATTTTGTACCACCATATCTAAAGGCAGCCAAGTCCCAGTGATAACAGTAAGTCAATCTGAATAGCGAAGATTGGACTTAGGAGGAACGAATAGATGGAGATAGCCACGACCCCTTTTTGTAAGAACGTTTAATTTTGAAGGCCGAAAGCTTATTCTGCAATTGGTTATGTAATTTGTTGTAATGATTTCTGCAATTGGCTATGTAATGGTTAAATGATCCTTTTGGCCTGTGGCCAAAAGGATCTATATGAGGAGAAATGTAAATAGGAGAAGTGGTTCAAGGTTTGATCGAATTGAATAGATCGGAGAATAGAACCAGTGAGGCAGTAGCAAGCCTGTCTTTTCTTATCGCCCAAATCTGGGCTGGATATGTAATCACGCATTTATTTGCTTTGAGGATTTAATAAGAAGAGCTTTGCCTTGTGCTTCATGGATTTTATCTCTTTATGCTTAAAAAATTGATGAATTGATTCAATACTGACTAGAGTTTCCATTTGAAAGGGAGAAACGCTAGTTGGCTAGGGCCCAGCCAACCCAACACGTCCTCCCTCCTTTCTGTTCTTGCAAATTATGTCTGCTAAGTGTGATTTAATTTACAAAATTTGAATTTCTATTTGAGTGAAAGCAGATCTGCATTGTGAAGTATTTAAATTTCCTTTTCTGCATATGAATTTAAATTTGCTTTCTTCACCTGGTTCGAACAGGAGAAATTACCTGCACCATTGCACGTTGGTGTGTTATTCACTTTCCGCTCATTTGGTTTATTTTCTCCGCCTGGTGCAAGCAGGAGAATTGTTCCTGCACCAGTGCTAGATAGTATGATGCAACAAGTCTCTTTAAGTTACTCCTAACATCTTTCTTGCTTTCAGTTACATTTTAATTAAAAATATTGTTTCCTTATTCTCTACAGATATTCATCTTTCTGATAAGAAATTTGGTTTCATAAACACTTGTAGTAATTAATCATTGATTTCAAGGACTAAAATTTAAAGTGTAAGAAGCTTAGATCAGGTGCAAGAAATAGTTTCTTGGTACCAAATCTAAGTTCGGTGGACTTCAGGAAGTTCAGGGCCACTTGCACGAAGAAAAACATTTTTTGTACAGACATTACTTTACACCTTCTGCATAGATCGTTGTTCCTGCACTAGTGCAAGGAGACTCTTGTAGGAAGGATATCTTTACATGAGCAGGTTTGAAAGGGCCCATCTATTGAATACTTCTAAGGTGTCTTTGCTAAAGAAAAAACATTCTGAGTAGATGATCAATATTCCTCTCGAGTAATTGCCTTCTTTTATTTCTAAATCTCTCCTGCAAGTACATTTATTTTTATTATGGCCTCAGATTGTTTTGATTGTTTGAGTTTCCTTTTTCTCTAAAGTTTGATTCTGTAAATTTTCCTTTAAGAAGTAGGAGTTGATATTAGAAATATTCATACCATCTCTGGCATTGCTAGGGATTCGTCTCTAATTTTACGAATCCCCCGGGTTGACATTTTAAGTGTTGAGGACTTTACTTAATTGTAATTCCTGCACCTAACATTTTGGCATCATTGCTGAGGAGGTGATTTGATTTGGTAAGAATTTTCTAATTGTATAATAGAGGTAAGTTTACTTTATTTCTTGCAAGTATTTTTGAAGGAGTTTTTGCTAGTGTTGATTGATTTCTGACAGTGTTTTTACTAGAAATTGTTTTGATATTTTTCTTTCTTTTCTTTGAAATGAATGCCTAGGAGAGGTAAGGGTTCGAAGCCCACTAAGGGCCAAAATAATTTTTCTCACATTGGGTCTCCTTCTGTAAGCAGGAAGCCCAATTCAATTCAAACCCATCACGTAGGAACAATACACCTGGATTTTGGTAATAACAACTTAGGTGTGGATCAGCCTGTGGAGAGCGGTACAAGAAAGAAGGGAACAATCGCAGACCAAGAAGATCATTTGGAAGGAACAAGTGACAATCAGGTAAGTGAAGGACAATCTACTTTTGTGTTTCCAATTTTGGATCCTGATACTATGTCACAAATGAATAATATTCCACCATCAGCTCTCCCTCGTTTCCATGGTAAATTTCATGAAGATCCTGACTCTTTTCTATTTGGGTTCGATATTTTGTGTAGAAGTTATGATTATGAAATTGAGGCTCAGAAGTTAAGATTATTTCCTGTTACTCTCAAGGACTCAGATTTACAGTGGTTTATCGGGTTAGGAGGAAACACCATAACTTCTTGGGATCATATGAAGAGAGTATTTTTGTCTAAATATCAAGAATATTGCAAAACTCGGGACATGCAGGATGAAATTTTTACAATCATACAAAATGATGATGAAATGCTTGAAGATTATTTGGAAAGATTTTTGTATATTTTACAAAGTTCAAAACTTAAGCTAGATCCCAACACTATTAGAACCTTGTTCTTAAGAGGACTTACTGATAATGATAGAAACAATTTGAATCTATTAGGACAAGGTGATATTTCTCAGAAAACTTTTGATAAAATTTGTGAATTATGCCAGAAATTTTCAAGAAATGAGTATATATCCGGTAGAGGAACTCGAAATAAAAATAGAAAGACTAAATCTACTGGTGCTATGATTATTGGACTGGAAAATAAAATGTAAAACATGAAAATTGATATAATGAACACTGTTACTAAACTGTTAGACTCTTTAAAATTTCAACAAAAACTTATGAAGGAACAAGAGTCATTATGTATTTTCTATCCTAAATGTAGAGACAAGCATCCCCATAAAGAATTTCCTCTTAACTTGAAAGAAACTAATAAGTGTGCTATTTGTGCGAAAGACTATATCACAGAAAAATGTCCCTCTATACCTAGACTTAAAGCTTTATTTACAGGGGGGAAAAATGAAGTTGAAAAATTGTATGCTATGGGAGCAAGAAGAAATTGGCCTCAGTTAGGTGTAGGTATGGCTCTTGAATTTCCTCCACACTATTTTGGTTATAATCCACATGCATATTAGTATCCTAACTCTCATCAGCAGTGGTAGTATGGAAATCAATATCAACATGGGAAATCTTCCCAACCATGGCAACAGGGTTGGAGAGGCCCAAATCATTCTCCATATTTCTACTAGCCACCTATGCAACCATATCCATCTACACATGTACCTTATCCAATGCCTCAACTTCTGAGTCAGACCACCCCATTACCTTTACCTCCACCCTTTCGACCTCCTAAATTGCCTACTCAACCTATGCCCAATCCTAATAATAATAATAATAAAGCAGTGAAAATGATCCACATAACAAACCCACCTTTACCATTTGAATACCAGTCTATTCCAATTGGATTTCATGATATTCAATTAAGATCAGGAAAGATTGTAATGCCAGAAAATCAGAAACAACCTATGGTGATTGTTGAAGAGAAAGAAGAAGAGGAAACTCTTAACCATTCTTCGAAAGTTGTCACTAAATAGCCCTTACCCTCTGAGTCATTGCCATATTCTTCCAACCAGCCTCCCTTTCCAGAGAGGCTAGTAAAAGAAATAAGAGAGTCTATTTCTGAGACTAGTTTGGCATCGGAACTTCATAATATTTTCATTAATATACCTTTACTCCAAGCCATTAAAGAGATCCCCATTTTTACCAAGATTATTAAGGAACTCTTTCTCAAGAAACCCGAGAGGAAGAGGTTGAAACCCCAAACTATTCAATTTGTTGGTAGGGCAGCAGAGTTGATGACGAGATGTGTGTCTGTGGAAAAATATACTGATCCCGGAAACCCTATTGTCACCATTCATATCGGTAATGTCCTTGTCTCTAATGTCCTTATAGACCTAGGAGAAACCATTAATTTAATGACTAAGAAAACCATGGATCAACATCGGTTATCTCATCTTCGCCCTACTCCCACTGTGCTTGAATTAGAAGATAGATCTAAAATTAAGCATGAAGGACTATTGGATGATTTGATCATCTCATTAGATTCTTTGGAATATCCTGCTGATTTCATTGTGCCTCGGCTAAAGAACCCGGTAGGAGAACATCCCTTGATCTTGGGTCGACCATGGCTTGCTACGGCCAATGCATATATTGGATGTTTTTCCAGTGATATGTATATTTCACATGGAGATTCTAAGAAGAAAGTTACCTTATACCCCCCTGCCAGATCCATTCAGGTCCTTCGAGATACTTTATGGTTGGACCAAAGCAGTGATGAAGAGACTCAGTTTTTATCTCTTATTCATCATTATACTGGGTCTTCACAAGAAGATGAGATTCAAGATTTCCTAAACAATCTAGACACCATGCCTAACTTTGAGCCTTTGAACTAGATTTTTAGCTTATATTTCCTAGAAAACCATGATTATCATTCTTATATACCGTTGTATTTGACCACTCCCTTGAGTACTCCGGAGCCTAATACTACTCTTGTTGAGATTAGCCCTAGTAAGACCTTGCACATGAGTTCAGATTTAGACCCATCTCAGTAAGAGCAGCTTGTGAATTTGTTGCAAAACCATCTTAGTGCATTTGATTGGGGCTATGAAGAAATGAAGGGTATCCCTCCTGAAACTTGTACACATCATATCTATATTTAGGAACGAACCCAACTTGTCCGAAAACCCAAAAGACAAATGAATCCAGCTCTAAGAGATGTCAAGAAGGAAGTGTTAGGGTCCCATGATTTGGCTGATTAGCAAGCCAAGTGACAGGGTAACATCAAACCAATATTTGGAGCCCAAGGATGTAGCCTTCCTGGACTCAGAGAGGGCTCTCTCTATTTGTGTAAGGGATATCTATGTGTTTTACTTCTTGTGTTTCTGATTTTAGGCTAGTTGTGAAGTAGGTTTTTGGTTTTTCTTTTAGGTTTTTGAGGGAGGAACTAATCAAAGACTAAGATAGATAAAAATATTTTCAGATCAACTCGGCTATGGGGTCTAAAAGGTCAATAAAGCTTCAGATGGTGATACAAGGTATGTTGAAGGGTCGATTTGATCAAGGTAAAATCAAGTCCGATGGACACTAATTTTGTGAAGAACAAAGGCTTTCAAACATAAATAGTTCAATAGCTGACATAAACATGGTAGGCCTAACCATTAATCATGATAAATGTAACTATAAACTGATAAATGCATAGAAATAAACATTCAAGCAATACATAGAGATATATGACTTGCTAACTTTAGGAAATTGCTATCAGACTTTGGGGAAAGACAATTAAGACAAACAAATAACTCAAATCACTATGAGGAAATGCCTAAGCATAGTATTTCAAGCTATCAGGCACTTTGAAGCAAGATTGCATAGTTTTAGGCAAAGGGAAAGATGAGTACAAGACCTCCTTGGTTCAACTAAGACAATCAAACAATCAAAGAAAGGTTTCATAGGTGGAGCTATGACTAGCCATGAGTAATCAGGGCATACCGTGAATCATACTTAGCATGCATAAAACCATAAATGAAACAACCAAACAATTTCTTTAGTTATCAAAGAACAATCAAGGATTCTTTGATATGACTAAGAAGGAAGAAAACATAGAAGCTATAAAGAAATGGGAAATATGAGGTGCCTCCAAAGGCATGTCTCAAATATATTCTCTACTATTTTATAGAAAGCAAGAGCATGAAATATGAATGAAAACTAAGAATCATAACAGAGAGGGACACTATACCATTTTACCAAGTCAAGGAATCCAACAACGGTCCTCCTTCATCATCCAAAAACATTCAAGAAACTATCCAATGCATGAGACAAGTATTTCGTCCAAGCTTGTATAACCATATATTGCTCTATATCATCAATTTCAGCCTTATTTACAATGAAGTCTCTTGTAATATATAGGCCAAGATGAGGGAAAACCTCCTAGTGCAACTTGTGAGCTCATTGGCCCATCAAAAATATCTGATTTTGTCCTTGAGGCTTTGCAAAGCCCAAGGCACAAAATATCTAAAAAAATATCCTAAAAATTCTAAAAAAGGAAATTATATTTACTTTTCCTAACTAACCATGGCCAAAAATAGCTAAACGCACATTAGGAAAAGCTACTTTAGAAAAGTGCATTTTTCACAAAAATACTTAAGAAATATATCAGCAGAAAATCCCTAGTCTTGTGGGAAACTTTTGGAGGTCTTCCCGATGTCGAAACGAGGCCTGTGATGGCTCGTTAGAAAGCGCTAGATCTCTATTTTATAAAAATTCTTTTTTTTCTCCAAAATGATCACTAGCATCCTATGAAAATCTGACCTATGTGAAAAAAACCCAGAAAATAGACTTTGCTGATAAACGGGGAAGAGTGTGGAAAAAGTGATTGTCTTTCGCCATTTTGGGGGACCAAATCATCTTCAATTGATCTGAAAATCACTGAGTAGATGCCTCTAAAATTATGGCATCCAAGCTACCATTTTCATCCTTTGAGGATGTCTCAAACAGAAATGGCGATGCCCATGATTTTTATCAAAAAGCCCAAAAATGTCAAAAAACCAAAACTTATTGAATTTCACCCAATTTTGGTGAGCATGAACCTCAAGGGTTTTCAGAAGCATGCTAAGAAGCTAAGGCAAAAATTTTAAGCCTTGATATGTATTTCTTCATTTTTGGTGTCGGACGCCTCCTTTGAGCCTCCTTGAGCTTTTCTTGTGTGGCCTTCAATTTCCATCGGGCAAACTTATTGAGCTTCTTATAGTGCCCGATCATTATTATTTGAAGGTCCAAATTTTTATTGGCATTTTCCAATTTCTTCTCCAAATGGTCATTCACCCTTTCAAGCCATGATTCTCTATTTTTTTCTATCTCTTGGGTGAATAAATTAGTGAGAGGAAAAGATTGGAAAATGTCAGCCTCTTCCTCTTTTTGTTTCTCTAAGGCTCTTCTGAGTCCCATGGTCTTTGGCCTCTTTCTTCTTGGTTGATCTTCATCTTCACTATCATTGAAATCGCCCATGAGTTCTTCCAAATTAATTTGTGCCTTGGAGGCTTCTTTTTGATATTTGATCGACTGTGTCTCATATACCACCATGTGGACACTCATCTACTTGTTTTGTGTTTCCAGAAAGTGAATGAGGTTTTTAGACCTCTCTAGATCTACCCTTAGATCATGAATTTGTTCTTCTCTATTAATCAAGAGAGACTCTAAGATTCTGGCCTCATTGTCACTATCATCACTGTTTATCTGAATTATGTCAAAGTCCCTCTCTTTCTCATGGTTTCTTTCTTCCTTCTCCTTTCCCTTGCTTTGGGTGGCCTTCTTAGTCTTCCTCCTCTTGGGTAATTCAACAATGGATTTCTTAGGAAACTTCCCTTTGCTTTGGAGGTCTCTAGTAACATTTGGAGTTACATTTTGAGGCACTCTCTTTCTTGATGTTTGGGGCTTTGTCACCTTTGGATAAGAAAGCATGGCCTCTTACCTAGGAGAGGCAACTAGCACATGCTCTAGTTTCTCTTTGCCCTTGCTACTCCCCTCATCATCCTTGCCACTGTTTTGACCTTCTTCTTGGATGCTTTGATTGTCACCTTGCATGTCTTTTTGAAGGCTGCCCTTTTCACTCTTGTCCCTACATTCTTCAGGACTTTTAGGCTTTCTACCCTCAATGTTTTGTGCTTCATCTTCATCATGTTTGCTACTGTGAGGGCTACATATATCCTCATCAAACTATTCCATTTCCTCATCATTTCCCTCTTCATTGTTTTGCTCTTCTTCATGGCGCTCCTCTTCATCACTGTGTTGCCTTTCATCACTGTGTTTTTCTTGACTTTTCTCCCTTTCCTCACTATGTTCTTCTCCCTCATTATTTTTCTCTTCATCATAATGCTACTCTTCCTCACTATGCTGCTTTTCCTCACTATGTTGTTCTTCCTCATTATGTTGTTCTTCCTCGCTATGCTCTTCTTCTTGTTCAATCATGGGAGATTTTAGCTTCTTAGGAATTGGTTTACTAGAAGAAGGAGAAAGATGTTGAGTTGAAGGTGAAGGAGATGAATGGGATGAAGAAACAGTGGCGAAATCGGGATGGGCAATGAAAGTGTCCCAAGAGATTCCCTTCTTCTCAAGTTGATGAAGAATGACAATCTTGATAAGGGAATGATGGAAAAGGAAAGCTGGCTGCTGAGAGGTCTATTTTGAACAGTGGAAGCCATATTTTCAATACTTCTATGGAGGGAAAATGGGAGGTTTAACAGTTGGGCTCTTGTGAAGTGCATGAGCAACCGGATATGATAAGCATAGACCCAGGAAAACCGTCCCTCGCATGTGAAATATTTCATGATTATCTTCATGAGGGGAGCATAGCTGGTCAAAAAATATGAAAAAGGAAAGATGGATGGGCATGCATCCCAATTCTCTGGCTTCAAAAAGGGTTTATATTGATCTGATTCTAGGTAGCTCTGCTTAAACCATTTTTCTCCGACATATGGGATTTTGGTAGCTCTGGAAATGGATCTAGGAGAAAACTTGAAATCTAAGCCTACCAGCTGAAAATATTTCCCTTGCAATCTCAAATCACATAGATGTGTCAAGGGGAGATAGCTTTTCACCTCCTGAACCCTTTGACAAATCTCTAAACATCCAAATTGATGAAAGTTAAACAGAACTGAAGGACAGGAAGTTACTTCTTCAGTTGAAAAGGGTTCATACCTCTTGTGAAGGCCACTTTTGCTATCTTTCCTAGCAGGCATTTTGCTTTGGATACTCTTTTCTGGTTGACCAAGACAATGGCTGATTCAAATGGTTTCTGAAATAGTCCCCCAACACCACACCTTGTCCTCTTTGCAAGTCACTATGCTTCTTTGATGCCAACAAACAAGTACTTGTCAAATGAAAAAAAAAATCAATTTATCACTGTATTTGGGTAAAGATCCTGAAAAGGATGTGTTTGTGGTTCTTTGTTGAAGAAAATCTCTTTTGTTTTCGCACAAAAGATCATACCCTCAAGCATTGCTCATTTGTTGTTTTACTGCCCTTTAAAAGGTAAACAAAAACACCTTTCAACTGACATGAAGACCTTTCAAATCAGACTCTACTTTCTGAACTCAGGGATTGCACAAAGTTTACTATTTCACAATACAGAGAGGACCTCTTAAAATGACCAACCCTTCAACTTCTAACCATTGTTTCACTCTGAGTTTTTAACAAACATAAGCCTTTGCAAAATACTGTTAATATACCTTTCCAACAAACTTGAGACCCCTACAACTCTATTTATCTATCTAGCAACTGTGGGCTATCACTTGATTTTAAAGGCAGTTAGGGCTCTTTAAGACTAATAAAAACACCCTCCCCTATCACTGTATTAATTCTTGATATCCACAGCAAAAAAAACTCTTTGATTTTGACCAAAGGCCCTAACTTCTAATCACTATTTCTCTCTTGTGCTTTTTAGGTGATAAGATGCCCTTAAAACCATTGTTAAAACACCTTCCAGACTGATTTGAGACCCCCAAACACAAGACGACTTTCTTTAGTTTTGAAAAAAACTCCATCTCCTTACCATTGTCTATCTCTGTGTTTTTAGATGGTGAAGTGCTTTCAAATTCACTATTTCTTCTTAGGGAAAAAACACAGCAAAAACACCCCCTTCAAACTTTGAATTTTACCAAGAGGTAATGGAAAATACATTGAAGAATGTTTATGGGCCTTGTTTGATCATAGGGGCAGCCTTTAAAAGTGTTTTTGAAAGCAAATGGAGGAGTGGCATGTTTGAAGCGGAGGGCGCCGCGCATATGAGGTAGTCGGGTGTTTTTCGGGCACCGGTGAATGAACGCACAGGCGTGCCGCGCGCCGCTATAGGAACGACATGGAGTAGTTAAAATCCTTTGCTCGGGCACTCATAGGCGTGCCATGCACTTCTACAAGCGCGCCACATAGGCTTCTGAGCCTCAAACTTTGACATTTTTCCCGAAATCGATTTTGTTCTCCAGTGAGCAACCAATGGACGTTTGCTTTAGTTTTGAAAATGCTCGTGGGACCTTTTAAATGGTCTCCTCCGCCTTTATAATTCAAAAGAGCTCACAAGACCTTTGTATTTACTTCGTAAGGGTTTGAATGCCCTTTGAAAAAGGTTTTTTTCATATGAAAATACAACTCACCGCCTTGAGTAATATATCACCCTTTCTAAAATACCACAAAGACCCATATTTGAACCAGACTTATAGTCATAATTTATAGAAGAGAGGAATAACCTGTTACTGAGTTTTTAGTCACCCAACATTTCAGACTGTCTAAGTGAGTCCATCATTAGGCGTAGACGTCCAAAGTTCTTTGAAAAGTTATAGACATAATTTTGTGGCTAGCTTCCTTTGCAACACTCATATGCATGACTTTCTTGAAGTAAAAAGGTCTCCTTAAAAACAAGAATTTTCTCACTGCCTTTTTATTAAGGAAATAACCCTGTCACTGCTTGCCCATTCTATCTTTTAAAAGGATCATTGCTCAAGAACCATATCCAAGATTTTCGGACTGTTAGGTACCTTATATTGACATTTTCTTTTTGACTATGGGTAAACCCTTAGTTGCACTCACCAAAGCTTGACTTATATATGTTTATCAAGGAGAAAGGCCTTTAAAGACCCTTAATGCAATCATATATAAACAACAGAGTTTGTTTCTTATGTACATAAGAAGGTTTGGTCTATGATTGTGGTAGGTTTCATTTCTTTGAATGGTGTCTTGAACTTGAACCATTGTGTCATAGATTTCCTCATACATATTGTCCTTGTGTTATTCATTTGCAAAGGTCTTTTCAAAAGCAAGGCTAGTCTATCTTCTTGTCATTTTGATGAGGTTGTTCTAAGTTTTGGGAATTCTAGCCTCAGATTACCCTTTGAAGAAGACCTTCATGGATAAAATAAAAGAAAAACTTCTTGAATACCCTAATATCACTGCTTGGCCTATGTTTAACACCAACCCTCAACTCATAAACCTTAAAATACTTCCCTCTGAATTTCAATTATGTCCTTTAAACAATGAACTCTTTAAAACACTACTTGAAACACTATTGTTGTATCATTTGTTTCATCCTTTGGAGGAAGTGGTGTAAACAAGTCTTTAGGCCATTTGAAAAACTGTTAGTCTTGTCCTCTTTGAATGAGGCCATACCTCTGTTCCTGACCCTCTACTTTCAAACTGAAGGAGGCCTTTATCATGTTCCTAACCATCTGATTTTAAATGAAGGAGGTTAACATAATATTTCTAAACCATCTGCACTTTATATAGGAGGAGGTTTACATCAAGTGACCCAACCATCTGCTCATGTTTGGAGGAGGTTAAAACAGTCATGCCATTTCATCCCTTTTTCAAATTGTGTCATCTTTCCTTTTGATGCATATATTTGCTTGGTATATCACAATAAGTAATAAAGTGAAAATTTTGACAATATGCTATGAGAGGCATGTTCTGAGATATGTATCCAGTTGTTAGAATACCTTTGTGAATATTTTGAAGCCAGGAGCCACTTGACTTGTATCTGTAGAGTATTTTCTTGCTAGTCATTATTTACTAACCTTTATTGACTATGTTTGCAGAGGTTTATTGAATTTTCTCTCTGACCAATACTCTTATCCCAGCTCAAAACAACATGAGAAGCAGTTGTCTTCTCCTGTTTTAGCTTGACAATGTCTTCTGGAATACTTGTACATATCTGATTTTGAAAGAGACACTGAAACACTGTAGATCAACACAATATCAGTTTGGCTTTTGAAAAATGTACTGCTGAGACATCAAGACCTTTTAGTGGCGTGACCTATGGGTGTATCAAGAATTTTTTTTTTTGCAAATTAAGCGCCAATTCAGGGTTGGCTGGTATTGAACAAAAGATTTTGGCTCAGGATGCTTTTGCTGAGGGAGGATTTCCTAAAGCACCACTACCTAAATTAAGGGAGATCTTTGACAGGTTTGGAGTATTCTCTTTGGTATGACCAGATCTTAAGATGACATATGACCAAAGGTAGAGTGGCTGACATTCTTATCAACAGTTGGTTAATGAATGACCTGGGGATGAGGGTAGATGACAACAGATTACTTTAGCTTATGACAGCTGATGGACAAGATTATATGACTGAAACTAGATAGGACTTGACAACTAGATTTTTCTCATCATAGGATGATTGAAAAAGGTAGGAGGTCAAAAAATGTTTAGGGGTTTTTTCTAGATGACCGTTTTGACAAAATGGAGATCAGCTTCTAGAAAACTTGGCCTTAAAAACTAGTCATCATCAACGGGTGAAAAATATTGATGTCTAACAGGAAGAAATACAGAAACTCTTAGATGTTGGTTTTATCTATCCTATTTCTGATAGTCAGTGGGTCTCTCCATTAGTGCTAGTACCTAAGAAAGATTGAATATGGCGCATTTGTATTGATTATCATGAATTAAACAAAGCCACTCTCAAAGATTACTTCTCTCTTCCTTTAATTTACTAGGTGCTTGATACCCTTGCAGGAAAGAAATATTTCTCCTTTTTGGATGGTTTCAGTGGCTATAACCAAATACAGATTGCACTCGAAGATCAGGATAAAACTACTTTTACATGTCCATGGGGGACATTTGCTTACAAAGTGCTCCCCTTTGGTTTATGTAATGCCCCAACTACCTTTCAAAGGGTAGTCTTAGCTATTTTTGTTGATCTTGAATTTGTAGAAATTTATATGGATGACTTTTCTGTGTTTGGTAATTTTTTTCAGGAAGCTCTCGAGAATTTGGAGAAATTACTTGTTCCTTTCCAGGAAGCCCACCTTGCTTTGAGTGATGAGAAATGCAGATTAATGTGCAAATCAGGAGTGGTACTTGGCCATCTGATTTTTTATAAAAGTATCTCAGTTGATCCGGAAAATATTGAAATCATTTTGCATCTTCATGCATCCAAAAATCAAAGGGAAGTAAGAGGTTTTTTAGGACATGCTGGTTACTATAGAAGATTCATTGAAATTTTTTCTAAGATAGTTTCTCTCCTTTTTCAATTTCTCGCTAAGAATAGTGAGTTTTCTTGGTCCACGGCTAGCCAACAGTATTTTGAAACATTGAAGGAAAATTTAGTACAGGCGCCAGTTTTGAGAGGTCCAGACTGGTCCGTGCCCTTTCAATTTCCTCCGATGCTCGAGATCTAGATGTTGGCGCAGCTTTGGGACAAGAGGAAGACAATAAATCCTATGCTATTTAATATATTAGTAATAATTTATCTTTCGCTGAATTAAACTATACAGTTACAGAGAAAGAGGTTTTAGTTGTAATCTTTGCAATTAATAAGTTTAGACACTATATCATATGATATGAAGTATTTGTTCATACTAATCATTCCGCGATTAAATATTTGATGAAAAAACCATTGACTAGCAATAGAGTGACTAGGTGGTTGCTATTGTTGTAGGAGTTCAATATTACTATTATTGATAGACTAGGAAAATCTAATGTTGTAGAAGACTTTCTTTCTAGACTAAATAATCCTAGTGAAGCAACTCCGGTCAATGATGATTTTCTAGATGAGCATATTTTTGCTATATCTACAAACTCTCTATGGTTTTCTGACATCACTAATTATTTTATTACTAGAAAAACACCACTTCACTTGTCCACCCATGAAAAGCGGAACATTATTCAAAAAAGTGTTGCATACTCCTGGATTCAAGGAGACCTCTTTTACACTGGTCCAGACTTGATTATCTGTAGATGTATAAGAGAGGAGGAAGTGTTTGACATATTGAAATCTGCTCATGATGAACCTTGTGGAGGCCACTTCGCTGATAAGCAAACTGCATATAAAATATTCCGCTCTAGTTACTTTTGGCCTTCCTTGTTTAAGGATGCCAAGTAGTATGTCAGGCGATGTGATAGTTGTCAACGAATGGGCCAACTTAATCAAACCAATGAAATGCCTTTATGCCCTCAAGTTATGTTTGAGCCATTTGAAAAATGGGCTATTGATTTTGTAGGGCCAGTAAATCCAACATCACTAAGTAAGAATCATATTTTATTTTGTACAGATTTTGTTACAAAATGGGCAGAAGCTAAAGCTGTTTCTTTTGCTACGGAAAAAGTTGTTGCTGATTTTTTCTTTTCTGAAATCTTTACTAGATTTGGTGTGGCTAGAGAAATTGTTTCTGAAAATGGTCCATATTTTATTTCTAATCTGGTACAGGGAGTGATGGAGTAGTACAAGATCCGGCACTGGAAATCTACCCCGCATCACCCGCAAGAAAATGGCCAAGTGGAATCTACAAACAAGGTGATTGAGTCCATTCATACAAAGATAGTGAATATGCATAGAAAATATTGGGCTGAAATATTACTAGAAGTTTTGTGGGCATACAGAACCACATGGAGAAATAGTACGGGGCACACACCATATGAGCTAGTATATGACAAACAGGTTCTATTACCAATTGAATTCCAGATCAAAACTTTTAGAACTGTAGTTCAGTTAGGGCTCAATCTCTCTGAGGCACAACAACAGTGTCTTCTTTAGTTAAATGAGTTATATTAATTTCGTAGAGATTCTGTTTAGAAAAACATATTAATCCAACAACAATGGAAAAGGTGGCACGAAAAGTCCATTCAGAAAAAGCAGTTCCAACCAGGTGATTGGGTACTCCTTGATGATTCTAGATTTAAAATTTTTAAAGGGAAATTCCATACATGTTGGATGGCACCATATGAAGTAATCCGATTATTTGAGAATGGAGCAGTAGAATTCAAAACTATTGATGGACAGGATACAATATTCTTGGTAAATGGACACAGATTAAAGAAATATCTTCAACCACTTGCGAAGAAAGATTTTACATAGCAAGTTTAGCAGCAATTTGGAATGGTAGTGGTAAATGGTAATACCAACCTCTTGAAAATTTGAATCCCTCTTCTTCTAAAAAATAAAATAAAAAATTAACAAAATAAAAACAAAAGTAAAGAAAAAAATAATTTCCTATAATTATGAAAATCAGTTCGCTGACATGATTGCAGAAGGATCAACCTGAAAACCAGCTTGCAGGCGGGAAGATCAAAAATTTCTAATAAAAAGAGAATGTTGCTTGATCTTTAGATATGCTAGTAACTACTGAAGTAAAAGCAGGTTTAGTAGAGACAACCTTTATACAATTGGGGAAATTAGCATGGATATTTTTTCCAAGTAACGCTTAATTCTCGTTGCAGTTATTTTTCTTGCACCAGTGCGGGCAAACCTTCCAAAAATATTTCTGCCTTTCTTCATATCCCATTTTGTAATCCTCCCTTAGCTTTCTTCTTGGAACCCTAGTATAATTAACCTTCCCATATTCTTCTAAATTCGCCCTATCTACTTCGAAGAGATCCCACTTTAATCCTATTTTTTTTCCCTATCCCACTTCTATTTTCCCTCTTTTGGTACTTTCCTGGAATCCCTGTGACAGAATTCCTTCCTGTTCTAAGATTTTCCTTTCCAACTTCTTTGTTCCCTCATGAGTTTATTGCAAGGTCTTGCGTACAAAGAGCCGAAGGATGTGCTCTGAAACATCAAGAAAGTGCGAAGCAAAATTCAAATAAGTTGAGGAAATCATGTGAAATCCAGCCTATATTTTAATTCTCTGTCTTAATATTATGCTTGCACTAGTGCGAGCATGTTGTCCCATATGATAAGATGAGAAAAAAAGTACCAGCAAAATGACATGATTTAAGTGGTGCAAAGATTAGTACAACCATGCACCTCATCAGCAGCATAGCACAAGTTATCATATGACATAAGAAATTGATCACGATGAAAAGTTATATGATGTTTTTCATATGATTGACAAGTATTTATGCTATTATATTACCTAGGAGGAAATTAGTTAAAAGTATGAAGTTTTTTTAAGTAGAAATCATGATCTTTTTAATGAGTGCTAAGTATTTTTTTGTAATTATGAAGAAATGTAAGAATCCTATTAATTGTTGTTTTCATATAATCTACCCTGCTCTACAATAATTTGAAATTTACTTCACTCATAACTCCCCCGCTCCTCCATTTATCATAATGTCCCTTCATCGTTATTATTACTGCACTTAATCATTAAACCGTCATCGTGCGTACCAATTAATCCTGATCGGAAATGATGATTATTTATGGAAAATGAATTAGAGATATGGTTAGATCTTTATGTATGAAAGCTGATTCCCCGGTATTGCATGAAAACCTTCGAAATTACTATTTATATTTGATAGCAGTAATGTCGCCCGTCCAAAATGAGCCCCTGTCTCTTAGCAAGATTAATAAAACTTATGAATTTTTCAACAATCTTCCACTGTTGTGAGAGTCGGTATTTCTACGGTTCTTACAGAAGTTCGATGGGTATGATAGGGAGGTCACCCTACAATTTGCAACAAGCTTTAAGAACAACCGAGTGAGAATTGGGCCGCTCGAATTCAAAGTCACGAAGAAATTTGTAGCAACAACAACAGGCTTGGAGAATACGGGAGTGGAGTGGTTCAAGAACCAAAAGCTAGAAAGAAAACTTTGGCAGCATTTTTTCAAGGATAAGAAGATGGAAGTGAATTGGAAATGCGGAGTCTCGTGCAAAGCCCTGCTGGGTCAATGGTAGGATCTCCTGTTTGTTTTGCAGAAATTTGTGACCTGTGTCAAGGACGATACTTTTGTGGAACATTTTATCAAAAGACCCCATAAGAAGAGTAAAATTTCCGATGAAAGTAAGAAACCACAACCCCCATAGGGTATGGAATCCCATGCTGCACCAGTACAAGGAGAACTCATAGAAGAAGAGGAAACTGATGAAATGGAACTGGAAGAAGAAGAAGACGAAGAATAACCCACAGAAGAAGAGGAACTGGATGAAGATGAATCGAAGCAAAAGGAAGGAGACCTGGAAAAAGAGGAACCACAGGTAGAAGAGTTCCTTGACATGACCATGGTAGATATAGAAGTCCTGAAGCCAGTGACAGCCCTTGCTGAGACAGAGGAATGAAAATAATTGGTGACTCCTGCTGCTCGGATAGCAGAATTAGAACTCCAAGTGCAAAACTTGGAGCAGCTTGTGACCAAAGCACAAGAGGAGAAAGAACAAAGCAGAGAAGAATTGATGGCAGAGCTCAAACAAAAGAAAAGCGAGGTTAAATTATGGAAATATCGGTCTGGATGCTATTTCAGGAAGTTGAGAAAGGTAGCAAAGAAGTTAAGGCACATCAGGAGGAAGAAGGCTGAAACAATGCAGCCTAAGGACAACATACCAGAACATGACTGAGTTGGAGTATTCAAAATTTTGGTTTTTTGCAGAGGTAAAAACATTTGTGAGGACACCAATAGTTTAGGGATGGGAAGATGTTGATCCTCTAATTTGGACCTTTTTTGACCATTTTTCCCTTTCCAAATTGAAATCATTTACCCTGTTTTACCTATCTCATGTGTTGTCATCCTGCACTGGTGTGAGAACGATGAAACATTTTGCATTAACTTAATATTTTGCATTAACTTCATAGTGTGATTTTCTACTTATAATTACTTTTGTAACTCATCGTTACCTCCTATGTTATTTAATAGTTAAATGCTTATCTTGACTGCTGATTTTTAGTGCAGAACAAATCTCGCACTAGGGCCAGCACCGTGATCTTGGCAAAAAATTTAGATCTCTTTGATTGCTGCCTAATTTTGTACCACCATATTTGAAGGTAGCCGAGTCCCAGTGATAATAGAAATTCAATATAAATAGTGGAGTTCGGACTTAGGAGGAACGAACAAATAGAGATAGCCATGGCCCGTTTTGTTAGAACATTTAATTTTGAAGGCCAAAAGCTTATTCTGCAATCAGTTATGTAATTTTTTATAATGATTTCTGCAATTTTATATGTAATGGTTAAACGATCCTTTTGGCCTGTGGCCAAAAGGATCTATATAAGGAGAAATGTAAATAAGACAAGTGGTTCAAGGTTGGATCGAATTGAATAGATCAGAGAATAAAACCAGTGAGGCGGTAGCAAGCCTGTCTTTTGTTATCGCCCAAATCTGGTTTGGATATGTAATCACGGATTTATTTTCTTTGAGGATTTAATAAGAAGAGCTCCGCCTTGTGCTTCATGGATTTTATCTCTTTATGTTTAAACAGTTCATGAATTTATTCAGTACTGAGTAGTGTTTCCATTTGAAAGGGAGATGAGATGGTTAGCTAGGACCCAGCCAACCCATCACGTCCTCCCTCCTTTCTGTTCTTGCAATTTATGTCTGCTAAGTGTGATTTAATTTACAGCATTTGAATTTCTATTTGAGTGAAAGCAGATCTACAGTGTGAAGTATTTAAATTTCCTTTTCTACATCTAAATTTAAATTTGCGTTCTTCTCCTGGTTCGAACAGGAGAAATTACCTACACCAGTGCACGTTGGTGTGCTATTCACTTTCCGCTTGTTTGGTTTATTTTCTCTACCGGGTGCAAGGAGGAGAATTGTTCCTGCACCAGTGCTGGATAGTGTGATGTAGCAAGTCTCTTTAAGTTACTTGTAACAGATTTCTTACTTTCAATTACATTTTAATTAAAAAGATCGTTTCCTTATTCTCTACAAATATTCATCTTTCTAATAAGAAATTTGGTTTCATAAACACTTGCAGTAATTAATCATTGATTTCAAGGACAAAAAGTTAAAGTGTAAGAAGCTCAGATCAGGTGCAAGAACCAATTTCTTGGTACCAGATCTGAGTGTAGTGGACTTGAGGAAGTTCAGGGCCCCTTGCATGAAGAAAAGAATTTTTTGTACAAACATTACTTTATACCTTCTGCATAGATCGTTGTTCCTGCACTAGCGAAAGATCGATTCTTGTAGGAAGGATATATTTACATGAGCAGGTTTGAAAGGTACCATCTGTTGAAGACTGCTAAGGTGTCTTTGCTAAAGAAAAAATATTCTCAGTAGATGATCAATATTCCGATAGAGTAATTTCCTTCTTTTATTTCCGAATCTCTCTTGCAAGTACATTTCTTTTTGTTCCGGCCTCAGATTGTTTTGATGGTTTGAGTTGCCTTTTTCTCTAATGTTTGATTCTACAATTTTTCCTTTAAGAAGTAGTAGTTTATATTATAAATATTTATACCATCTCTAGAATTTCCTATGCTTCGTCTCTAAGTTTACGAATCCCCCGGGTGGACGATTTAAGTGTTGATGACTTTACTTAAGTGTAATTCCTGCCCCCAACAATGGTTAAGAAGTAGAGTGTGGTAGGAATTTTGGAGCCACCATCAGAGGTATAAAATGAGCTTCAAGTCTACATTGGACCCTACCCATTATAATTTTTTTTGAAATATCATTGGAACGATATGTGAAAGTTAAAAAATGAGCTCTTGGAACAAAAGATATGTTGTATTGAAGTTCAGGAATCTAGAGCCTTGTGAGGGATGAAATATCAGAGGTCAGAGCATCAAGACCTCAGGAAATTGGAACATCGAATGTTACAACATCAAGACCTTGGGATATCGGAACATTGGAGGTTGGAGTATCGGGACCTCAAGATATCAACATATCAGAGGTTAGGGAATATAGACACATTAGAACCTTAGATCACATTGAAATATTTAAGGTCAAGGATATAAGAATATTATAGTTCCAAGATATTAGAGGTCCAAAATATTGGCACGTCAGAATATCAAAACTTCTTAATTGATTTGTTTTAAGAAGTTATGAGATCCAGTTATTTTGGTGATAGATGCACTGATAGAAATTTAACAAATGAACTTGTTGTAAAACCAAGCCTTGGTAGATCCTCTTATCTCTCCTTTGGAAGGACACATGGAAACTTGAGATTGGCACCGAGAAGCTGAAGTGATAGATGATCTCAGCATGATGTGATGCTACAAAAGGACATGTGGTAGAAAAATTCAGCATTATTGGGTGGCCTAGTGGGCCAAATTTGGGTGACATATGACATCACTTTGTAGGCACCATGTGGAGTGATGAATTAACCAGGATTTCATATCATAGATAGACATATCAATGATGATTGACATTGTAACTTTGTCGCAAGCCTTATGAAGAAAGTTCTGATAAATGGGCTTTGATGTACTATTGGAACTTGGTCATGGGTAAGTCTAGAAAAACAAAGGCATGGTGCAAATATAAAGGGAGAGCATCCCTTGACGGGACCTTGAAGGCTTCAATACCCTAGTCACTAGGCCCTAATAATAGCTCACAGTCCCATGGTAAAGCGGTGCTAAAGGAGCTAAAGGAAAATGGAACCAAGGATATTGGGGAAGTGAAATATTGTGACGTTTCGTTTATGAAAGTTACAATATCATGTGCTACGTTGTTGAAGCTCTATGGAGATAAGACTCTGATATTACAACACAAATATTTATTCAATGGAGGATGTGTCAGAATCAAATTAATGACGTGCACAATAGAGTTGGTTCATTAAATTAATGGAGAAAATAGAGATCACTTGGTCAAGACATCAAGGACCATGATTTCACAGTTTGATTTGAATGAACTTTGTCTTGAGCCCTGAAATAAGCCACCTCTAATATTCTCATGCACACCTCAGTGAATTAAATATAGTGCAGAGAACCCATGTCAAAGTACAATTTCGGCTTGAGATGATATGAATAAGCATGGAGAGCCTAATTGGAGTATGAAGGTGGACTTGTAATGTATTTCTCAGAAAGAAGGAGTGCTCAGGAACTCATTCCTCTAATTAATTTTATGACAGAATGCGACAGGAAGACACAAAGGTAGAAATACGTGTAACAAAAGAAACAAGTGAGTATTCTGCACACCAATGACAGGGACAAGGCTGTGCACTACCTAGCCATGGAACAAAACCATAGAGAGTCTTTGAGAAAAATAGAGAAAAACATAATATTGTTGAATTTGTTGTCAAGTGAGAGATGTGAGTGTGCTAGGTGGGAGAGCACAAAGTGAGAGTTGTGGTTGTGTCAGGTTAGAGAGCACAGATATTTAGATGTGTTAGTAGCAACAAGTGATGTGTTGCAAGACAACATAGTGAAAGTCACAGATTATGTTGAGTAGAGTACAGAAGGTTTGACTGTGCAGAATTGGAGTCAGTGTTTCAGTAGAGAACCAGGAGCAGAATGAAATTATGTGATACATTATGTTGGTATTTAAATTATATGTAAATGCCCATGCTTTAAGTTTTAAAATTGTATGAAATAGTATAAAAATGGCAGCAACAGGTGGTGGTCTTCATTCAAAGAGTTTGGTGTCTCTTGGCAAGTTGGTGCTTGTTATCCTAAGGGGGTCGATTCCTCCAGTGAGTGGGTGCTCAAAAAAAATATAATGTAATTAAGTAGGTGCTTAATTAACATTTCAAAACAACAAAAATTTGGTTATTTTTGTAACTTCCCACCTTACCCACCATCAGTAAGAGAGAGAAGTAGATGTCACATAATCACTAATACTCATTTGCACAAAATCCTAAAGAATTAGTCACTGTAAAATTGTTTCCAACAACAAGCCCCCTTTTTTTTAAAGCTTTAGATAATACAAGAAATAACTGTCTTATTCACACTTCAGAAAATTATTAAATTCATTTTCACATTCATACCATAAACTTGCAGACATAGGAAGCTACACCCATTAAATAGTTTATTTATAATTTATAGTAATATAAAAACATTAGTAACTAATAATTTTACACTAACAATTTATATGCACAAAAGCTACAACCATTCAAGACTTTTGACAAAAACTTTTGCAGACATGCACCCTACACTCATTGAGCCCTTATGACAAACACTTTGCAAGCATGCAATTAAAAGTCATTGAGGGATTTTGTCAAACACTTAGCAACAATGAATTTAAGATTATTCTTCAACATATTTATCTCATAAAATTCAGAATTGAAACTTTAAATGTTTCCATCTTAAAATAGGGACTAAATAATCTTAGTCTTTCATCAAAGACTCAACAAAGGGCGAACATAACTCACAACAGAAATCTGCCAAATCGCCCAAATTTCTGATATGGGTTCTGAAAAGTCTTTTTTTGGAATGAAATCAGGGGTTACATGACCAATGGGCATGGATACCCCCTGATGTTGGGTTGAATTGAATTAAAAACGCCCAGGAATGTGATTCTTGAAAACAACAAAATTTATAGCCTAATTGTTTCATTTATGACTTTTGTCAAACATATGGAATGAAAACTTACAACTACACCTCTATATGAGGAAAAAAAGCCTAGAGTTATGCTACTAAGATATGCTCATTGAAATCACACATTTCTAAATCCACCATATGAGTTCTTGAAACATTTTACCACCCACAAGCTAATTCATTTGACATGATTGACAAGATTTTTTCACCAATTGCTACAATTTAACAAACATATGGCAACCCTGAATGCTACAGCCATTAAGGCTTTCTGTCAAAATTATCATAGTACTATTACAACAACTTGAATAACAAAACATTGAATTATTGATAAGAATATGAAACAGAAGCCATAACTGAAATTTATCTCGAACTTACCTCAAGCATTTGATCTTCCAAGCCATATTTTAGTTTCCATTATTTTTGCATTTTCTTTTAAGGGCTGATTCTGTAATTCCTCCAGGTATGTTTTGGGTACATGTCTATTTTATTACTTCCGATGTAAGCTGCAAGTTAGCACTTATTCATGCATAAGTAACATTACTCATTCAAGGACTTTGTCAAACACTTTGCAAACTATCCTAAAACCATTTCTAAATCATGCATCTAATTACTTGAAACAAAAACATAAACTATGAAATACTTACCCAAGTCCTTTGGAATTTATTTATTGCAATTACCTTCAACAATATTTGGCTTTCCTTTCTCAAATGCTACAATACCAAGATTAGTAACATAAACTACACCAATAATACCTCCAATATTGAGATCTAAACATCCATACATATAGATTAATCTAGTCTTCATTTTTAACTAATCAATAATATTATAGATAACATAAGCCTAAAACAAAATTAGATGCTTACAACAATTTAAATGTCTACTTTTTATTTTATGCTAAAGCTATACTATAATTTTAGGACAATGGAAATTATACCTGAAGAGACATTCAGCTCCAATCTTTGAGAATATGATCCACCTTCGATCCCTTAACCAACTCATTTGAACCATCCAGTTTTCCACCCAACCGTATCCAGGGAGAACTCCTCCCCCTAGAACCCCCGAGCTGTAAAAGCTCACAAAAAGTACCAAAATACAACAGTAGAGAGAGAGATGCAAGGAAAACTAAGGAAGATATTTTTCACTTCCTCTAAATACCACTCATGTTCAACCTCAATAAATTATTAGTAGATTAATAAGAAATTCAGATTTGTTTTGGAAGTAATTGGATACTCGCCATATCTCTCCCTCTCACAATATTCCTGAAGTCTCTTCCACTCTTGGCATTACCCCTCTCCCCCCAAAGGAGAATACATGAGACTCATATATAGGAGGACCAACAAATTCTTGTCATAAAGGAGGATTAATATGCATGCATTGTATTCCATTTACAGGAGTGTAACTTATGCCATCAAGGAGAGTGTAACATGTGCATTAAAGTGAGTGTAAGAGGAATATTTTATGACATATATTTAATGATTGTAAGAGGAATATTGCATTCCTTGATGAGTACATAAAAGCAAGTGTAATGTAATATTTAAAATAGAGAGAGTTACATAGAGCCATGAGATTCATGAAGGAGAGAGGTGTGAAGTGTTTGAGGAGATATAATTCCCTTTTAATAATAATATCATATTCTCATAAAAGATAATAATAATATTGAGGATTAAGTCGAGATTGAACTATTACAATTGATTAATCATAATTTAAGTGATTTCCTTCAAGTATACTTGTTTACCGATTGATTGGAGGTGATTTACTATTTTTGGAAAGTCATACTTGACATAGTAGACATGACTTTCTATTTTTAAAAAGTCACTCCAAAATTGTTAGGAATGAGATCTTATTAAGGAAATTCATATTTGAGCTACCCATGAGTGGTGTTTTGGATAATAGGGATTCTACACCCCTATTGTATGCATCTTCGTGCCTTAGTATATTGAGGACTTCGTGCCCCAAAAATTTCACTATAGATTCAAGAATCCACGTCTTTATATTTCATGGATTTAGGACTCCATGTCCTAATTCTTTTATCATATATCCAAGACTCCACGTCTTTATATTTCATGGATTTAAGACTCCACGCCCTAATTTCCATGGCTTCTCATCTATTCTACTTTGAAACTCCACGTTTCACCTTAAGGTACTGATTGTGAGCTCATACCTATCTGATGGTTCGTTGGTAAGGTCTTCTTCCAAGACCTGCACACATCACAATCTCATTGATCAAATAAATCAAATGAATTTCATAATTAACTTATTCAAATTTTACCAAATATTGTGCATGACTTCCACAGTCATTTTGGTTTTGGATAAATTACTTCCATAGTCACTTATAACTTGAGCATCCCTATTGGTAATGACGAAGTCCCCTGCCACATCATGCTTAGTACGATATTACACACATACAATCATACAAATCATGTATCATCCATAAATCATAATTAACCATATGTTCCACCTAACCATGATCATCCATGGATATGTGTCTCAATTCTGAATCACCATTCATGTCATACACCTATGTCCAAAGTAGGATACCAAAAGAGAAAACATCGTTAATATGCTCTTAACCAAAATCAATTCTTGTGTATGCAACCATAGATATTATCATAAGCACACAACAACCAAGTGACATAAACCAAGTCATAGCATATAAGCATGTACATAAGTCTTTCATACATAATATTATATCATTATATCAAAATCACCGTCTCTAAGTATCATCAAAGCTATCTCACTAAGTAGGGACACTACAATTTTTACCCTTTGGGTTTCCACGTGAAAATACCTATGTCTATGTGTGTATGTGTTGATCTTGAGAAGTGTTGTTGAACATATGAATGCTCATGACTTGATGCTCATATATTTGTGAATGAATGCTCTCATAAATAACTGACAATAAAGAGACTATGTAAGAACATATTCAAAAAGAGAAAATTGAAATTAATCATAGAATTACTAATTCAACCCCCCTCTTAGTAATTCCTTATATCAAAAATGAATATATTGTAGTAGTCCAAATAAGTCTTTATATTCTAGTTCGATGACTGAAGGTTTGAGGCATATATACTAAATAAAGATGATAATCTCTGCTACAAAAGGACTAAATTATCATGACATAAAATATTACAAGGATGGATAGGTAAGAAGAGGTACATATAAGCTTTGTTCCTTTACAATAAATTGTAGTACATATACTGCTAAGATGATTATTTAACGATCTCTTGAAAGCTAACAATGCATCATAAAAGGGGCCTGTGAAGATATATTAAATATCATTGATATGTTAGCATTTGAAGAAATTCCTTGAATATAAAGACTAGGATTCTGAATTCAAGGAATGAAATTAATTCCATCCCACATATAGAGAGATTGGTAATGACATTTCTAGGGTTTGTAATTAACATATTAGTATACATGTAGAGCTTGCAATTTGTAACAGATCTTGAAGAATTTGACATCTAGGGATTGTAAACCATAGAAAATTTTGGACCAAAAAAAACCATAGGAACTAAACCTATCAAATCATTTCAGTTGTAAGAATAAGACCTAGCTCTTGAATATGAGAAAAATAACATCATGCTGATGTGAGGACAAGGTTAATTAAAAAGGTCCAAGTTTAAGAAGGAGCTTACCTACCTTGAAAAGATAAGTACTATAAAACTTATGCACTATGCCTTTTTGTTCTTTCATAGATTTTTAGTAAATCTTGGAGGTCAAGAAAAGAACTTTCTAAACTTGACTAGTAGATGATATAGTTGGAAGAATGTGGCAAAGAATGAATATTTAGAAGGAGGAAGAAGATTGAAGTATTCATCAAAGAAGTCGATTAGATGATAACATAGGTTCACTTACCTAAACTGGAAAGAGGCAATTGTAAGGTATTGGATGGATACAATATGACTTTATGTTTGGTAGAAATCTAGAGAAGCTTGTAATCAAAGGAAAAGATGACAGATCTAAGGAAATATCCTGCAGTAAGAAGTTGAAGAGTTTTAATATTTTTGTGTCAAAAACTAATTGGTTCGCTTCAGGAACACATTGATTGGGTTGACAGAACTGATGTTGATAAAGATACTACTCATGGTTGGGAAATTGTATGATTTATTGGAAGAGGATGAAGAAAAAATGTATTGCAATACAAAGGGAGAAGGTGTGAAGGCTTATGAAATCAACTGTGAAGAAGTTTTGCTCCTTAAGGTTTTTGATGAACTAATTGATGACAATTTGGATTCAAAGCTACATAAATATTGTTAGAGAACTAGGAATGTTGGAGTAGCTTATTATTCAACAGTATGATGCAGATAGGAGTAAAAAATCTACAACAGCTCCATGCAATAATAAGTAGTTGATGCATTGATGAAGTTCATTTTCAACAATGAGTATTTTTAAGACAAGCTTAATTATTCAGGTTATTTCCTTCCTATTTGGCATGGAGTGAGGATATCCTCCATGGTTTAAAGGGAGTTAGGTTGGATAACCTGTTCTCCATGTGTCATATGAAATTGCCATGACTAAAGATTGTAATCCTATTAAAGAACATTGGTATGGATAATGGTGAATAGGATAAGCATTTGGGATTTACATTCTGCAGATAGGTATTATGGTTGACTAGGATTAACATACTATGTTGGATACATGGACTTGGTAAAGAATGGTCTAAAAGACGTACTTATCCATTGGATTCTGAAATGGTCCTATGAGGTCATACCTTTAGAATACCTAGGTGGGGTATGTGTCTTGAGAGACGATGGTGTCAAAATTTATGCCTCCCAACATTGTTCTCTAATATAGTGGAGAGGTAGAGCATGCTATTCAAGGCCTTACTACTTATACAATGTTGTCTATTATGATATAATCATCATCACATATTATCAATCCAAATCATTTCTTATATGAATATTTCAACTTGAGAGAATCATATTGTGTCATTATGAATACCTCCCTAGTTAACAGGGACAATAAAAAATATAACTAGTGTTAGTCTTCATAATGTAATCAAATGTGATTTTAATCATTTCCATACTTATTATATTAATTATTGTTATTTTATTTTTGGTTAAAGCATATTATTCATGCATGTAGCATCCAAAGAATCAAAATGAATCGAATATGAGCGAAAGAAAAAATGTATTTGAGTCAAGTCCCATTTTTACTTTTGAAAGAAAAGAAAAATAATATTTATATTGAGTCAAATTCCACAAAAGTTTTCAAGTCAGCCCTCTTTGTGAAAAGTTGGCATGGGACTCCAAGAGCCACTTATTTTACCTCCTCGACAGTTATATTTTAGACAAAAGTTTGACCATATTGGATATCATCATTCGATAATCAAGAATACATTTGAAACCAAAAAATAAGAGGAATGAAAGCAGGTCAAAAGAGAGAGAAGGACAAAGTCATAAGAAAGAAGAATTTTCTAAGTTTCACTGAATCATTAACGTAGTGAAAACTTGCATGCGTGGATTTTAATTTATGTGGAAAAGGCCAAATTTTCTATCACTATTGCAGGGCTATAATTTCAGCACATGACCAAATTTTCAGGAATATGGCCCTTGTTGACTCTAACTATAGTTGTCCATATTTCGAGGTGAATGGAGAAGGGTTATACTCTACATTGTGGTGGCAGTGTTGGGCCTTTGTCCTAGTCTTGAATATCTCTTTTTGATTTGATTTTATAAGAGAAGGATTGTTGGGTTTTCCCCCTTGTGGGGCTTTTTCCCTGGCTTGAGCCTAATATCTAGCATATCTTGTCTCTTTTAGATCCATTTTTTCCTAAAATATTTATAATTTATTGTTAAATAGAACATAATAAGTAATAAGAAAACATATAACAATCACAAGTAATTACCAAGAAGAGAAATCAAGCCTTATATACTCTACACTTCGTTTCTCAACATTGTATCAGAGCTATGGTGAAGGAAAGAGCATCATTGAAGAAGTCATAATCAATACTGAGACTAGTATGCAAGATGACCTAACAAGCTAAGACCAATTTATCCATTACATGAAGGATGTTGAGATCAATTTTTAAATCTCTAAGAATTGAAAAATTGAAATAAATAAAATAAATGACACCATGTTATCCATCTCTACAAAAATACAAAAGATTGAAGGCTGAAATATATAAGGACAAGATATTATATATAATATGAATCTCTAAATAATCCAAGTAATATTTTGGAACTGATCATGTCTACTCTGTGCATGTCGGAAAGAATATGTGGTAAAGGACAAGAATACACACCTAAAGTAGTAGCTACTCACTCTTGGAAGCTGAGAATAGAAGATGAAGCTATTCGTTCTAAGTATAAATGTTTTCATAGTATCCCTTAGGTATAAATGGTGTGAAATTTGTACCGAAAGCATGAAATAGTGGGAGTCACATTTCTGAAGCTTGTAACAAAGGGAAGTGCATTCCTAGGGCTTGGAGAAAAATACAAAATATATTTGAAGAGTTGGTTTTCCGGAAAGAAAAATTGAGGGAAAAAATACTACTATGGAAAACTGAGTCATCTATGATGACACCAAAACATATCTGAAATATTTCTAAACAATCAAAATTTGAAATTCTCTACGACAACTTGTTGAAGTACTCTAGTTGTATATTAGTGATTTGTGTGAAAATATGAGTCTCTATCTCTTATGCATTTCTATATCAATGCCTTCAATATGAACTCTGAGACAAGTTAGGACCTAAGGGACATACACGTAATAGATGTTTGATATCTAAGGATCATATTGTGCTAATTATAATATGAAGTTGACCTTGTTGTAATGGATAACATACCCATGATGTTTTTACAAGATCATCTTGCTAGACCTAAATAATATATGGAAAGGACAAAAACTTTGTGCACTTTGAGGAAGAGATATGATTCAAATATCAAATGCATTCATTTGAACTTATCTAAGGATCCCAAATCATATGACCTCTCTGAAATGTAGCATCATTTTTTAGTAATCAAACTTTAGATACTTCATGTCAACATCTCTATAAATAATAAATTATTACAACATCCATAATTCAAAAAGGATGACTTAAGTAACTCATATAAATGCTATATAATAATATAGATCTAAAGAATCTCTGAAGACAATATGACAACTTATGGATAGAATTGAATAATAATTGGAAATTTGAATTGAGCTACCATGATGAGAAACTTGATTTTGTTATGAAAATTTTGTTGCAGTCCAAAGAAGCCTCTATATTATAGTTCAATGACTGGAGTTTGAGGCATGTCTACTAAATAAATATGATAATATTTTTTGCAAAAGGACCAAATTCTTGTGAGAGAAAACATTGCAAGGATGGATAGGTAATAAGAGGTGCATATAAACTTTTCTCATTAGCAATTAATTGTAGTACACATAGCACTAAATTGATTATCTAATGATCTCTTGCAAGATATAAAATGATCATAAAGAGGGCTTGTGTCGATACATTAGAGATCATTTATATTTTATCAATTGAATACTTTTCTTGCATTTAAAAACTAGTATTCGAAAGTCGAGGAATGAAATGACTTCCATCTGACATACAAAGAGCTTGCTAATGAAATTTCTAGTGTTTGTAATTAACATATTAGTATACATGTAGAAATTGAAATTAATAAGTTGACAGGTCTTCAATAATTTGGAATCTAAGGTTTGTAAAATACAAGAATAAAATGTCTCAAATAGTTTCCACTATCCGAAGCATACCTAGCTCTTGAACATGGAAAATATGACATCATGATGATGTGAGGAGAAGGTTAACGAAAAAGGACCAGGTTTAAGAGGGAGAAAAACTTCCTCGAAAATATAATTGAGTCTACATATTCCTTATTTTATTACTACTTGTATTTTGTCTATGGACTTTTCCCTTTTGTTATTTTATAGTTTTTTAATAAAGCTTGCATGTCAAGACAAGAACTATCTAAAATTGACTAACAGATGGAAAAATTGGAAGAACATGGAAAATACTGAATATTAAGAAGAAGAAAGAAAATTAAATTATTCATAAAAGAGTTCAATTAGATGGAAGCCAAAATTCACTTACCTCAACTGGAAATAGGAGCTATAAGATCTTGGATGGACACAATATTACTTCAGTTTTGGCGGAAAACCCAGTGAAGCTTGTGATCAAAACACAAGACGAAAAATATATGGAAATACCCTATAGAAAGGAGCTGAGGATATTTGATATTGTTGTCCCAACAATCAAATGGTTTGATTTAGGAACACATTGATTGGGTTGACAATATTGATGTTGATAAAGATACTATTGATGGTTGAGAACTTGTATGATTTATTGGAAGACAATGAAGCATAGATTTGTTGTGATACGAAGGGAGAATATGTGAAGGCTTTTAAAATTATCTATGAATACATTTGGCTCCATATGGTCTTTATTGAACTACTTGATGACATGTTAGATTCAAGGTTACATGAAGATTATGGTAGGACTAGGAATGTCAAAGTGGTTTATGATTCAAGAGTATGATGTAGGTAAGAGTAGATAAGCTACACCATATCTCCATGAAATAATAGGTAGTCAATGCGTTGATGGAGTTCCTTTTTAATAATGAGTGTTTCTTAGAGAAATTTTAGATTTTGGTTATTTCCTCCTTGTTTGAGAGGGAGTGAGGATATCCTCCCTAGTTGAGAGAGGGTGAGGGTGGACAATGTGTTATCCATGTGTCATATACAATGGAAAGGATTAAAAACCACAAGACTATTAAATTAAACTAATAGGGAGAAAGATAAATTGGATAATTTGGGTTGAATTTGCAAAGGAAATTTTTAAGGTTGAATTTGGAAAGGAATTTTTTTGGGATGAATTTGCAAAGGAAATTTTTAGGGCTGAATTTGCAAAGGAAATATTTTGGACTAAATCTTCAAAGGATTTTTGGGCTTTATTTTCGAAAGACATTTTTTGGGTGTATATTTTAAACTGAAATTTTTTTAGAGTAAGTGTTTTGGGTTGAAGTAAATATGTTATAATTATTTTTTAAAGTGAGTTTTTGTCTAAATTTTTAAAGTGAGATTCATTTGTAGGACTCTGAAGGAAATATTTTGAGCTTCATTTCTAAAAGACATTTTTTTGGTCGAATTTTTAAAGTGTTTTGGGTTGAAGTATGTCTCTTGTGCAAAAATTTTAAAGTGAGTTTTTTTTTAATTAAATCTTTTGTGATAATTTTTGAAGTGAATTTTTGTCTAAATTTTGATAATGATTTTTTTTTTTAGTATTTTGAAAGAATTTTTTTGAGCTTCATACTAAATTATCATGGGAAATAAAAGAAATTACAAGAGAAGATATGATCGAACAAGAAACCCTGAGACTCGTAGGGAATTCGAGACATAATATCGCAAAAAAAGGAGATAGGAATGCTCAAATATTAAAAGGGAAAATCAACCTCAACTAGAAGTTGAAGCAGGTATGTAAATGTAAATATTATAAATGATATTTAAAATTTAACTAGTGTATTGTGAAACTTAATTTTTATTTGATGAACTAATTTGAAAAATATTTTGCAATGTAAACAGAGAGAGATATTCCGCATAACATTGATGATGAGATAGAAAATTTTGAAAGAGAAAGTGAAAGAGATATTGAATCAATGATTGAAGATGTTGAAAATGTTGAAAGAAATTCAAGTGAAGAAATTGAATCACTAGGTATGTATATATATGTTGAATGTGTATTATTGAAATTATACATATTTATTAATTTAGTTATTTATTGAATATTTAAGCTCATTTTGTACATTTAATTCTCATATTTATAGATGAATCCAATATTGATGATGAGATGTTAGAAAATGTTGACACTGACACATATGGAGATAAAAAAGCTGACCATGTTATACAATATTGTGTTAAGTGCATTATTGATATGTTCTTCAAAGATGAAAATGTGGTAGTTCAAGCCGAAATTTTGAGAAGTCTCTTAACATTGAAGAAATTAAAAGAAGCTATGACTCTATTGGGTATTTTAAAATCAAAAAAAGATAAAAAAAAAATGAAGGAAAATGTGATACAAAATATATATAGTGCTCTAAAGTCAATTGGAAGATATAGAAATAAAAGTGATTTAGATGCATGTAGAGCAATACAAATGTAAGTGTTTTCATCAAGTACTAAAATGAATCATTTGGTAACATATATGGCAAAAGCATTAGGGACCTCACACAAAAAATTTGCACAAACATCGGAAATTTCGGTTGCGAATAGATGTAAATGATGAACTCGCTTGTTGGAAATTTATTTTTAGGCAACCATACAAATATAGACTTGGAGAAGATTTAAAAAAATATATATATGAATATTGGATGAAAAATTCACGTTTTTCACCAAAAGCAAGGGATGTGATGCAATGAATAATAGCATGAAATCAGTACGAAGCATATGCAAAACATATCGTGGAAACCACTTAGAAAAAGTTGTTGAACAATTTCATAGAAGATAATCGTGAAATTAATGTCTCAATCATTGCTTTTGTGCAAAAAAAACCATGGTATGTTAAACCTATCACTGTACGAGACACTTGTTGTTGTCATTATCATGTAGAATTTCAATTATATTATGACACATTCCTTAATTTTGGTAAAGAATTTCGGAAAAAATCACCTCCTTATTCCACTATCCATGATTTCATATCCAAAATTCTATGTGCAAGAGAAAGCCATGAATTATTTTACTAAAATAAATGTGTTGGTGGTAAAAAATGTGATCATTATGGAAATTTGATTTTATTTTACAAAAATATCATATTGATATAAATGATCAATCATTTTCCAACATAAAAGTGAAGTGGAACAAATATGAATATATTCATACATAGATTGGTTCAAGTAGTACTACAAGTGCTAAAATGATTGTTTTACAAGAAGAAGAAATTTTTGTGATAGAGTTTTTGAGAAATTTTGAGGAAAAAACTTATAAATACACCAAGTATTCCCATAGAGCTCGATGGCAGAACTTGTAATTTAGAAAATCCTGTGAATTGTTTCCACCAGGGACAATTTTTTCAATAGTTGATTTTGCAGAGAATTACACATTTGTTCCACAAAATGAAATACAAAGTGAATACTATAATTTTGACCATGTCTCTATGCTTAGCCATATTCTATATAGACATACTAAGCAAAATCTTGATCATATATAAAGTACCAGCGAAAATCGACATGTTATTAAAGAATATCACTTTTATATCAATGACGATCGTACACACGATACAAATTTTGTAAAATAGTGTTTTGATAAGATTTATGGCTCATTGAAAGGTCGTGGAATAAAATTCAATGAACATCGGATATGGTCAGATGGATGCATAGGTCAATTTAAATCTTCCTGATCATTATTTTGGTTTTGTCGTCTTCATATGAAAACCCACATTAAACATTGTTGTAATTTTTTTGAGACTGGACATGGAAAAGGAGAACATGATGGTGCACGGGCATGTATAAAACAAGCACTTTGAAGATATCAACAGACCACTCTACACACCAACTTGTCTCAGCTGAACAAGTTTTTCAATAGTGCATTGCTACACTGAGCCATGAGACTAACTAGTGAAGGGAAGTATGAAGGTACATATACATATATGAAAATTAAGTTTAATATATTATATATAGAAATTTAATATACGTGATCTATTTTTTATTAATTTTATAATTTTAACATTATTTGTCACAATGATTATCTTTGATTGTATTTTAAATAACATATTTATATTATTGTTTGAATTTTCCATATAGGTTTCTTTAGCATATTTGGGTCCAATAGGTAGAGAGATGGATTGGAAATTATGTTGAAACAATAAAAGGGACTCAAAAATCGCATTCAATTAAAACAAAGGAGTACCAAAATGTGTTTTCATTTGATAAAAGAAAAAATTATTGTTTTTGTCATGTTTTCATAGATGACACATAATGAAATGATGTTTGTGAAAACAAAATGTATGTAAATTATTGGCAACATACAAAACTAAATACAAAGGGGAGAATTTATGTTGCAAACTTTGAAAAGATGCAATCAGAGGAGACTATAGTATCATCTGAAGGTGATCGACTTTCTGGTCTTGTTAGAGAAGGTAACATTTCAATTTCTTTCAAATGATAGAGATATAGAAATAGATAATAAAATAAAGTACACATGTTAATTTTAAAGTTATTTTTTCATGTTAATTATGATTTAAATTTATCTACTTGTTTTATTGTGTTGGAGATGTTTTTGCTGTTGTTGCACCTGCTAAATACGTAGAAAATGTCAAGTATTATTTGATGTGTTTCACCAAACAAAAGATGAAATTATTGGAACTATAATGATAACGAGTTTATATATGACAGAGGGTATATTATACAGAAAGGTTAGTTTTTACAACAAACACATCAAAGTGAGAACTTTGTTTACTTTCAAGACCATGAACTCAATTTCATAAGTTGTCAATATAGACAGTAGGTGTGTGTAGCATGCACAAAGTTGATAGAATTTCAATCAAATAAAAAATTGAATGTTAAGAAATGGAAAATGTTAAAAGCTGATCATAAACGGATCACTGAGGATGGCATTTCATAATAATTTTTTTGATTGAATTGCCCAAAAATTTCTTCTCCTTCAATTCATCTTTGAGAACTTACATAACTTAAGTACAAATTGTTAGCCATTTTTTTGTGCATTCTTAAGTTTTAAATTATTATATGTATATTTTATGTTATGTACAAGTGTTTTCACATGTACACTATTTTTTCACATGCACACAACAAGTAATTTATACATGTAGACACACATGTACATTCTGGGCTCTTAAACAATTTCATACATTCTCTGGTATGATCTACTTAATTTTATGTCATTATTGCAAAATGTATGTATCTAGCATATTTGATATAATGAAAATTTTAAGTTATGATATTGGTTTAGACATCTAAATCAATTTATAATATTCATTCTTGAATGAAAAATGTATAATGTGTTTTGTAATGTCCAGTTCTATTATATTAATGTTTACTATCAACTAACATCCATAATATCCTTTCTATGTATATTAATGAAAAATGTTGCATATTAGATATTTTTTAATGCAATTTTAAAATTTTATGATTGTTTGACAAATCTATGTACACCTAGAATTTTATGATTGTTTTTAGATGTACATCTATATGTATTGTATATTATCATTATAACAATGATTTCAAATGCAAAATGTATGAATTAAATGAAAATTTTCTTTCATTGCTACATATTCAAAAACTTAAATATATATGAATTTAACCTGTAATATGTAAAATTATCTATAATTGTTTTAAATGACACATGATCATGTGCAAAATGTACCTGAATATAACTTTTAATAAATGTGTGTCCTTATTATATAACATTTGTACATGTTAAAATTCATTTAACATGTACCACATGTGTTTTGTAATTTTCACTTGAAATCTAGGTTCATTTTAAATAACAAATCACAAAACAACTTGAGCTTTAAAAACAAAACATTTTTAATCTAAGATTTAATCTAAGTTAACATTATAACAACACGTGATCATGTATGCAAAATGTAACAACTAAATGCAAATGTTCTTCAATCATTGTTGCATATTCATGAACTTAAATATGAAAAACTATCTATGATTGTTTTAAATGACACATTATCGTGTGAAAAATGTATGCACCTGAATATCACTTTTAATAGACATTTCCTAATTATATAAAATTCATACATGTTCAAATGCATTTAAAATGTACCACATCTGTTTTGTAATTTGCAATTTCAATCTAGATTCATTTTAAATAACAAATGACAAAACAACTTGAGCTTTAAAAACAAAACATTTAATCTAAGATTGTTCATCTAAGTGAACATTATAACAACAAGTCATCATTTATGAAAAATGTAATGTAACTAAATGAAAATGCACTTCAATCATTGTTACATATTCATGAACTTAAATATGTAAAACCATCTGTAATTGTTTTAAATGACACATTATCATGTGCAAAATGTACACCTAAATATCACTTTTAATAGACCTGTCCTAATTATATCACATTCATACATATTCAAATGCATTTAACATGTACCACATGTGTTTTGTAATTTTTAATTTGAATCTAGAGTCATTTTAAATAACAAATGAAAAAGCAAGTTTAGCTTTAAAAACAAAACATTTAATCTAATATTGAATCTAAGTTAACATTATAACAACATGCCATCATGTATGCAAAATGCAGCAACTAAATGCAAATGCACTTCAATCATTGTTACATATACTCATGAACATAAATATGTAAAACCATAGATATGATTGCTTTAAATGACACGTGATCATGCAAAATGTACCTAAATATCACCTTTAATAGACATTTACACCTAATTATATAACATTAACTCATGTTAAAATGCATAACATGTACCACATGTGTTTTTTAATTTGCAATTTCAATCTAGATTCAATTCAAATAACAAGTGACAAAATAAAAAGTTCTAAAAACAAAACATAATCTAACATCATATAAGTTAACATTATATGCCAAATGTAAGAACTATCCAAAATTTAAAATCATTAAATAAAATTAAATGTAGTTCAACAATCCAAAATGTAAAATATGTCCAAAATTTATATGATTCAATAAAAGTAAATATAACAATGTATCAAGTGTTACAAGTATCAAGTTATATATAAAATTAAATATGACACATGTTTAAGCTATCAGAAGACTAGATCAAATAAAATGTTGTGTGCATCAATCAAATAGAGAATTTGGCTGCAATGTATTTTCCATCAGCCTCCTTGTGCTATCATCTAAAGAATGGGGAACCTACACAACATGTAATTGCATATATATAAACATGCATAAGAAATTTATTTACATGTATTAAAATTAAACTTTGATGTTTTAAAATTGAATTAGAATGTAGAACTTCATAAAAAAACAAAATGAAAAAAAAAATCATTCAATACGTCCTGTAGTTCCCCCTCCATTGTCCAGTGTTGGCCCTTATTGCATATACATATATATACACATGTATAAGGAATTTATATTACATGTATTAAAATTAAAATTTAATGTTTTAAAATTGAACTAAAATGTAGAATTTCAATAAAACAAACTAAATGAAAAAAATAAAAAATAAAAAAAAATCATGCAATACCTCATGTAGTTCCCCCTCCATTGTCCTGTGTTAGCCCTGCATCAATACATCCTACAAGTGTTACACAACAATTTGTCATTTTCCCTCTACTCCCTATTCCTGATCTTAGAGGACCTTTAATAGTGACCCCTGTGTCTACTTTCCATCATGAAAATGTGTCATTATATCCCTTGCACTATAATAAACAAAATATCTATTGACCATCCCTAATGAAGCTCCTTAAAAACATGTTTATCTGGAGTGGCATGCCCTCTGCTTGTCTCACTCACGCTGATTCATCTCTTTTGGTATGGAGTGGTGCATATTGGTGTTGGAATGGAGTTCATACCCATGCCGATCCACTTCTAGAAGGTTTTTGAAAATAGAATTGAAGCTTTGGGATCTAGAAGCTCCATGGTAGAGAGCTGGTTGCTTTTTCCCGGGCATAGATCCAAGCTTCTCCCTTTGGGCTTCTTGTTCCAACAAAAGAGGAACCACCCAAAGGGATAAACCATTTCCCAAACTTAAGTGGATTCGTTTTCCCTCTCACTTCACTATAAAATGGACATACTCCCATACCTCTGCTAGTTAGAATAATAGAAGAAAAACATAGAGAGAATTGTTGCTATAGGCATTGAAAGAGAGGTGACATCGTTGACCTTTTTGTATCGAGTTGAAATGAGTGCTTTGGAGACATGCCTGGATTCGAACCCATTGAAGGAGAGTTACGATTGGATTTATATTATTCCTTGATCAACTAAATAGATTATTTATGCGAAATATATGTTGTGCTTTCATGTTTGTTATTGTTTGATCCCTTGTGCAGGTAACTAAGTGCTAACAACAGTGAATATTTGATTATGAAGTGAAAAGGATTCGAGCGAGGAACAACATCAGTTTGAGGTAGGTCATCTATATGATATGTGTCCATTTTCAATCTAGGAAATTAGGTAGTAGATTGTTCCCTATTGTTATTAGATCCATCTTAAGGCTAGAGGGATCATCTCTGTTCGCAAAGAGGATTTTCCTGCATAACAAATCGGTGACTCCAATTGGGAGTGCTTGCCTTTAAGTCTCTTATTTTCACTCTTTTATTTTTTGTTTTTTCATCGATCTTTGTCAAGTGTCCATCTCCTTATCTCTATAGCTTCTATAACTACTTAGAAACATTCATCTCTTTGTTGAAGTAATTTGAGTGTCAGTTTATTAAACCCTTTAATTTTTATGTCTTCTCCTCGATTGTCACTTGTATTTCTCAAATAGTCACGTAGATTAGCACTGAATGCATTTTCATAGTAGCACTTTTCCTCTTCCAGCGCGGGTTGCAGCCGTTATATGTAAAAAAAAATTAAGGTTTCTTTTTATTTGTCAGCTAGTGTGTCTTATCCTTCTAAGTTTTCTTTGCTATTTGGATAGATCATCTTCTTCTCTATTCATTGAAATTTTTTATTCAAGTTCTCCATATTTTGTTTTCTATTTATCAAAGCAATTCCATCCTTATCGTCCTATGGTTTCTAGGTGTTTTCGGGTCATATGAATGGTTGTGTGCTTTGTTGATTTGTAGACTTATTATTGAGTTGAATCTTGTCAAATATTTTAAGCCTTTTGTTTGATTGAGTTTGTCTTTTGGTTGGTCCTCACGATTGGAACTTTCAAGTGTTAACTTTGGGTGCATTTGGGTCTCTTTTCACCATCAAGCATAGATCACAATTGCTTTCTTTTGACTGAAGGCTTTTTTTCTTTGAGTTTTGATCACTGTAGAAATGAAGAGTGTCTTGTTTTGAGGAAATTGGTTCGGGTCTCTCTTTGATTTTTGGATCTTGGTCTCTTGTAGAGTTTTGAGAGATTTCATTAGTAATCAAAGTAAATGATTGCTTTTGATTTACATTATACATTTTTCATTTTTCTTATAAGAAAAAATACAAAAATATTTTTCTTTCATTTTTCTTTAAAAAATGAAAAGTTTCACTTCAATTCACTTCTAGTGCATTTAGTGAAAGGAAAGAAATTGAAAAGTTTTTTTCATTTTGCTTTAGGACTATACACTTGAAGAAAAAATTGGATGTCATTCCATGGATTTTCTTTTATTTCTGCGTTGATTGTATGAATTCCTTCTCCCGAATTAACGTAGTTTTCACCGAAATGAATGATTTATTCTCTCATTTAGATGCATCTTAGGGATTCAAGTGACATCGGTAGGAATTTGAAACCAAGACATAATTCAAGATCAACCTTAACATTTTTTCAATCAAACTAAGGAGCATTTGGAACCTAGCAAATCAAATTTAGAGGTCTAGGCTAGAGATGTGTTTCGGCGTCGTTAAGCGTAGGAGTTGTCGCTAACAATCTGCGTTACAACCCGATGATGATATCTCGTCCCACATATGGAAGTATATTGATTTATGTTAAGTATATTTTGGGACTCTCTCATCAAATGGTTACGCATCATAAAACACTACTATGGACTTGGACTCCCATGTATTGTCACGTATATTTTGGGAGACACAATTAGGCTGCAAACCCACCATAGGTAACTGAGTCGATTGCCTTGTAGACATGATACACCGAACATAGCATTTGGGGAGATTGGTTGTCGTACGCTAAGTCCTTGGTAATTTCTCTTTCATTTGATCACCAAGGTGTATATTACAGTTCACGGCTACCTGGTAATCCTTTTTCCTAGTTTACCCCTTTTTGATTTATTTCATTTTTAAGTTCTAAAATTAATTTCCCATGATGATGTGGTTTACCTATGAGAATAATTCTAGGCCACATCATGAGTAACTCCTTATAAAGATATTGTTTAAAGCCTTGAATTAATCACCTTGTTCTCTGTTTTGATATATGATATAAGATCATTGTGGTTGAACCATCAAGTTTAGATTCCTCTGCATCATCCTCTTCCGAGGAGACATTGTCACATGTCTCTTCTTATTCTTTTCCTTCGATTGGGACTCGAATTGATGAATTTGGCCTTGTTCTGAGTATCCAATGTCTTGCTACTCGATCTCCTCCTGATGTGCTTGTAGGCTATATTGCATATCCTCTGAATCCATTATATTCGATTTTGTTGTAATATTCCCTGAATGGCCATATAGTCCATTTGATACACATGGTGTACCATTCGTGCATTCACCATGTCTGTCCTAGACTGCAATTCGTTAGTTATTTCCGATGGCTTCTGAAGGAGAGGTTTAATATCCCTTGGAGATTTCAAGCACCATCAATGGTGTAGATGAGTATTTTTTTGAGGAACACCAATTCCCTCTCGAGGTCTTTCCCCATGGGGGTAAGACCTCTTAGCCTTCCACCTAGTCATACATTCTGCATGTTTACATCTTGTTGGGACACATGGTCTCGAGTATGTTTAGTACCAGGCCTTTGTATTACAATACTATTGGGCAGAATACTGGGGTATCTTCCCTTGGTCCACTTGTATCCAACGTGTCTATTTCCATCCTTTCTCAAGGAATAGTTAAACCCACTCCCGCAAAGCCAACTGTTTGCATCGATTTTTCAGTGACTCTAGTTAGTGTTCCAACGTCGATTCCATATACTCTGATTTTTGGTGGGGTTCCTTCCTTGTTGAATGTTTCCCAATCCTCCATTGGACCATCAGTGAGTGGATTACAAACTTAAATCCCAGGTCCTTCCCAAGATGTTGGAAGTATTCCTATATCTACTGGATCATATGTTCCAAGAGGTTTTACATATGATCGATATCAACAATTTTTGCAGAACCTTAACCATCAGCCTTACATCCCGTATGGTTTCCAGCAGTTGTAAACCCTGTTAATAAATCTTCAAGAATTTCAAGGGCAGTATGGAATTCAGTCAGGGGCTTATGCCTTTCATGAGGGTCTTATATATGGTTGAAATCAACCTTATGGGAAGCAAGGACAACCTTACGTGCAATAGGAAATGCCTTATGTACAATCTAGTCAACCTTTTTCCCATCAAGGTCATTTTTCCTATTCTTAGAAGGGACAACCTTCTGGTTAACAAGTCCAACCTCACTTTTAGCAAGGTCAGACTTTTGTCTAGTAAGAACAACCCTCCTCTCAGAAAAGCTAGGTCTTTTTTTGGCCGCGTCAACCTGGTCCTCAAGGGCAACCTGGCCAACCTCAGAAACCACTTGGTATCGTGTCATCAAATCCTAAGGGTACCATCCAACGGCCCCAAGGCCAACCCTTGGGTTCACAAGGCCAACCATTGGGTTCTCAAGGTTACGTTTTGGGCTCCTAGGGTCAACCACATGACACTCCATTCCAAAACTTTCAACAACAACAGAATCCATATGCTATGAATTATGGTCAAGCTGGACCTCAATGGTCTGTTGTAGGCCAGAACCTATTTTTGGGTCAGCAACCAGGATATGGTCCAAATCCATAAGGTTTCAATCGTTATGGCCAGAATCCATATGGGAAATATCCTCCAGGATAGAACCCTTGGGGGCATAATTTCTCCCAACCTGAGTAGAATCCACAAATGGGCATGTATTAAAGATCGAACATCATGGCTTTCAATCTGCAATTTCCATTTCTTGTGACATTAGAACTTCCTGATATGTCGAGGTTGACCAATGATCTAATTATTTATAATCCATATTGGCTTCCAGTTCCAACCAAAATTCCTGGCAATTGCCCCAAATTTGAAGGCAAATCTGGGGAGGACCCCCACGGACATGTTATGATGTACCATATTTGGTTCTCCTCCTTTTCCTAGGTTAATGATTCCATATGTCTCCGTCTTTTTCAAAGGAAATTGACTGATGCCATTGCAAAGTGGTACATTGAGCTTCCACGTGAAACATTTCAAGACTTCAATTCTTTAGCCATGGCTTTTCTTACACATTTTCAGTTTCTTGTTCATTATGAAATAAGAACCCACCTGCTTACATCCTTGAAGCAAGATACTGCTACGCATATCTCTGATCATATCCATGAATGGAGACAGTGTCATAGTTTGATCAAGTTTGAGATTCCTAGTCAAATTTTGACTGAATGGTTTACCAAATCATTCGTCAATTAGATCACCAACGATATTTCTATGGGGGCAGCTGTCACAGAAGAGCAAGCAATTGATCGTGCTAAGTATCTCAATTTGGTTTATTCCCAATCTGGAACTTTATATAATCTTCTACCTGATCCTCCACGCCTAGGTTCCCAGTCTACAATCTCAAAATCTCCGGTGATACCACTGGTGGACAACGTCATTGGCTCTATTTCCTAGACTTCCCGAAAGTCTTCCTCTACTTCTAAGCAGAAATATTCTTCTTCATCGTATTTTTTTACTGAGATTCCTTCGAATCATGGAAAAAATTTAGAGGTTAATGTCATTCAGTCTTCAACGATCGACAAGTCCTCTAAAGGTAAAAAGAAGGGAAAAGGAAAATCTAAAAATGATGCCTGAAAACATGATTCCCGCAAATCTTGCACTACCAATGGAACTAAACATAAGCTGAAGTACCCTTGCCTGATATGTGATGATGAGTACTACACCAAGGACTGTCCTTGATGGGCTGAGGTAGGTCATTTACTAAAGGGTACTCAAGGGACTCGTACTGTTATCAAAGAGTGGTTTCCATCTCAGTAGACTCAAATGGTGGAACAATCCCAATCTTCTACCCCTTTTGGTTCTCAGGTGTTCATGATGAATGGTGCTACACTCATATTTGGAGTTACTAAATCTAAATAATATTTGAAATTGCATAAGTCGGTGCGGAAAAAAATCATCGATGCTCCTACTCCTTCCCCCCCCCGCTCACTTTCAACCCTCTTCATATTGAAAGGACTAGTTCTGATTCCGTCATCCAACCACATTCTAAAGGTGTGCTCCAAAAATCCTCGTATAATCCAAATTCTCACACCGCTAAACACTAGAATATTGTTGAGAATTTGGCTCAGGCACCTTCCACTATGTCTACACTAGAGGTTCTTCAAAGCTGTCCATCACAACAGAAATTGTTGCTATCTACTATTGGATGAATTGATCCATCTAATTCGAGCCTCATTAATTTTGATCTGGAAAATTTCATTCCGCATCCCACCCCCATCAACTTGCTTTCCTTATTTAGGTTGGTATCAATGGAAATAATATCAATCGAGCAGTCGTGGATGAAGGTGCATATACTTGCATCATGTTTGTCTCTTGTTGGAAATCCATCATTTGTCCAACTCTTAACGAGTCTTCAAACACTTTGGAGGATTTTGACAGAAGGGACTCTCATCCTATTGGTATCCTCCCAAAATTTTCTATCAAGTTGGAAGGAAAAATGGTCAACATTGAAGTAGAAGTTGTTGATTCCAAACTCAATTATGATCTTCTACTCGGTCGTAGTTGGACTCACGCTATGCTTTTCATGCCGTCCACTCTCTTTCATGTTTTTCGTTTCCCACATGAAGGGAATATTATCATTGTTGATGAGTTGTCCTTTTTCGCTTCCAGTTCTTAAAAAGTAAATGTTCCTTATGTAGAGCATACCACCACACCCTATGAAAATGTGGGGGAAGGAATTTTTAAATATTTTCCGCTAATGGATCTATTTTCTCTTCCCCCACTTAACACTGCTAAGGTCAATATGATCTCCACTTCGTCTGATCCTTGGATCATCCATTCCCCTTATTAGATTGATTTGTTCAGTGACATCGTGCTGTTAAGCTCTGTAGAAGACAATTATGGTGAAATCATCTTGGCTTCGGCTAATGATTTTGAACATGATACTTCTAGCATGAATTTTTGACCTGTACTCCCAATATTATTTTCTTAGTTCCTCAGACTCATCATATCCCTTGAATGAGACGTTTCCCTCCAATGAAATTATCATGGAAACTATGTCTCTTGAGGAAACACCTTAGAACGATAGTCATCATCGTTCATTGTTTCTCCCGGGCCCTGGAGTAAGTCAGTCGTGTCTTGAAACTTTCATTCCCCATGCTATGAATGATCCACTCCCAACACCCATGTCGATACATGAGGTATTTCTAAGGGTAACATGGGCAACATCACTCTGAAAATGCATATTGAAATTTATGTGAAACCAGGAATTGTCGAGAACATTCACATTGGGGTAACTTGCTCTCTAGATGAGATCAAGCTCTATTCCAATCTCTTTCAATAATTTGGAGATGTTTTTGCATGGTCCTATGAGGAAATTATTGGCATCAATCCAAGTATTGTGGTGCAAAAAATACCAACTTACCATAATGCGAATCTTGTTCGTCAATGACTTTGTCGTGTGCATCCTAGAAAGGAAACCACCATAAAGGGAGAGGTTGAAAAAATTCTTAAGGCGGGATTTATTTATACAATTCCTTTGACAGATTGGGTGTCTAATATCTTCCTTGTCAATAAAAATCAGGGTACCATTCACGTTTACATCAATTACCAAGATATAAATCGGGCATGCTCGAGGGATAACTATCCCGCTCCATTTATTGACTAGGTCATTGATGAATGCGATGGGAGCGAGATATTTTCCTTTATGGATGGCTTTTATGGCTATAACTAGATTAACATCCTACCAGATGATCAACTTAGGACGCCCTTCATCTGTACATGGGGATCCTATGCTTACAAGAAGCTCCCTTTTGGTTTGAAGAATGTCGGTGCTACTTTTTAGCGTGCGATGTCCTATTATTTCCATGACATTAAGCACATCATGCAACCTTACCTATATGACCTTCCCACTCATTCAGCTAAGCCCCATGACCATTTTGTGCACCTTTGAGAGATTTTTCTACGTTGCCGAGACTATAATATTTTCTTGAATCCACATATATTTGTCTTCTGCGTTCAATCCAGTAGACTCCTTGTGTTTTTTAATCTCTAAAGAAGGCATCTATCTCGATGCCTTGAATTTCAAGGTTATCATTAATTTACCCCCCCCACATTTTTTTCTGAGTTGCAGAGTTTACAAGGGAATGCTAATTTCATTCATCGTTTCATTCCCAAATACGCGGAGCTCACTAAGGGATTTACACAATTACTTAAACAAGGGATCCCATTCCTGTGGGATGAGGTTTCTCAATGCTCCTTCGAAGCTTTAAAGAACATTATTATTAATGCTCCTTTACTACATCCCCCAAATTATCATCATGACTATTTATTTTAGCTAGCAGCTTCATCTGGTAATATTTCTATGGTGCTAGTCTAGGACAGAAACGATGGCACTGAACATGTCACTTATTACCTCAATTGTAACCTTATGGATATAGAGACTCGATATGCCCATGTCAAGAAACTATCTTTAGATGTGGTAGATGTTGTCCAGTGCTTTCGACATTATATTATTCTTTGCATCACTACCGTGATCTCCGACTGCAATCCCATGACTTATATTGTGACCCATAAATTGTTGGGGGAGAAATATTCAAAATGGATTGTCATTCTACAGGAGTTTGATTTGGAATTCACTCTTGCCAAATCGAAGAATTAATTGGTTTTAAATGATTTGATACTCTCCCTTACCTATGCTTCTTCTCTGTATGATATTAATGAGCACATTCCAGATGACACTCTCTTCATGATCAACACTATCGATCCATGGTACAGTGATATCAATATGTATCTCCAAACCCAAAAATTATGGTATTAGTTGACTAAAGCTGATCTTCAATGTATTCGACATCACTCTCAGCCATATATTATCTTTTGGGATACTTTATACCACGTTGGCATAGATTTGATTCTTCATCGCTATCTAAATTTCAAAGAGGTTGAGAGAGTGCTCAACGACTACCACTCTGGGTCATGCGGAATTCATGTGTCTGGCTATGAAACAACTCATAAAATCCTTCGTACTAGCTATTTCTTGCCTTCTATTTTCAAATACCTCATTCTTTCCATCCATAAGTGTCATTCTTGCCAGATTTAGCTGCAGAAGATACGTGCCCCACATGCATCCTTACAACCAATTTCTACCGTTGGCCCACTCGCTAAATGGGGCATTGACTTCATGAAATGTAACCCTCACTCGACTGAGGGGGAATTCTTATATTATCATCGTTGTTGACTATTTTACCAAATGAGCCGAGGCGATGCCTACATATGGTATTAACGGTAAAACTACAACTCAATTTCACTTCAATCATGTTATTTCTCGGTTCAGAGTCCCTCAAGCCATAGTCACCAAACATGGCTCTCATTTTCACCATATATGATGGTTGATTTGACCTCTCAGTTGGGCTTACATCACAACAACTCTACTCCATATTACCCAGAGGTTAATGGCCAAGTTGAAGCAGTAAACACAGTCAGTTACTATGATTCATCACACTATGGGGATGCACAAGTCAAACTGAGATTTCATGTAAACTATCCAGGTTCTAAGAAATCTCCTCTTCTGCATCTTCTCCTTCCTCATATTGAGCAACCTAAAAATCGATTTCCACCCTTCTGCCGATAGGAGACATCCCAACTAGCCTCTACTGTCCGATATCTGCAACACAAAGTTTCAATATCAACACATATATATTAATAAAAAACAAAAACATGCAAAAGATAATAAAAAACATGTTTTACCTCGTTCATCCCAGTGCTCGACCTCTAGAAGTGGTAGATCTAAATCACCCCAGAAATCCATCCCAGAGCACAACTAATCCTCCACCACAACCAGCTGATGCATCATCTATATAAGTAAGGAGGGTTTTTATGACATCTACTTCCCACCTCCTATACGAGGCATCAACTCAACCCACTTCATCAGACGTGGATCCTATGGTGTCGATGCAGCTACCTCTGCCCCCTGGTATTGGAACAACAGTACCTATTCCAGGAATATTACTGTCAAAATGGATCTGTACCTGAACTCCTTCAATCAATTGTTTTTAAACTTTCTGAGCTATTTTTTCATGATTTCCATCGTGGCCTCTTCCCAGTTAAAAATGGTTGGTGCCATACAATCCACAACAGTTTTCAACTGAGCCTTGGTGGCCTCATGTGGTGCTTGCACCCTAGCCACACATATAATGGTATATAGTACCACTTTCAGTGGGATATTTCTCACGCTTCTTATTGCTATATTCCCACTCAAATATTTTGTTGCCTTTGGATCGGTGCATATTGGTGCTGGAATGGAGCTCATACCCATGTCGATCCACTTCTAGAAGGTTTTTTAAAATGGAATTGAAGCTTCAAGATATAGAAGCTTCATGGTAGAGATATGGTTGTTTGTTCCTGAGGATAGATTCGAGCTTCTCCCTTTGGGTTTCTTGTTCCTACAAAAGAGGAACCATCCAAAGGGATAAACCATTTCCCCACCTTATTTGGATCCAATTTCCCTCTCCCTTCACTATAAAATGGACATCCTCCCATACCTCTTCTAGTTAGAATAGAGATAGAAGAAAAACTTAGAGAGAATTGTTGCTATAGGCATTGATGGAGAGTTGAGACCGTTGACCTTTTCATATCAAGTTCAAACGAGTTCTTTAGATACATGCCTAGATCCGGACCCGTTGAAAGAGAGTTGCAATTGGATTTCTATTATTACTTGATCAAATAGATAGATTATTTATGCGAAATATGTGTTGTGATTTCACATTTATTTTTGTTTGATCCCTTATGCAGGTAACTAAGTGCTGGAAATAGTGAAGATGTGATTACGAAGTGCAAAAGATTCGAGCTAGGAACAACCTCAGATCGAGGTAGGTCATCTATATATGATATGTGCCCATTTTCAATCTAGGAAAGTAGGCATTAGATTGTTCCCTATTGTTATTAGACCGATCCTTGGGCTAGACGGATCGTCTCTGTACGCAGAGAGGATTTTCCTGCATAACAACTTGGTGGCTCCACTGGGGAGTGCTTGCCTTTAAGTCTCCTATTTTCACTTCTTCTTTTTTGTTTTTTCGTCAATATTTGTCGAGTGTCCATCTCCTTGTATCTATAGCTTCTATAACTGCTTACAAATATTCATCTCTCTGTTCAAGTGATAATCCCAGTGTCAGTTTATTAAACCATTTTTTTTAAGTCTTCTCCTCGATCAAAGTTGTTATTTCTCAGATAGTCACGCAGATCAATACTAAATGCATATTCATAGTAGTGCTTTTCCTCTTCTAGCATGGGTTGCAGCCTAATGGTCGCGCCAATTTTTGTGTACATTTTTTTAAGGTTTCTTGTTATTTGTCAGCTAGTGTGTATTATCCTTTTTAGTTTTTCTTTTCTATTTGGATAGATCCTCTTCTTCTCTCTTCAGTGAAATTTTTTACTCAAGTTCTCCATATTTTTTTTTCTCTTTTTCAAAGAAAGTGCATCCTTATCGTCCTAGGGTTTCTAGGAGTTTTCGGGTCATCCGAATGGTTGCGTGCTTTGTTGATTTCCATACATCTTATTGAGTCGAATCTTTTCAAATATTTCAAGCCTTTTTTTTTATTGAGTTTGTCTTTTGGTTGGTCCTCACGATTATAAATTTCAAGTGTTAACTTTGGGTGCATTCTGGTCTCTTTTCGCCATCAAGCATAGATCACAATTTCTTTCTTTTGATTGAAGTTTGTTTTTCTTTGAGTGTTGATCAGCGTAGAAATAAAGAGTGTCTTGTTTTGAGGAAATTGGTTTGGGTCTCTCTTTGATTTTCACATCTTGGTCTCTTGTAGCGTTTTGGGAGATTTCATTAGTACTCAAAGAAAATGATTTCTTTTGATTTATATTCTACATTTTGCATTGTGCTTACAAGAAAAAATACAAAAAGTTTTTTCTTTCGTTTTGCTTTAAAAATGAAAATTTTCATTTCAATTCACTTCTAGCGCATTTAGTGAAAGGAAAGAAAATGAAAAGTTTTTTTTGTGTCGCTTTAGGGCTATGCACTTGAAGAAAAAAGTGAATTTCATTCCATGGATTTGTTTTTATTTCTGCGTTGATTGTATGAATTCCTTCTCCCCAATTAACGTAGTTTTCACCGAAATGAATGATTTCTTTTCTCATTTAGATGCATCTTAGGGATTCAAGTGACATTGGTAGGACTTTGAAATCAAGACATAATTTATGATAAACCTTAAAATTTATTCAATCAAACTAAGGAGCATTTGGAACCTAACGAATCACCTTTATAGGTCTAGGCTAGAGATGTGTTATGACGTTGTTAAGCATACCTGTTGCCACTAACAGTCTTCATTACAACCTGGTGGTGATATCCCATCCCACATATGGAAGTATATTCATGTATGATAAGTATATTTTGGGACACTCTCATTGAATGGTTAAGCATCAGAAAACAATACTAGGGATTTGGACTCCCATGTAATGTCATGTATATTTTGGGAGACGCCATTAGGATGCAAACCTTCCATAGGTAACTGAGTCAACCACCTTGTAGACATGATACACTGAACACATCATTCAGGGAGATTGGCTGTCATACATGAATTCCTTGGTAATTTCTCTTTCATTTGATCACCAAGGTGTATATTACAGTTCACGACTAACTTATAATCCTTTTGAATAGTTTACCCTTTTTTATTTATTTCATTTTTAAGTTCTAAAATTAATTTCCCACAATCATGTGGCTTTCCTATTAGAATACTTATGGGCCACATCATGGGTAACTCTTTATAAATATATTGTTTAAAGCCTTGAATTAATCGCCTTATTGTTGGTTTTGATATATATGAGATAAGATCATCGTGGCTGAACCATCAAGTTCAGATTCCTCTGCATCATCCTCTTCTGAAGAGACGTTGTCACCTGTCTCTTCTAATTATTTGACTTTGACTGGGACTCAAACTCATGAGTTTGGCCTCGTTCTGAGTATCCATCCTCTTACTACTCGATCTCCTCCTGATGTGCTTCTAGGATACATTTCATATCCTTCGAATCCATTATTTGATTTCATTGAAATCTCCCTTGAATGACCATATATTTCATTTGATACACCTGGTGTACCATTCTTGCATTCATCATGTCCATCCCAGGCTTCCACTCATTAGTTATTTCCGATGGCTTCTGAAGGAGAGGTTTCATCTCCCCTGGAGGTTTCAAGCACCATAAATGGCATAGATGAGTATTTTTTTGAGGGACACAAATTCCCTCTTGAGGGCGGGAAGACATCTTAGCATTCCACCCAGTCCTACATTCTGCATGGTTACACCTTGTTGGGACACCTGGTCTCGAGTATTTTTAGTGCCATGCCTTTGTATTAAAATACTATCGGGTAGAATACTGGGGTATCTGCCCCTCATCCGCTTGTATCCAACGTTTCTATTTACATCCTTGCTCAAGAAATAGTTAAACTTACTCCCACAAAGCCAACTATTTGCATCAGTGTTTCAGCGACTCCTGTCAGTGTTCCTACGTTGATTCCATAAACTCTGATTTTTGGTGGGGTGCCTTCCCTATCGAATGTTTCATAATCCTCTAATAACTATGTTGAGAATTTTTTTTGGCCTAACATGAAAACAAAGAAAAAAAAATTATGTGGCTAAGTTCATAGAGTTTCATCAAGAAAATGCTTCCCATCAACACCCAATAATATTAAATGCAACCTTTTCCCATTCCATAATGGAACTGGGAAACTATATCGATGAATTTTATTACTATATTACCAAGGAATAAGAGGGAACATCACTCTATATTAGTAGTCTTAGATAAACTTAGAATATATGCACATTTTATTCCTACTAAATATACCTTTAAAGCTATTAATATAGTAAAATTATTCATGAAGGAGATTTCTAGACTCCATAGTATGCCCAAAATTGTAGTTTCAGACTGTGATGCCAAATTCATTTCAAAATTTCGGAAGGGATTATTTAAAGTTATGGGGAGAACGTTAAATTTTAACACAAAATACCTTCTTCAAACCGATGATCAAACAAAAATAACCAATCAAATATTATAAGATGTGTTAAGAATGTATGTTATGGGCATACCAACTAAGTGGGAAGACTATATTCACTTAGTGCAGTTTTCATATAATAATTGGTATCAAGCATCCTTGAAGATGATCCCGTTTCAGGTATTATACGGCAGAAGATGCAACGTACCTCTAAGTTGGGACCATCGTGAGGATCAATTTGTATTGGGACTAGATATGTTAAATGATATGGAAGAAGTGGCTAAACAAGTTAAGAAACATTTAAAAAAAACCAATATTGATAGATGAGTTATGCATATTTGAAAAGATTTTAGAAGGAATTCAATGTGCGATATCATGTGTACTTAAAAGTGAAACCAAATATCACCATTCATCTTCATCATCATTTCTGAAGGCTTGGGTTGCCTGATCAAAAAATCTATTCAGATGGGAGCGCTGTTGGGTTTACCTCTCCATAACCTACCCTCAGCCTCTCATCAGCAATTTGTGGATGAAAAATTGATCTTGGGCTACCCCTTTGTCCAGGAATCCCGCACCCTCAAATCCATTCTTGAATCCTTCTCTAAAGCTTCAGGGGCATAGATCAACCAGGACAATTCTCAGATTTTTTTCTTCCATACCCCCCCTCTAACCCAATGCAATATTGCTCGCATCCTCGGCTTCACCATTGCCTCTCTACCCTCCAAATACTTGGCAGCTCCGCTCACTGACTCTGCCACCAGTAAATCCTCCTTGAGAGATCTGCTAGAAAAAATGGAAACCTGCCTCTCCAACTGGACTCACCGCACTCTCAACCTAGCCATTTATCTGGTCCTCATCAAGTCCATCTTGCAATCCCTTCCCATTTACCGTCTTGCTGCTCCCAAATATGCCCTTAAAGCTATGTGAACCATAAAACGATGATTCCTCTGGGGAGGTACAAAGAGAAAGAAAAAACGGGCCTTATTTAACTGGAAATATGTGTGCACCCCAAAAAATCATGGAGGTATCCGTCTGCGGGATCCTGAACACAACAACACCATAATGGGAGCTAGCGTCTGGTGGAAATGGGTCTCCAATCCCAATACCCCCTGGGCCAACATATGGATGGCCAAGTATGCGAAGTACTGGCCAAAGGAAGATCTCATTAGATACAACTTAGATTTGTTAGGCTCCAAAATATGGAAAGAAACTAGTCATCAAAATGGTATTATCCAAAACCACATCTTCTGGGAGCTACAAGATGGAAACCAAGCTAGATTCTGGGAGGATTCCTGGCAACAAATTCCAAACCTCTCCTCCATATTTTGTAGGCCTCTATGGAATGTTGCACTCCAAAATCAGCAACAACAGAAGGTTCATGAATTCTAGACGAAATATATCTCTTGGGGATATAGGCAATGGATACACACCATTAGATGGAAAAACAACTGGAACAATGAAAGCCATAATGATATCTGGGAGGAGCTATGCACAAAGAGAAAAATCTAGATCAAAATAGGGCTTGACATCCTCCATTGTGGGCACATGCCTAGTGGCACTTACTCAACAAGGGAAGCCTACCATCTCCTCCATCAGCAGGATCCAAGACCTATCGACAATATCTAGAAAAATATCTGGAAGGCTAATTTATGGCCCAAAATAGCCTCGTTCCTGTCGCTGGTCAGTAAACGATGCATACTAACATGGGATAATCTATTGAAACATGGGGTTTAAGGGCCCTCCAGATGTCCCCTCTGTTAGGACAACTTGGAAACCATCGACCACCTGTTAGATCAATGTCTACATGCCAACTCCCTATGGGACAGAATTGTTGTCCTTTACCGACGGTCCAACCGTGGTAGGAGAAACATCATTCAAAAAATCAGTAATTGGCTAGGAAACCCTTTTAATAGTAACTTGCTTAACAGATTATGGAAAAACACTCCGAGCATCCTCATATGGAATATCTGGATGGAGTGAAATAGTCGCATAGTCAAGAACAAAGCTTCTACTTCTGATCAGTTTTGGGACATGATTCACAACAACCTCACTGAAAATATGGCTTTAAATGCTTGGATTAATGAGGACATACCCATCGAGGCAGTTGAATTGCACATTTGGAACAAATGGAGAATGAGTCTCAACACTCCCATGGAAATCACTCCTAGAAGCAAAGGAATATCTCTGGTCCCTGACACTTGCTCGCCTCCCCTCACGGGCTTCTTCAAATGAAATTTTGATGGGGCTTCTAAATCTAACCTTGGAACTGTAGGTTTTGGAGGAGTCATCAAGAACACCAAGTGATATCCTCTCAGAATCTAGAATAGAAATATTGGATGGGACAGTAACAAATCTTCTTAGCCGGAAGGAATTATAGAGGGTATTCAAATCGCCATAGACTTCCATTACTTCCCTCTAGAAGCGGAATGGGACTCGCAAATAATAACCATGGTAGTCACCTGTATCCTTCAAGGCACTACATCTTCGAAATTCTCCAACAGTTGTAGACTTGCTCATAAGCTCAAGATGCTGGAATTTCTACTTCATAATCATAGAGCCATCACTTTTAGCCATGTGCACAGAAAAGCTAATTATATGGTAGACCTGCTTGCTAACGAAGGCATGGAAAGAAACTACGCTCTGTACCATTCCACCTTTGAGCAGAATGAAAATGAGGAACTGAAATAGAAATATCTCACCCTCATTCATAAATACCAACTTACCCCGAATGCGGGTGACACACTTGACACAGGTGAACAACAACTCCTAGCTCACGCAAACTATGGAAATATCCAAGGAAAATCTCCACTTACACCAGATCCAATTATTGTTAACTCCTCACACGCTCCTTGCAAAAACATAGATCATGTAGATCGGACAGGCCTGGTGTCACCTGACCCTAACCATCACCTCACCCTTACCGCCATTAATGACCATGATGCATAATAAAAAATGCAGCCATGCCTACCCCTCTACACCTTCTCATTTGCTTGAGCTCCACATGCAGTACCATGAGAATATCATTCATTGCCTCTCTGAAAAACCTCATCTGTAATCCTATATATCTTCCCTATCTTAGCTCCTTCCCTCCCTCATCCACTCTCTGCTGCATTTGGCTCTCCTCCTTCTGATATGGACGCTCCCTGATTCCAATTAGCTGTGAAGTCTCAAACTTGGAGTGGAGCTATGTAGCCCCCCTCTGCCTGGTGCATTGCATCCTACGTACCTATCCCCAAGCCTCTGCAGCTTCTCTTGCCCCTGTGTTTCCCCCATCACCCCTCCCAAGTGCGCAATGGCACCTAATCTTCTCCAATGCACTGTTCGTGGTGGACATCATGGGGCTCTTCTGGGTTGCTATTACCAGGGTGATGATAACTACCTCAAATAGATTGAAGGCTCCTCGTCAGGCTCCCTAGTCAGTCGTGATTCAGTTCCCGATTAGCGCGCAGACTCCTCATGGTGCCCTACGCGAAGGGGAATTAGAGACGCGAGGAGGTCCACCTACACTCCCAGAGCTCCCTCTCTACAAAGCATTTCGGTACCCCGAATAGTCTTGTCCACGCTATTGAAGATACAGACATTTGGATTATGAATTTCAACAACATTTGGATGAAGATTCCTAAGGGAGTAGACCCATACTCCCCCATCCTATGGGTTCCTGCAAACCTCCCCAAATGTACTGATGTTGAAAATGGAAGCTATAGTGGAAGAGGTTGTTGCACAGGCCCCTACCTGTCCCATATTCGAGGAGACTCCACACCGAAGTGATGATGAGGATGAATAATGTCTGCACAGATGTTCAGTCTTATTTTGTTTTTTGTCATATGTGCTCGTAGGGATTTACTGTTATTTCCTACTCTTTTTCTCCTAATTTTATCAATGCTACTTCTCACAATGTAATGCATGCTTCCAAGTTTTTTCTGGGCTAGCCGCCTCCCCCATGGCAGCCCAGAAGTAGTGTAACAATGCAATGGATTGGTTAAGTTCATCATACCAACCCTGCTTGTAAAATATGTACCTTTATGTTTTCGAAATTAATAAATTAGCACAACTTACCAAAAGAAAAAAAAAGTTAAACCAAAGAAAAACAAACTTAGACATGGCAATTTTGTCAAGTTATCACCTAGATACTATGGACCTTTCAAAGATTTATCCATAATTTAACCAGTTGCTTATTATCTCACACTTCTAGAAAACATAAATTTTCACAATGTATTCCATGTGTATTTATTAAATAAATATGTACATGGCCCAACTCATATAATTTATTGGAATGATGTACATGTGGATCTAGAGGGATATTTACTGGCATATGTGCTATGTATTCTAGACTGAACGGTAATCACGCTCCAAAATAGAGGCATAATTCAATTAACAGATCATTAGAAACATTTCAATACGGAAGAGGAAACTTAGGAGTTGGAGGATGCTTATAAATAATAATATCCATCCTTGTCTATAAACTTCAATTAATTTTAGAAATTGATATGAGATAATGGGATTGTGTCAAATTAAAGTGAGGGAGGATGTGATATACCCTAATTTGGAGTTTACATATAGATAAATTGTATATATTTGTTTTATTTTTTGTATGTTTAAGATTGAAATACATATGTGGAACTTATTTATCACTAGTTTATTAGTAATAATGAAATATTGTAAATTTGTATTTAAGATGTTGAAAATAAATAAAGAGGTTTGTAAAATTAATGTTGGAGTACACTTGGATGAAATAGATGAGACTGAAATTTGATGATGTATATTAATTACATAGTATTATTCCTAGGAATGTAATTTGAATAATTAGAGTAATTTTGAATTATGGAATTGGCCAATTTATTAGTTCCCTAAATGAAAATATGTAGTCATTGGGAGTGGAAAGTAAAGCTCATAAATGAGCTAGTAAGTACTCGCCACTTGTGGGTGAGGTGGAGGTAGTTACCAACTACCAAATGAGTGGTAATTGGGTGAGAGGACTATTATATTATTTTAATATTCTTTCTAAGAATAATATCTCTCATTTCCTTGTAGAGACTGATGTGAAGGAAGTGAAAAGGAAAAAACATAAAACAAATTGCAGACTTGTGCTCCGGGTGATACATTCTGGAATAAGTATCAAGGTTGGAAGGATCTAAGTACTCTTTCTTAATTTTCCCATAATTTACAAACTTCAAGTTTGTATTATAAACCCTACTTATGTGCAATATTTGTAAAGTGAAATAATATGGATTTTCATTTTATGAATTGTATATTTATTTATGCAAATATGTTTATTTTTATACACATAATGTGCACAAGTTTCAAGTAGGTAGATTAAAGGAAATAAAATTTGAAAATTGAAACATATTGAGTGAAAACATGTATAATATATCTTTTGTACAAAAAATGAGAATGAAAATGTTACTATACAGGTTTTATTTTAACTAACACTATAGTTGCATTTATGTTATAATTACCATATAAATAAGAACTCTTGTAGTAATAAGTAGTTGTTATTTAAATTTATTATAAATAATTATGTAAGAATTACAGTAGGTAATACTCAAAAGAATTGATATATATATAAGAAGAGGTCCAGGTCTATATATATAAAGGTATTGAAAAACTATTTAAGCAAATATCTATAGAAAAACATGTATACTTACAAGAGATAGACGTATGCACATGAAATTCTTAGAAGGATGTATTAAGGACAATAATGAAAAAAATCATAGAAAAATTATTTAGATTTATAATTCATTTTAATAATACTAAAAGAAGGATATTGTAATATAATGCAAAATACTCAAGTCATAAATGAAATATTTTCTTGAAAAGTCTCGTCATGCATCTGCAAATATAATATGAACAAAAATTTTGTAGATATACATTTATATTCAATACAAAAATATAACAAAGATTTCAGTGACTAAATGTTACTATAATAATGATTATTATGGTTAATATTAACCATATTGATACAAATTTGTAATTCTAAACATATTTCAAATGTGGGATTAAACTTCCCAACAACTCGATACAATTTATGCTTAAATCCTTAAATATTTTACTTCCTCACAAGAAGCAGTGTCCTAAATAAAACAAAAAAAATATGTTTAACACATTATCAGCATGGAGAACCTTGAAATATTGTTCCCAACCTTAGTGACAGAACACATCATGGTCAAGAATATCGAGTAACCAAGAGTTTGGGTCATCCGATGTGGTAACTGACAGTTGAAAAATTTCCATTAGTAAAAGGAATACTTTGGGTCTTCCCATCCAAATGAGAAATTTGTAAATAATATGTAGGGCATAATTACCTATTAATATATGCTATAATATGTAGGCCATAATTAATTATGGACAAGGGAATTATTAAATATTTTCAAAATTATTGTCGAGCTAATATTAAAAATAATTGCCTAAATAGAGTTCAGAATAATAAATACCTTGTCATTCATTTGTTTCATAAAATGAAATGAAGTTATAAAAAATGTCAAAAAAGGAGTGTTAAAATATATGTAACATAACTTAGATAAGTATAAAAAAAAAAATTAACAGTGGAAGTATGTAATAACATCTAATATTGAAACATACACTCAAAGTTATAACTACTTGAAGAAATAGGAGGAATACCCTGGAAAAACATAAGGGTTAGAGTATGAAATTGTAAATTTGAACTCAGACATAAATTGATAGAGTTGAATATAAATATAAGATGATAAAATTTTAATTTAAATATATGTTGACAAAGTCAAACCTAAGAATGAAAGGCAGAGACAAAACCTGTATGTCGTTGTGGTATGTCTAGGACTAGAGAAAAATAATAACATGTAAACATATCTTAACATAGCTAAAGAATGAAATAAAAACCCTAATGTAAATAATATTGTCTTGTATGTTTAGTCATTGCATAAAATATTGAAAATTTTCTAACCTTAGGGTTAGAAAGACCAAAAATGACATGGGAAAAAAATTTATAAAGAATTCACAAAGAAAATGATAAATATCAAAAGGAAATTGTGACATAAGACCAGAAATATGATAATAAAAAAATTCATAAGGAAATTATATGTATTTTACCTGATGGTCGATAAGTCATTCAAAAAAATACTAAGAGTACAAAAATATGGAATTTTAGTGGTATCTCCAATGAAAATGTAGCTCAGAAAAATTGTAAATGGTTTGAAACAAATAGAATTTAAATACCAAAAATATATTTCTTGAAGTTCATATAAAAGATAAAGGATTATACAAGTGTTTTATCTCAATATATTACCTTAGAGACATTTATTGGTGGAAATGTGGAAACTAGTGTTTAGAATGAGAAATTTCTCCTCATTACATTGACAAATTTCAGAATGTCCTTCATGGCCGACAATAAAGGATTTGTAGAAACCATTTGGAAGAGAAAAACTTTGAATATTACAATGAACACCTGACATATAAGAGAGAGAGAGAGAGAGAGACTAAATGCATGAACAATTAAACCCTAATCACTAGTACAAAATGGCTAATTAGTTACTAAAAAACGACTAAAATTGTCATATAAACGACTATTTTTTCGGTCGGTGACCAATAGTAGCTAATTTACGGTATCTTATAACACAACCAAATTTTGGTCGTTTTTAGCTTAGTCATTAATTGGTTATCTCAATTTTGTTATCTAGTAGTATATTTGGTCATTAATTTCGTCACTGATTTAGTCATTGATTTGATCATTACTTTAGTCACTAATTTGGTGATTGATTTGGTCATTAATTGTCACAATTAATGACCAAATATACAAAAAAATATATTACTATATGATCACCTGAGAAAACGAATTAATGACCAAAGAAATATGACTAAAATGTTGCTCGTGTTATAAGATATTGTAAATTAGCTACTAATAGTCAAATATATGCAAATTTTAGTCATCGTTTGAAACCAATTAATGACTGAAGAAATATGACTAAATTTTGGTCGTGTTATAAGATACTATAAATTAGCTACTAATAGTTGTATATATGCAAAATTTTGTCGTCATTTGTAATTACAAATTTCTCATTTGCAGTAGTCATTTATTCATTATATTATCAACTAATTTAGTAGTTTATATTCATTTCATTTACTTTCATTAATAATCATTAGAAGTGACTAATTTAGTCATATATTCATTTTATTTGTGTTCATCATTAATCAATATAAACTACTAATTTAGTAGTTTTAAATTGATTTTTTGTTCATTATTAATCAACATAAATTAATTTGTATGATTTAAAAAATGGCATACTATGTGCATGTTCATCTAATATGAAAAAACAAATATGCATATTTCAATTACAATACTAAATAATATCAAGTGCAACTATAAATAATTTCATCCACATAAATTATTTTATATGAAATATTAAATGTTGTGAAACCAGCTCCAAAAATAGAAGAAAAGAGATATCAACGCCTTAGAAATAAGCCACTTCGAGGGGGAAACCTCCAATACATTACATGAATGAAAAATTCTTGGATGATACAAATTACAAAACCTCCTTTCTATATATAGGAGTCCATGGGGCCGCAATGTAATCCTAGCCGACCTAACAATAATAATTTAAGGGCACAATAATAACAATATGGGGTTACAAGGGTGCCTTAATAACAATAAGGGGGTTACATTAACAACAATAAGGGACCATACTAGTAATATAAGGACCTAACATGCCCTTATCCTTCAAAAAAGTGTTGTCCTCAACGCTTGAGTAGCTCTGGGTGCTTCTGTAGAAAATTCTCATCCCCCCATGTAGAATCTTCAGTGGGTAAGTTCTTCCACTTGATGTGATACTCTGAAATTGATCGATTCCGTAGCTGTTGAGTTCTTGTTTCCGTGACCGCTTCAGGTTCCAATATGATTTTTCCTTCCTTATCAAGTTCTGGAAATATTGTTTGAACTGAAATATTTTCAACTATAACCTTCTTTAAGCATGAAACATGGAAAATTGGATGCACTCGTGAAGAATCAGGAAGCTGCATTTTGTATGCCATAGTACCAATATTTTGCAACACCTTGTAAGGACCATAGTACTTTGGCAATAATATATTTTCCTTCTTAGCTTGCTTGAGGGACATTTTTTTGTATGGTTGTAGGTGTAAAAATACCCAGTCTCCTACATCAAAACTTCTCTTGCTGTGATGTTGATCTGCCTGTTGTTTCATTCAATTCTGTGCCAAATTTAGCTTGTCCTTTAAGAGTTGGAGAACTTCTTGTTGATGCTCGATGTGATCTTCCACTACTTGAACCTTCGAATTTTCTCTTAAATATGATGTTATGGATGGTGGATGATATATATAAACTGCCATAAATGGGTCCATTTTTGCTGCAGTATGGAAGGAAGTGTTATACCTCCATTCTGCGAGAGGTAACCACTTGACCCATTGTGTTTTTTTATCAGATACAAAACAACGAATATATTCTTCCAAAAATTTATTTACTATCTCAGTTTGACCATCAGATTGATGATTATAAGATGAGCTATGAGATAATTGAGTACCCAAACAAGAAAATAACTATGTCCAAAAATTTTCAGTAAAAATGGGATCTCTGTCGCTCACAATAACCCTTGGGTTTTGTTATCACCCGAGTAATTTCTAAAGATTGTGGGCTTTTGATTTTTAGTTTTAAGAAAACTATTGGTAACCACAAACCTACTTTGGAAATCTAGGATCTAGCCTTCCTAAATTTCAGAGAGGGCTCTCTCTTTATGATTTAACTTTGTTTTTGTTTAATATTTTAGGCTAGTTATGATAGTTCAATTTGGTTTTGGTTTTGAAATGTCTGATGGAAAATAATATTACTTAAAAAAAAATTAAAGACAGACCTACTAGTCCATTGTGCTATGGAGTCAAAGTCTAGCAAGCAGAACTAGAAGGCAAGGCCAAAACAATTCTAATGTATTCAGGGAAAGGTAGATAACCGTCAGGGATTTGGATAGATTATTTTGATGAGATGACTTGCTTCGGGATAAAGGGAAATTAAGAATCCTATGATCCGAAAAAAGAGGAAGGAGGCAGGGGTCAAACGGGACTAGGAGAAATTAAGAATTCCTAAATCTGGAAATCAGCAGAAAACATTTAAATATTTAAGTATTTAATACATGGAGTTATAACACTAGTCCTAAATTAATTCTCCTAATTAATCATTAATATTGAACAACATAAATGAAATTAATGGAACTCAAAAAGTAAACAATGACATGATAGATGCACTTTACTCTTCAAATCATCACATGAATCTTGAATTACGAAGTCCAATTGGCTATTGTCTACACTGTTGCTTTGAAATCAACACATATGAGCCTCCAACGTACTAGCAAAATATCTATAATTTTCTTAGCAGTTTTATTCCACCCAAAACACTTCATAAACTAAAGTATTTATACAAAAGGTTTATTGCAAAAATCCTAGAGATTTTTAGGAATAACTCTAGGAAATAAAAATATCTTTACACATTAAGAGGGACAACTACTTAACAACTTAGCAAGCTATCCTCTTATCTAGAAAATATAGTGCTATCTTATCTAACAAAACTTGTTTGTTTGAATAGTTGTCCATACTTGCTGGCATTTTAAAAATATCTTTTGGAAGATGAATTCATTCATACTCTTTCCACTTATACTCTTTGACCTTGTACTTCATCTCCAATACTCTTTCACGCTGCTTATTAATCATTTCACTGTTGTAAAAAAGAAATTATAGCAGTTAAACTAGCTAGCTATTATTTCTTCCATTGCCTTGACAATTTTCCCTACATCATTTGCATGCTGGACCTGTGATGTTGAGGATTCAGTATTGGAAGTATTCATTGATTGCACTAACACTGTAGTTGCCAGTGGTTCTTTGGGTGCTAACTTCTCTCCCAATGTGGAAGTAATAGTAGCTATAATAATAGGAATAACTGTGGGAATGGTGGAAGCATCAGTTTCCTTCACAGTTTCCTTTTCTTTCATTAGTAAATCCAATTGGCTTTCCATGTCCTTTATCTGGGCAGTAAGATTTATAATTAACTGTATCATATCTTCTTTCTCTTTTTTTTCCTGAAGTATTTATTTGCTCTGTGGGTGCTCACTTTGAGGAAGTTTTAATTGTTTCCTCAAAGAAGCAATGTCATCATTTTTCTTTTTGATTAATACTTCGGCAACTTGTACATTAGATGGGTCCACTCCTATTTGTAGAATCAAATATTCTAAGGCTTTGATTCTTAGGTATTTTGCATATAAGGAGCCTTTATTAAGATTCATCTGATCTTGCAAGTTAATAATAGTATTTTTCAAATTTGTTACACTCATGGCCTTTATCACCAAAGTGGAATATAGCATTTTTGAGCTATGCATGTGAAATTCTATCTAATCCAACTCATGTACCTCTTCAATATCTACTTCAAATTCCTTCTTTTTGTAGTTAGCCAATATTTTAGGAGTTGAAGTAGTAGGTTGTAAATAGGACATGTTCATTTTATTTGAAGAATAATCAAATGTTGAAAGCCATCTATCCTGGTTTCTTGGCTTCTTCTTGAGGAGTTGAGAATAAATCTCACTTTTAATTTCCTCATATCTTTGTTTAATCTGTTTATATCTTTCCTTAATATCCAAATATTTTTCTCCTGCTATTTGAGAAGAAGAAGTTTCCATATTCACCTGTTGTTCAATTACTTGGGTCTATTTTCCTTTGGAGGCTGCTTGTTCTCTTTCAATCATTGTCAATGTCTCCTTTATTATTGTAGCTGCCTCATCATTACTGACCTCTAGTTCATCTTCAAATTCAATGAGTTTTTATTTTCCTATGGAACCAAATCTTAGCCTTTTATTGTAGATGAGTTTAAATTTTGTATCTGTATTAGTTTATGTTTTATACGCACCCTCCTCTCTACTCCTTTAGTTTGAAGTTTTTGGCTCTTTAGGAGTTACGATACCAAGTGTGGTACCCACTTTTTCTATTGGTTGTTGTTAGTATGAATCCTTATTTGAAGTGTATGAAAAAATATCACTTTAGCTGCGCATAAAAAACAACTCTAACAGTAGTAATGATTGCTAATATCTTCATATCTGCAGTTAGATGATGAAGACAAATGCTACAAAAATCTAGATCTATGCATTAGAAGACATTAAATAGTAGAAAAATAAGATTTTCTCCATAGATCCAATAGACAAGAAAAGAATATATCCAATGTAATTTTTTATTAATGGCACCTGGGAGGAAAACACAACAGGGCATTCCCTGTTCTCCTCAATGGGATGGGTCCTTGTAAGTCCTTAACACTTCAGATTTAGAATTCCTCTCTCTTGATAGTGTAGAAAACCCAGACAAAAATGGAAAATATGGCTATGATAATGGATCAATAGCCAGACCGAGAGTTGAGATCCAGAGTGATCTTTAGGCAACAAAAGGTGAAAAATGAATGGGAAAACCCTTCTATTTATAACAAAATATTGAGTTAGTCTAGAGATTGGTGCATAATTAAAATATTATTAACCAAATCTAGATCCAAATTTTATGGAATATTTTATTATATTTGTTGGAGGGAAAAGGAATTTGATTTGAGTCAAATCCCCTTATTTGTAAATAATAAATAAATAAATGATTTATTTATCATTTTAAGAATATGGTTGAGTAATAATCAAATAAATAATGATTTATTTAATTATTTAAGGGTGAATTAGTCATATTTAACAAAGAATATTATTTAAATAAGATTTAAACAATTATTCTTTAGAAAATAATAAGATAAATAATGATTTATCTAATTAATTTCTTTGTTTTGTGTTAAATATAACCATAAATATTAATTAAACTATTGTTTACTAATTATTTCTTGAGGAAAATCAAACAAATATATACTTATTTAATATTTCCTTATGGAGTTTTCTGTTTAGACCATAAAAACCTTAATAAAGGTGATTTACTAAGTTATTTTCATAGCGAAAGCAAATTTACTTGGAGTAAAATTGGTCTTACATGATGTACTTGGGTCCATCTAATGATAATAGGTTAGATGACCAAAATATGGTGTAACAGATTTCCCCCCCAGTGTGTGAGCATTAGGAGCTAATCGTATGACTAAAGTACGTTGTAAGAACCCAATCACTAGACATCGAAGGGGAAGTCAAAGAGAGAAAAGTATAAGGTAAACAAAAGTGATGAAAGAACTAGACCCTGAGGAGGCGACTTGTAGGTATGAAAAGTTTTTTTGATGAGTGAGTACCTGCTATAGGCAGCAGGGGAGGCATACCTATACTCGCCAAGGCAATAGTACAAATAATAAGGTGCTCAGAAAACCATAGAACTCAATAATAAAGCATATGATGGCCTAAACATGAGCCTGATAAATAACATGATAATGAACCCCACATACATATTGTGCCTAGGATAATAGCCAAGACTTTGCACAATAATATTTGAGTACATGAGATATAAATACAACCCAGATGCCCCTGAAAACTTGAAAGGGCTCTAAAAATATGACTGATACATGCAAACAAAAAGGTGCCGCAAGTGGCTGAGGCCGACATCATCAAATGTATGGTTTGTAATGAAGATGTCATTCGAGTGTATGGGGGGCTACCTGTAGGGCCACCCCCTCATGAGGACTGAGACATCTCACACACGTTCGAGTATCATTGATGTCAGCTACTGCATCACTGAACCATCAAGTATACGGATCTCGATCATGCTAAAAGGAGATGGAGCTAAGAAGCAATCAAGTCAAAGGGAAATAAGGAGTCCCTTTGCCTGATCTGAGGTGCCGAAAAAAGGTGGAAGCTGGAAGCAAGGTACACTTCCCTCTAGACCTGTCTTCTGGAATGAATGAGCTGATGTCGACAGAAGGAGGTCTGCCATAGGTGAGGCAATAAGGGATACTCAACTAAGGCATGAGAGAAAACAGTAGAGTGACTGACAAACTGACACTGGTGATGATGATGAAATGGGGGATAATGAGTAGTGAACAAACAACTTCCCTTGTTAGATCATAAACAACATGGATGACCTAGTAGCGATTGACACAATATCATGGGGGATAGGGGACAATGGGACTGAAGGCCATAATGAGCGACACGGGAGAGAAACCAAGCAATGAAGGATGGAGGACTATAGCAGGGGGTGAAGGAACTCGGGATGGACTCCATGAAAGAAATGATGACTCAACTCGGATGCTATAAAAAAGGGTGACTCGATGGTGTTTCCAGACAGGAAAAGGGTCCAATGGGGACCATAAAAGCATGAGTACAAGATGGTAACTCATGACGAAAGTCAACACAAGTGTGTACAAGTATGGAGGCAACATGGTGCCCCCGGTACGAGTGTTGAAAGTGAATAAATTCGATTTTGAGGAAGGGTGAAGTGGCACTTCATGGGAAAAATGTGTCCCGGTGAAGTATCAAATCACAAAAAACTAATAGATACTCATTTTAGGGCTTCATGAGAGATTTCCAATAGTGTGGATGGTTTGGTAAACGAAGCTACGGTTAGATCGTAGGAGGAAAAGGAAAAAATAGGGGTTTCTCTTTTAATAAGGTATATTCCCTCCAAAATCATTCATTTTCATGTGGAGTTGTGGTGAATGTAGAGAGGAGAGAAGGCCCTAAATCTTGCAGCGATCATTGCGGACAAACCAATCATTGGAATCGAGATCCGTCAGTTACAGGTAAGAGGCCTAACCCTACTCTTTCTTTTCAGTGGATTAAAAGTTAATATTAAGTCCCTCAGGCTCAGTAATATCTCTCTACTCCTCTTCATGGCTGGGTCGCACTTTTTGGGGCAAAAAATGCGACCTAGGTAGCATTTTTTGGCCAAAAAAGTGTGACCAGTCCCAAGTTTAGGCCTAAAAAGTGCGACCTATCTGGGAGGGGTGCTTATGTGATTTTTTTGGCTAAGTACTAGGGTTTTTTGATGAGAAAAAGTATTTCCTATCTGTATATTAATAAATGTGATGGTTTTGTGCAGGTATGGCAGAATTACAGATCAACTAGAGAGAGAGAGACCTAGGTGCATTACGATCGGAGATCCGAGAGGATCAGGGTGTTCGCAGTGCTTTGGCCAGGTTTAGGGTTCTGAAGTTTGTGCAGAACCCTTTGGTGAGAGCTGGGGAGCCCTTATTGGCCCATATTGTCAGCTATTGGGATCCGAACCATGAGGTATTTATAGTGCAGGGGCACCGGATTGAGTTGACGGTCTAGGATATATATTTCCTAACTGGTCTTCCACCACTTGGGATGGTAGGGAATACCCAACCAGTATTACCACATGGGAGAAACATCATAGATTTTTTAGAGCACCATTGTCGGCCAGGTCTCCAAGTCAAGGGGACTCGGATACCCATAGGGGATTTGGAGAGGTTAGAGACCCGTGTTGTGGCTGCAACAGTGCTTTGTATCTTGGGCAACCAGTCACTCCATCACATCATGGGGGGTCAAATGATGCTTATGGAGAGTGTTTTGAGTGGGACCTACTATGGGTGGGCCCAGATGATGTTGTCATCATTGAAACGACAGTTGTTGCTATGTAAGCGGCATGTGAACCATGACTGTGTGTATGCTATATTTTTGTGCTCTTTCTTCTTTGAGAAGATCCCGACACTTCGACCTTGCATACAACTCCCAGATGAAGGCCCGAGAGAACCTAGGTTGCACCAGTGGGGGTGACTACTGTGCAGAGGAGGAGATGGAGCAGTTGGACGGGTGTTCTGTCCTGATTTCTTTGTTCATTGGGATTAGATGTCACTGTATATAGACGACTATCCCTATAGTGGGATGAGTTATTATGGGGACCTGGATCTGCCACTGCCGCCTAGTCATATATGGGGACCCGATGGTGAGTGAAAAATTGCTATTATTTTATGTGCATGTAAATTTTCTAGAATATTATATGTGATATTGATTCTTTTAATTTTGGTATACAGATAGAGCACCGGTAAAACCGGTCGGGTACATGGGACGACCTGCAACATCAGGGGTTGCATGGTCTAGTGGACCAAGGGCGTAGCACAATGAAGATGTATTAGCCCTTCTGGAGGATATCTGTCATATATCTGAGAGGCTTCTGACCGGTTTTGTTTCAGAAGAGGGTTTGTAGGATTTATATGACCAGTACATAGAGTCATGTATTGGTTTACCCTCGGAATGGCGAGGGGTCATGCGGCGTATGGAGATGGCCAGACATGGCATGTGTGATCTACGAGTGGTGAGGGTAGATCCATTGGCTCGGGATCCTCCAGATAGTGATTAGTGTGTAGGGACCGGTGATGCCCCTAGTTTTTAGGTTTTATAACATGCTATGGGCATGTGATATGTATCAGAGTTAATGAACTCTAAAACATTTTATATGACACATACTATGGATATGCATCATTTTGATATTTTTATGTTATTGTCTTGTGTTAAATGACAATCCAGAATATGGTTTGCAATGTTATCTACATAGTTATTTTGTGCTCTAGGTACATGACTGAAAGTAATGATTTCAAATTGACGCATCAAAAGATTCACTCGTAAATATCTTCTAAAAAGGATAGGATTATGCACACGATATACACCATTCAATTGCATGACAAGAAGTAGGGAATATAAATGAACATGATGGTGGAGGATGCGATGTGAAAGGACATAGGCTAATAAACCTCGCACAACACCATATTCAACCTGATTATTGGTAGCAGTACCAATACGTACACCGTTTGAAAGAACAAGCACCTGCAAAGGGGTAAAAATGGCCCAACATGCTGAGGCTAAATTCTGGGAGTAGCGACTTGCACCATTGGAAAAACCGATATAAGGTATTGACGGGGGGTACCTCTGAAAGGTGCCACAAGAAAATAAATTGGAGGATGAAGAACAATGCTGTCAACCTGAGCGCATAGTAGAAATCTAATGCACTCTGTAGAAGGTAGTGATCTGGGTAGGATGTCTACTTCCCACATGCCACCAGTGAGGGGAAGTGTGGGAGCTACTGGAGGCGTAGCTTGAGCTTAGGCTGCATAAGTCACCAAAGGTATGGATGATGGCATCTCGTTTCTGGGAAGGAAAGATGAAGTCAGGAATGGACATAGCTTCCATGATGTCATTGTCAAAACAGGAGGTGGAAGGACAGGAGGAAGGGAGGCCACATGACGCAGCGAGGCTACCTGAATCATCATCATGAGAAGAAAAACTCAAATGCACATCATCATGGGGGATGACGTAAGAACAAGCAGATAAATGATCTACTGATGTCAAGCCTGGGGTGTTTGCTAAAAGGTGGTCAAGCGAAACAATAGGAGAAGATTCAGAGGGAGCTTCTGTCAAGGGTCTCAAGGATGATGAAAGTAAGAGGATGGTGGCCACATGCTCTATAATTTCAACATCAGGGGGGGAATTTCAATAAGAGCAGGTAAATCCTCAGTCTAGCCTACAACATACTGTGCAAGCACAGGAGAAGCAGATTGATTCTATTCAATCTCGTACTCCCGAACTACCTCCAAAGAGGCATGGTAATGTGTAAGGTGAGGACAATGATGGGAGTAATGGCCATGGAGACCACACAAAACATAAGGGTGCTTGGTGTGAATAGTCTTGGTGTTGTTGGTTGCGGTCGATGAAGAAGCAGAGGTTTCAGGGACTGTAGACTAAGGGAACGCAACATTAACCATAGGCTTGATGCAGGGAAACTTGGGACATGTATGAGTGGCATGACCGAAGACAGCACACAAAGTGTAGGGATTTGGAGGCCGAGAAGGTGCATGGTCAGTCGGGGCAGCTTTGTCCTTTTAGGCCTTTTTGCTAGCTCTACCCTTCTTACTCGAAGCAGTCGCAACAAGGGGCCGATCTTGTTGAGGTGGCTGAGGTACTGTGACAATGGAAGAAGTCAGGGGGACCGGTCGAACCAGGGTCAGAGCAAGATAAGGTTTAGGTTGACCTGGAGAGGTGGCGGTTGGAGGATCAAGCTACCAAATCGGGAGTCGAATGGTCAAGTTAGGAAGAGAGAGGGTGGCCATGATAGGTGCCATATAGATGCCTAATCAAGGAACTAGGAACGGTATCTGACGAGAGGGGTAATGGCCAGGTGGGACAACTCCTAAATGGTTAAGGCCTAGAGGAACCAACCAAGGAGGATAAATAGGCTCATGAGTACTAGCTGAAGGGCCAGGAGGAGGAGGTCCAAGAGGCTGCATTGAAGGGCTAGGAGATGGTTGCAGAGGGTGAGGGGGCTGCTGACTAGCCAATGAAATCTTCTTGAGAGAAGCCCGAGACAATTGCATCATGCAAAAATTCGATGAGCTGGGATCAGAGATAGGAGGAGTAAGACCAGGGAATGTACCAAGCAAGAATGAGTCCTTGTAGACGCCAGGTGAGACACTGGTCAAAGGGTCGACGATTTTCTTGTTGGCCACCAAAGAGATAGTTGACTCAAGGGAGGTCTAAGACTTCAGCTCGTAATACATCAACTGGTCAATGGTGAATATCTTTCCATTTGGGGGAAGGAAATATTGTGGTGAACTACAGAAGGGAAAACAAACATCGCATAAGTGTAGCTATGACCTAATAGAATTTTGTAATCCAAGGGGGCTTCTATGACTTCTATGTCAACGCAAACTGTCTTTCCTGCAAGAGTGATAGGGCAGTTGCGAAATAAGCCAATGGGTTTGGAGGAGTGGCCATCCCACGCTTGGAGAGTGATCGTGGAAGGAGCCAACTCAAGAGATCTGAGTTGTTTCCAAACTGAAGTGGACATCACGCAGGTGGATTCCCCCTCATCAATAATGCACCGAGAAATGTTGGCGTTCCGGATCTTGACTAGGATTTGGAAAGCGACGGAAGTAGGGAGAGGAGGATGCTCTGACCGGTCAACATAAAAGACAATCAATCAATCATCAGAAGGGTATACAACACCCATGACAAGTAGAAGAGATTTTGGTTGTGAAGGGAACAACTGGAGGAGTTCGAGCATTGAAATGGCAGCAAGGGATTGTACCAAATCATTGACTATGCTATACGAATTGACGTCTTTTCCAGAACCAGCATTTCGGCGTAGTGGACCCTTAGGGATCTTGGTATGAACCTCCACCCTAGGCTTAGGGATATTCAAGGAGCCATTAGGTGTCAAAAGAGGCTCTGTAGGGACCGAAGGAGGTGGCTCGGGGACAGATGCAGCGAGAGGCTTGTTGTACTGACGGGACTGAGTCTGAAGATTAATGTCTACGGTTGAAGGTTGATCGGATTTCATCATGAGAATCTAGTCATCGGGGGTACCAGACAGAAGAGGTTGGGTAATAGTGTGGTATACAGGAAGTTGGGCAAAGAGAGGAGGCATGTTGTACCCTAAATACGTGCTACCAAGAGGGGAAAATGTGTAGGAGGTGCTGGCCCCCCTGAGGAAAATCAAAGCCCATGGGAGGTTGAGCAATGATGACACACACACATCACCAAGGAAAAAGAGACCGACAAGGGCAGGGAGGTGCAAGATCAACTGATTACAATGTCGGAACAAGGGCAGAGAGGTGCAGGATCAATTGATTTCAATGTTTTAGAGTCTTTTCTTGGCGGTCTTAACCAAGCCCTTTTTCGCTTAGGGTGTGTGTGTAAAAGTGTGTAAATTTTAATTTTTAAGCCCAGACATTTGTAGAGAAAAAAGAAAAAGTGTGTTGTATAGATGTAAATAAACCTGCAAATTTTGGTATATATAAGGCCTGCAAAAGAGAAAATAAGCAGTTGATAATGCACCAATCTAAATCCAAGGAGGCGGGTCTCTCAACAACTAGTCTATAGGTGAGTAAAAAACTAATTTAAAAACTCTAAAAAAAGCTAATAGATCTAGGGTCAAGAGGGATAGAGATCTAAAAGACAAAATCTGTTGGAAAGTGGTGCAGAAAACAACAACAAATCAGAGGAAATTTGTTGTAACAAGAGATGGCGAGAGGCTATCTCTAGGAGGGAAGTGGAGTGCACCCTAAATGAAAACCCAAACAAAGCTATATGAGGTGATTTGGATGGATAACAAGCCAATCTAAAGTGTATATGAAGATGAGGTATCAGATCTCAAAAAACGGCTGAAGACTCTGAAATTTCAGACAACCTGCAACAAAAAACACTCTTCCACAAAAAGTGGAGGGTACTGAAGCCCTAGGGAGCTAGGTTCCCACTTAGTTGAGTGAAACAGAACAATTACAAGTCCAAAACGGGTAGATATGGAGGTCATACAACCCTGAACAAAGGCTCAGCAAACCTAGAAAACTTTTAGAAAAATCCTGTTTTGAAAGTCTGGGTCAAGATTTTGTTGTCCTATTTTCGACGGTCTGCCGCCTGCAAGCACAAAATGCGCCTGGAGGTCCAGGTCGTAGGTTTTGGGTAGAAAAGTGTGACCTGCACTTCCGACACTCTCAGTGGTAGGTTTCAGAAAAAATTGTCGTCTCAATTGCGACTGATGTCTATCACCTGCGAAATGGGTCCGAAAACACGTGGAAGTTAGAATTTATATCGTTTTAGGGTTTTATGGATTAAAAAAAACATCAAGAATAAGAAAAACAATGGGCTGAAGAGAAATCCTAGGGTTTGAAGCAGCTGGATATGCAAGGGTCAGAAAAATGACAGCGGTCATATTGTTAAACCCGTGTGGAGTCGCAAGTTGTTAGTATGAATCTTGATTTGAGGTGTACAAAAAAATACCACTTTAGCTACACATAACAAACAGCCCTAACAGCAGAAATGACTGCTAATATCTTCGGATTTGCAGTTAGATGATCAAGAAAAATGCTGCAAAAATACAAAATCTATGCATTAGAAGACATTAAACAGTAGAAAAATAAGATTTACTCCATAGATCCAATAGACAAGACAAGAATATATCCAATGAAATTTTTATTAATGGCACCTGGGAGGAAAACACAAGAGGGTGTTCCCTATTCTCCTCAATGGGATGGGTTCTTGTAAGTCCTCAACACTTCAGATTTAGAATTCCTCTCTCTTGATGGTGTAGAAAACCCAGACAAAAAATGGAAAAGTATGGCTATGATGGTGGATCAATAGCCAGACCAAGAGTTGAGATCCAGAGTGATCTTTAGGCAACAAAAGGTGACAAATGAATGGGAAAAACCTTCTATTTATAACAAAATATTGAGTTAGTCTAGATATTGGTGCATAATTAAAATATTATTAACCAAATCTAGATCCAACTTTTATGGAATATTTTATTATATTTGTTGGAGGGAAAAGGAATTTGACTTGAGTCAAATCCCCTTTTTTGTAAATAATAAATAAATAAATGATTTATTTATCATTTTAAGGATGTGATTAAGTAATAATAAATAAATAAATGATTTATTTATCATTTTAAGGATATGGTTGAGTAATAATCAAATAAATAATGATTTATTTAATTATTTAAGGGTGAACTATTCATATTTAACAAAGAATATTATTTAAATAAGATTTAAACAATTATTTTTTAGAAAATAATAAGGTAAATAATGATTTATCTAATTAGTTTCTTTGTTTTGGGTTAAATATAACTAGAAATATTAATTAAACTACTCTTTAACTAATTATTTCTTGAAGAAAATAAAACAAATATTTATTTATTTAATATTTCCTTATGGGGTTTCCTGTTTAGACCATAAACAACTTAATAAAGGTGATTTACTAAGTTATTTTCATAGCGAAAGAAATTTTACTTGGAGTAAAATTGGTCTTACATTATGTACTTGGGTCCATCTAATGATAATAGGTTATTTGACCAAAATATGGTGTAACAGCTGTGTATTTGCAGTCAAATCAACTAATGTATTCTCTTGCCACTCTTCCTGGTTGGCGAACTTTTCAATATCAGGTTTTGGCTCATGTAAAAAAGGAGGTAATTGTCACTTAACTCTGATACTGCTAAATAGACCTTGGGGGTCATAATTCCAAGGAAAAATCACTTGGAATTTCAACTCTCACAATATGTTTTGTATCCCTTTCTCAACATCCCTGTTATTCACTATAAAAGGTCCAATCTGATTTTTCAATTTAAACTGAGTCTTCTTTTTTGATGCCATGAAATTAATCACATTAGCATTCAAAACTTGCCTTAAATATTCTAGAGCAAAGACTCTGAGAGTCAAAAAATTAGGTAACTTATATGGAAGAAAATTGGTTCCAAAGATTCTTAATTCAGTATGCTTCTCATATAAGCACCAATCTCCCATTTTACACTGTTCTGAGAGCTGTAATATTCTTTTCATCTCCTCATTTATTTTGGGATGTTCTAACTTATGAAGTAAATTCATTGCTGGCCTGATAAAAAAATATGTGAAGTTTGTATAGTTATATTCATTTCCTTCCTTTCTCAATAATGATGTCTAGAAAACAACTGATAGAGGCTGGCCCTCTACATTCATCTTCTGCAGTGCTATAGGAAAGTGATCTTCTTGTGAAAATAAGAATAAATGAAATAAATAGGAGGAATACCCAAACACCCCTTCAATGGGTAGATTTGTCAACTGGTGGTGTATGGAATCAACAATAAATATGGAAAAATCAAATACCACAATAGAAGGCTAAGCAGGGGATAGAGTGGATAAAAATCCAAGGATAGACTCATCAATAAACTCATCAGTAAATTATCCTGAGATGAAGGATAACATTGAAATGACATGTCTAAAACCCTCTGGAAGCTTGGAAGTGGAATATGGAGGATTCAGCTTTAGGATATCCACATGAATGGGCATGAAGTTCTGTAAAATCATGAATCTTTTAGCAAAATCTAACCCTAAATATAATTGAGTCATGGCTTCAATGGATAATGGGACTGCCCTAGGGTCAAATTGTAACTACAAAATTTCATCGATTGACTTTACAATGATAGAAAAAAGGATTTCCCTGTCATTATTCATAATTGATCTTTGATCTGGGACATAATACTTTTGGCATAGTCTTATCAAGTCCTGACCACGATGTGTCACTGGGACTATATATTTAGGTAAGTTTGTATCCCAGAGAGGCATTTCTTCTTTGTCTTAAATCTTCTCATGACACCAATTATGTACTTCTAATAGATTGAATTCTACTAGAGGGTCTACAATTTTGTAATCCAAGTCAACTAAAGGGATAACTTCTTCACTAGACACTGGAGGTTGAAGAGGATTTACAATGACAGTGGACTTAGCAGTGATAACAGGAGTAGACTTTGGAACTTTTTCTGCTTCAATTTTAGGAGATTTTGACCCTCCAGGCTTAACAGGCTTGGATCCTCCAGCCTTGGGTGTGAATTGATTTTTTGTCATTTTAAGTTAACTACAACAATATTATACAGTTTTCTATACTTGATTTTCTTTAACAAAGGCTAATTGAGCAATTTTTATGGGTAAGGATGACAGCAATGGGTAATTTAGTGCTCAATTTAGGGTTTTTAGGACACAGGTAATAGCTTAAGACAAAAAAGACAGGTTTTCCGAATGATTAGGACTATAAAGGGGTTTTAAAGTTTTATGTGGGTTTAAAAACTTTTCTTAGCCGTGAAATTTGTCTTCAAAGGGTTTGGACTGTGAAATTGGCTTAGAAATGAGGTTTTTAGCCAATGACAATTTCTGGAAAAAAATGGCAAGGGTTCGCCCTATTTTTTCAAGTTTCTAGACAAAAATGATGGGCAATTTAGCTATTTGTTTCTTTATTGGTTTAATTAATAGTCGAAATCGTGAAATTACAGGCCAAATTCAGGAAAATACCTGATTTGCAGGTATATTGATAGCTTTGAGATGGGTCTCTGAAGCTTGAATGGTTTCCTGCAAATGAATTTGAATCACTGATGTAGAGTAATGGCTTCAATTAATCTTCAAACAAAGGTTATCGGTTGAAATTGAATCTTTTATTGGATAAATTTCAACAATTTTGAGCAAAATGGGTTTTTTCGCAGTCGGGCGGGTTTTTTTAACAGTCGGGAATGCGCACATAAAATTGATAGATATTATAACAAAGCTTTAAACTTTATTATAAATCTTTACAAAATTGTAATAAATGTAGGTCATATCTGCACTAGAAGCAGTTTTTTATTTTGCAAATGTGAAAAACCATAAACGAGTTTCGCTATCAGTTTGGAAGGCAAATAGTTTTGTCTAAAATGAACGCGATCGTATCAGGAAATGACATTGGCAGAAAGCGGTAAGGATAAAACCGCCCATTTTGCACTCATTTGGGATTTCGGTGATTGATTGGTCCATGGACACAAAATTGATCGTCAGTCGTCAGATATAAAAAGTGAGAGCGAAGGGTCAGGATGGATTCAGAAGCTGCGGTGTAAACAGATATGGGGCAAAATGGCTTTATATGCATGGTAGTTAATATGTGTTTAAACCTTTCAATGTATATCAAATGGGTAAAGGTTAAAATCATATATACGCAGGGTTTATATGGTTTAAAAGGGAAATATGGGCAGAAATGTATATAAAACATTTGTAACAATGCTTATATATATGCGGGGTATATTGTTTACAAAGGGTTTAACATGAACGACTATATATATATATAAAACCTTTGTAATAATGATTATATACAAGGTAAAAATGTGCATGAGGCGGGATCTGTTTTAGACAAGGGTTTAATTTATATATAAAACATGAGGTTTTATACATCGGGGAATATATTTTTTTCTTAGACATATATAAAACATGCCTAAAGTCTTTTTGTGTTTTTATTAAATTATTATATATTTATAGACTATGGAAATGTCTATCACTATAGAGGGCGGATTATTTTACATATGGTTAGTTTTATGCCAAAGGGGGTGTAATTGGGCGTTTTTATTTAAACATGTGGGGAATTAACTTTGGAAAAAAAAGCTTATATTAGTGGGTTTTTTGGAAATATTTAAATACAAGGAGTTATATTAATATGATAAGGTATTTTATAAGGAATTAATAATTAAGTTAGAAATTAATATGACATAGGACAATGAAAACACAAAAACATATTTATATAACTATGTAAAGTGATAATGTGAAAAGTAAAACTTTATCATTTCATACTTTAACCACTTTGACCTAGAATATAATATTTTTGGAGGGCTTTTATGTTTTTATGAATGAAGAAAATTAATGAAAAGGGGATTTTTTTTTCATTTAATTAAAAGGTATTTACTTATGAATTTTGAAATGTAAATGGATGAATGTAGGGTAAATGATGACAATTAGGGATTAACATAGAAATTCGACACTTTTAACTTAACAGTCATTGAGCCTTGGGTCCGGTCCCAACAGAAGTCAGAGAAATTCTCTGAACCTCTTTGACTAAAAGTCTAGAATGTAGAATAACTATAGGGAAGGAAAATTAATGATTTTTTCCCGGTGAAAAGTATTTACATGATTCTCCCAGTTCCTTCTACCTACCCAATTTTTAATCTAACATTTTTTCTTCCATTTTGCAGGTGCATTTGAACTAGAAACCTTGAACATTTTATTATTTTGAAAGCAACAAAAAATATATAAATCTACCTTATATCATCTGAGGGCTCACATTAAACTGATGAGCACCTCTTTATTCTCTACCTATCTACTGATTAGTCAGGATTAAAATGTCTGACTAATTTTTATTCACTATTCTACAACAATAAAACTAAAACATGTCAATTCAAGATTAAGCAGTTCAACTCATCATGGATTATGGCATTTATCGACACTCTACCATAATCATCAGTAAAAAGTAGTGGCATTTGGACTTGCACACTTTCATGTTTTATTTCTTTTTTATTTGGGGTATATTATTTTTTCTAAGTCCTTTGATCTTTATTTTAGGACTTTTACCCTCTTTTTGATTTTCTGTTTTTTTTTTTTTTTTTTAGGAAATATGGGAAAAAAAAATTGCAGAAAGCAAGGTATGCACATATTTTTACAAAACTATCACTAGTCAATTCCAAATTATGAATCCTATACTTATAGGACCCTAACAGCGGCTTCACATAGGGATGGCGTTTCCTGGTGAAATATCAAGAACTCTAAGATCAGTAGCCTTCCATTTTGACCATGATGATCCTGAAACTATCTTGTGTTTTATGCAAAAACTCATATTTATGACATTTTGCTCTTCAAAGCTTAGGGCCTTCACTCCGGGCTTCAAATTTGGAAAGAAAACATCCAATCCAATCTACAAACTGCAATGGATATTTACAATGATATAAAAGGAAATTAGGACTAACTATTAGTTAACTCAGAGGAATAGTAGTGTTTGAGCATTCTACCATTCATTGGTCCTTATGGAATGTCTGTTCCATCCAAATTTCTGATAAAAAATGCATTTTTACCTCTGTATCCATAAATGACATAAGGCCTTTTCCATAGAAAGTCAAACTTTCCATGTTTTCCTTTTTCTTCTCTCTTGGAGTCCCATTTTAACACTTTATATCCTATGGAAAATTCATCTTCTTTTGTTTTTTTATCAAATATTTTCTTGATTTTATCTTGAATTTCTTGAGATTTTTCATATGCTTCTTCCCTAGTCTGTTGCAAATGAATAGTCTAATTTATCCTTCTCTGTATATCATTGAGTTCTACTTGTGATTCTTGGATAATTTTCATTACTGGAACACCTAAAGATGATGAGAAAACTGCATCCATCCCATACACAATCAGGTAAGGAGATGTTCCAATTGACTTCTTGGTAGTAAGTCTATCTGCCCATAAGGCATCGACTAACTTCTTATTCCAAGTTTTCATATTTTCTTCAAGTAATTTTTTGGTGATACTCACAAGTATTTTATTTGAAGATTCAACTAGGTCATTACCTTGAGGGTAATAAGCAGTAGAGTGGCCTAGGGTAATATGGTACTTGCGACAAAATGTAATCATTTTCTTAGATTTAAATGTAGCTACATTATCAATAATAATTTTCTATGGGCATCCAAATCTAGATAAAATGTTGTTTTCTAGGAAAGATATAATGACTAAGTCAGTGGCTTGTCTGGTTGGGATGGCTTCAATCCACTTGGTGAAATAATCTGTGGCAGTCAATATCCATTTGTGTTGGCTAGAGGATGGAGGGTGGATTTCTCCAATGAAGTCTAAACCCCATTGTTGAAAGGCATCTTAGTAGAAATTGGTTTGAGTGGTAAAGATAACAACTTCCTTTCTCCTTCAAAAATATGACATTTGTGACATGAAGTAACAAATTTTTTCACATCAACGAATAAGGAAGGCCAATAGAAACGAGCCCTAAGAATCTTATCTGCTATACTTTTCCAGTATAGGTGTCCTCCACAATCACCTGCATGAAATTCTCCAAGAATTTTGTCAGCTTCTGATTTCAGTAAACAATTAAGTAAAATTCCACTTTGTTCTTTCCAATAAAGCATATTATCTAGAATACAATATCTCATTTCTTTAAGTTTGATGAATCTAGCTTTAGTTCTAGTTAATCCAGGAGGATATTGTAAATTCGTAAGTACAAAGATAGTATTTGAGTACCATGGTAAGTCTAGAAAGGCTTCACTGATCGATGGAGTTGCAATAAAATTTATATCTAAAGCATTAAAATTAGATTAAGCCATTAACCTAGATAAACCTTGTCCTTTTATGAGGTTGGTTGGTTTAATCTCTATGTCATATTCAAGGATAGTGGCAATCCACTTTCCTCTTCTTCCATCTGGTCCAACCTGTGTAATAATATATTTGATTACAGTATTGGGGACATAGGCAATAATGTGGAAGTAAAGAATGTACACTCTGAAATCTTTTATGGCTTTAACCAAGGCAAAAGCTTGTTTTTCCATTATGTTATATCTCAAAGGTGAATCTCTAAGGGTTTTACTGAAAAATGCTATAAGCTGTTCAAAACCTTGGTCATTTTTCTATAGTAAAACTGCAGCTATGGTATGTTCTGAGGAAAATGAAAAATTATGAAATATTTCTTGAAGTCTGGGGTAATTAGGACTGGTGTTTTTGTTAAAGCATGTTTAATAGATTCAATTGACTGTTTTGCTTCAACTGCCCATTTTAAAACAGAGTCCTTTTTTAACATGTTATTCAGCTCTTTGATGATTTCTTCTAGATTAGAAATAAATCTTCTTAAAAAATTAATTTTACCTAAAAATTCTTGTAACTCCTTAATGTTCCTAGATGGTTGAATTTGCAATATGGCTTCTATCCTTGCTGGATCTATCCTAATACCTTCCTTTTAAATTATGTGTCCAAGTAATTTTCCTTATTCTAGTCCAAAAATATTTTTCCTAGGATTTAATGATATACCATATTTTCTATACTTAATGAAAACTTGTCTCAAATGATCCAAATGTTCATTATCTGACTTAGAAAAAACAGTAATATCATCTAGATAAATAACCAAAAATTCATGTATTTGTTTAGCAAAGGCTATGTCCATAGCCCTCTGAAAGGTAGCTCCAGCATTCATCAAACCAAAAGGCATTTTCACATATATGAAAGTGCCCCAAGGAGTGGTAAAATTTGTTTTAGGTTGCTCTTCTTTTTGAACAAGTATCTGGTTATATCCTGAGAAACCATCTAATAAAGAAATCCTGGAAGATCCAACTACCCTTTGTAAAATATGATCCATCTTGGGTAAAGGGTAATTATCTTTCAATGATACTTTATTGAGATTTCTAAAATCTACACATAATCTGATTTTACCAGTTTTATTTCTTATAGGTATTAAGTTAGAAACCCAATCGAAATATCTAATTGGTGCAATGATTTGGGCATCAAACATGTGTTTAACTTCTTTTTTAATCAATGGTAATAGGACATGATTAATCCTCCTCAATTTTTGTCTAAATTGTTTCTGATTATATTTTATAGGAATCTTGTAGTGAATGACGTTGGTGTCATATAGTTTTAAATCTTCGTAACTCCATGAAAACACATCTTGATATTCTTTTAAAAGTTCAATATATTTTTCTTTTTCTTGAGGGGGTAAAATGTTTGAAAATTTGATCACTTTTGGCTTTGTGTCTATCCCAATGTTACATTCTTCAATGTCAGACTTGACTGGTTCCATTTTAGGCTTTTTGGGCACATCATTCGAATCAAACAAGTCCTCTAAAGGAGTTAAAACCTTAGGTAAAAAATTATCTTTTAAATCTAACATTTCAATTTCATCTTCAATTATTTTCTCTATATCTACCTTCTCTAAGTTATCTATGTCAAATTGAGTAAATATAGTGGGTTTGATAATTTTATGTGCATCTATGTTATTTATTTTACAATTAACATGTAAATAAATGTTACATTCCGAATCTAAATTACCTTTTGTGTCTATCATACAATTTTGAAATTCATCCTCACTATTCAAAAAATGGTAATCTTGTTCATCTTCAGAGAAAATCTACCAGTATTTAACATTATCAGGGACAATGTGTTTATATTTTACTTCAGAAGTATATCTATGTGTTGGTTGAAAAGGTAAGTTACATGTGCTAGCAAAAGTTGCCAGGCAATGTGCTTGCAATTTTATTTTTCTTGAAATAGTAGCAAACTTACATTATAGTAAATCATTACATAAATCAACTGCTGCATCTCTATATCTGGCTAATCTAGGATTATGAATAGAATAATCTCCATTTACTTGTTTAATTATTAACTCTGAATCTCCCATAATTAAAATTCTTTGACCTCCTAAATTTCCTGATGATTTGAAGGCCTAAGATAAGTGCCTCATACTCTGTCATGTTGTTGGTGCATTTAAAGTTGAGTCTAAAGGAATGTCCTTTCGAATGGCTGGTCTCAATGTTTGTGATCCACACTCCAGCTCCTGCTCCTGAATTATTCACTGAACCATCAAAGTCTAAATGCCAAAGGGCTTGATGGAAAATATTATCATTGTTTGGTTTAGGCTTTATGTCAATTAATTTAGTTTGGATTTCATTATTATCAGAGTTACATAAAATGAAAGAGTCAAGATCAGTTGGTGTTGAGTAAATTGTGTAATTTATTGATCTCTCAGTATTTCTAACCATGTATTTCATTAGAGTTTCTCTATAAAGTTACTTAGGTTGTCCAAACGTTGTTATGGTTGCATAGCTCATGTCTAATTGTAGAGATCCCCGCAACTTCTCTCCCCATGAGCGAGAAAGAAGAATACCATATTTTGGTGGGATATCAGCTACTACAATATCCATGACCATACCTTTATTGGGATATTGAACCAAATTGACACAATTCTTTTATAAATCCTATGCATTTGACCTTGCTTGAATCAAAAGAGAATAAATCTTTATAAGGCCTTGTTATTTCTAAATTCATAGTTTCCATGATAGCTATTAGCATTAAGTTGTGAGAAGCTCCTAAATCTAACATTTCATTATGTAAAATTTGATCGTGAATAGTAAGACTTATATAAAAGGGAGGAACTAATCCATCTAAATGTTTACCAATAACATCAGGGCCAAAAATTAATTTAGGTTGATCATCATTTATATTAATAGAAGCTTCTCCAACATTCATATTCAAAGTTTCAGTAATTGTTGATTTATACACATCATTTTTACCAATTCTGTCAAAGGAATTAGTATCTTTAACTTTTCTATTTTAGTTTGAATATTAAATGATGGTTGAGATTTACTAATCTAAATTAATTCATCTTTTGTGACAGTTATCTGGGTGGGTTTTTTAGGTATTTCAGCAGAAGTACTCTTATCTTGAGTTGTCCTATTGTTCTCTATTTGAGTTTCTTGACTCTTTCTATCTTTAATTCTCTTTTCAGGGACAAATTCAGGGGTAACACGAGTTTTTTCAGACTTTGAACTTTCAGCAGAAGGTTTAGTGTTAACAGTTTTGGGATTTGCTAACTTAGAATCAGCAAGATTCTTCTTAGGATGAAGAATTGTTGATTTTTTTGAATTAAGGGCTTTCGTAGAGTTTTTATTTTGGGAACTACTAGAGGATTGGGCCACTTCTTCAATGATGTCAACAATTTTTGGACTTGGCCCTTTTTTAGGACTGGGAGGATTGGAATTTCGCTTGTTTTCTCTTGGGATAATTTGCAAAATCTTTGTTTTTGGAGCTTCTACATTCTTTTTGGTTTGATTTTGAGAAGTGTTTTTTGTAGAAGGCTCAGTGTTTTTTCTGTTTCTAAGGTTATACTAACTTTGAATTTCATTAATGGCGAAGTCATAACCTTGCTTGAAATCAAAGGATTCACTAGACTCTACCTTGAGTTGTTGAAGCTCAAAAAGTTCTTGATCCTCATAAGTGAGGAAAATAGTGTTTTGTTCATCTATCTGTGTCACTATATTGATGTTATCCTCATCTTCATCATCATTATTTTGAGAACTTTTAGCATAGTTCTCTTGGAATGGGGGCCTAATGTTTTTATCTCGAGAAGTTTCTTTACCTTTTCTAGGATTATTGTTTTTTCTAAAGTTGGGATTTCTGATTTGTGGTTGGTTATCCCATTGTGGGTTTTTTTCTCAATTTTCTCTAATATTTCAACTACTCTTTCTAAATTTTTAGCAAAAAAATCAAATTTACCATCTGAGTTTGAATTTTTCTTCTTTGATTGTGACTCTCCTTTCATTCATAAGTGTAGCTTTTCTAGCTAGAATATTAATTTCTACACTAACAACATCTAATTGCATGTGTTGTAATGTTTCAGCATCTCTTTCTCTTAGTTGATATGCCATATCTGGATCAAATCCATCAGGAAATTTAAGAAGCACAAATTATGGTGTAGGTTTAAGATCTGCAGAAATAGAATTATAGACATTGTTGTATCTAGTGCAGTAATCCTGAACAGACTCATTAGGAGATCTTTTTAAAGAAACAAACTCAGATAAAATTTGCAAAGGGTTCTTTCCCTTTTCACATTTATTCAGAAATGCTCTATGAAATGCAGCTAAATCAGATATGCTACCAGCAACTAAAATTTTAAACCATTTCTTAACTTCCCCAATTAGACTTTGAGAAAATAACCTCATTTGAACATCTGATATATCTATTTCATATATTTCACAATAGTCTGTCATTTTGGTAACATGTTGTCTAGCAGTGTATTGTGACAAGCCATCAAATAAAGGTATATTTTTATGATAATATTGGGGCATATCATGAAGGTTTTGAGGCAAAACAGGGGGTGCATATCTAGCAGCCATAGCTTGAAGCTTAGCTGAGCTAGGGGGTACACTAGAAATGACAGGAGATGTGTTGGTGATAGTAGTTGATGTGCTGAAGGTTGTACTTGAATAACTTGGAAAAGGAGTTGGTATATATATTGAATTGGTTGGAAAAAATGTAGTGCTTATAAAACTAGTGGATGCAATGGATTGAGTGAATGAAGGAAAAACTATCCTAGGTTGCAAAGGCAACTTAGGAATAAAAGGTTATGTGGATGAACTTGTAGTGAAATCTAAAAATGATGTGACAACATACAAAGTTGAATCTAACGCTAGAATTATTGTTGTATGTAATTGAGAAACATGAGGCTTAATGTGAGATAATAAATGGGCTAATTTAATAGCTTCATCTATGTATTTAATCAATGTAATATTAATCCTTTCTACTTGACTTTGAGATTCAGATTTATATTATTTTCTTTTTGCTGAAATAATATTCTGTTTTGCTTTCAAGAAAGAAGTAAAAACAAGATTTATTACAGTATCTTTTAAATCAGTTTCAGATTTAATTCTAAACAATGGTTGTTCAAACTTGAAATCAAAATCAATATCAGATAAGCTCACTAATTCTTTGGGTAAAGAATTAGCTTTTCTTAAGGGGACTTTAGCTTCTAAATTAACAATTTGTTTTTTCCAATCTGATTTGGGTTATCTACTATAATTGTAGGCTTAGGATCTGGGTTAGACTTGGTATAGTAGGTTTTCCTAGAAGCTAGAATGACTATTTATGAATACCCACAACCCTTAAAAAATAATATTAAAGTAAAAATATATATTAAAGATATTCCTTTAAGACTAATTTTAAAACTAGAGATTGGTTAGATTCCCCAGTATGGTCACCAATATGTTATCACCCTAGTAATTTCTAAAGATTGTGGGCTTTTGATTTTTAGTTTTAAGAACACTAGGGGTAACCACAAACCTACTTTGGAAATCTAGAATCTAGCCTTCCTAAATTTTAGAGAGGGCTCTCTCTTTATGATTTAACATTGTTTTTGTTTGATATTTTAGGCTGGTTATGATAGTTCAATTTGGTTTTGGTTTTGAAATGTTTGATGGAAAATAACATTACTTAAAGAGAAATTAAACAGGGATCTACTAGTCCATTGGGCTATGGAGTCAAATTATAGCAAGAAGAAGTAGAAGGCAAGGCCAAAAGGATGCTAATGTATTCAGGACAAGGTAGATAACCCTCAGATATTTGGATAGATTGTTTTGATGAGATGGCTTGCTTCAGGATAAAGGGCAATGAAGAATCTTTTGATTCGGAAAAAGAGGAAGGAGGAAGGGGTGAAATGGGACTAGGAGAAATTATGAATTCCTAAATCCAGAAATCAGCAGAAAACATTTAAATGATTAATTAGTTAAGATAGGGAGTTCTAACAGTAGTCCTAAAGTAATTCTCCTAATTAATCATTAATATTGAACAACATATATGAAATGAATGGAACTCAGAAAGTAAACAATGACAAGATAGATGCACTTTAATCTTCAAATTATCGCATGAATCTTGAATTATGAAGTCCAGTTGGATATTGTCTAGACTATTGATTTGAAATCAACACATATGAGCCTCCAATGTACCAGCAAAATGTTTATAATGTTCTTAGAAATTTTATTCCACCCAAAACACTTCATAAACTGAAATATTTATACAAAAGGTTTATTACAAATATCCTAGAGAGATTTAGGAATAACTCTAGGAAATAAAAATATCTTTACACATTAAGGGGGACATCTGCTTAACAACTTAGCAAGTTTTCCTCTTATCTAGAAAATATAGTGCTATCTTATCTAACAAAACATTTTTGTTTGAATAGTTGTCCATGATTGCTGGCATTTGAAAATATATTTTGGAAGATGACTTCATTGATACTCTTTGCAATTATACTCTTTGACCTTGTACTTCATCTCTGATACTCTTTCATGCTACTTATTAATCATTTCACTGTTGTGAAAAAGGAAATTACAACAGTTAAATCAGCTAGCTGTTATTTCTTCCATTGATTTGACAATTTTCCCTGCATCATTTCACTGCTGCACCTGTGATGTTGAGGATTTAGTATTGGAAGTAGTAGTTGATTGCACTGACACTGCAGTTTCCAGTGGTTCTTTGTGTGCTAACTTCTCTCCCAATGTGGAAGGAATAGAAGCTGTAATAATAGGAATAACTATGAGAATGGTGGAAGCATCATTTTCCTTCACAATTTCCTTTGCGTTCATCTGTATATCCAATTGGATTTCCATGTCCTTGATCTGGGCAGTAGCTTTATAATTAACTGCATCATATCTTCTTTCTCTTTTTTTTCCCAAAGTATTTCTTTGCTTTGTGGGTGCTCACTTTGAGGAAGTTTTAATTGTTTCCTCAAAGCAGTAATGTCATCATTTTTCTTTTTGATTAATACTTCATCAACTTGTACATTAGATGGGTCCACTCCTATTTGTAGAATCAAATATTTTAAGGCTTTGATTCTTAGATATTTTGCATATAAGGAGCCTTTATCAAGATTCATCTGATCTTGAAAGTTAATAATAGTATTTTTCAAATTTGTTACACTCATGGCTTTTGTCACCACAGTGGAATATAGCATTTCCGAGCTATGCCTGTGGAATTTTATTTGATCCAACTCATGTACCTTTTCAACATCTACTTCAAATTCCTTCTTTTTGTAGTTAGCCACTATTTTAGGAGTTGAATTAGTAGGTTGTAAATAGGACATGATCATTTTATTTGAAGAATAATGAAATGTTGAAAGCAATCTATCCTTGTTTCCTGGCTTCTGCTTGAGGAATTGAGAACAAATCTCGGTTTTAATTTCCTCATTTCTTTGTTTAATTTGTTTATATATGTCCTTAATATCCAAATATTTTTCTCCTACTGTTTGAGAAGAAGAAGTTTCCATATTCACCTATTGTTTAATTACTTGGGTCTCTTTTCCTTTGGAGGCTACTTGTTATCTTTCAATCTCTATCAATTTCTCCTTTATTATTGTAGTTGCCTCATCATTATTGACCTCTGGATCATCTTCAACTTCAATGAGTTTTTATTTACCTATGGAACCAAATCTTAGCCTTTTATTGTATATGAGTTTAAAATTTGTATCTGTAGTAGTTTCTGCTATATAGGCACCCTCCTCTCTACTCCTTTTGTTTGAATTTTCTGGCTCTTTAGGAGTTACCATTGCAAGTGTGGTACCCACTTTTTCTATTGGCTGTGTATTTACAGTCATATCAACTAATGTATTCTCTTGCCATTCTTCCTAATTGGTGAACTTTTCAATATCAGGTTTTTGCTCATGTAAAAAAGGAGGTAATTTTCACTTAACTCTAATACTGCTCAATAGACCTTGGGGGTCATAATTTCAAGGAAAACTCACTTGGAATTTCAAATCTGACAATATTTTTTGTATCTCTTTCTCAACATCCCTGTTATTCATTCTAAAAGGTCCAATATGATTTTTCAATTTAAACTAAGTCTTCTTTTTGGATGCTATCAAATTAATGGCATCAGCATTCAAAACCTGCCTTAAATATTCTAGAGAAAAGACTCTGAGAGTCAAAAACTTACGTAACTTATAGGGAATAAAGTTGGTTCTGAAGATTCTTTTTTCAGTATGCTTCTCATATAAGCACCAATCTCCCATTTTAAACTATTCTGACAGTTGTAATATTCATTTCAACTCCTCATTTATTCTAGGCTATTCTGACTTATGAAGTAAATTCATTGCTGGCCTGATAATTAAATTTGTGAAGTCTATATAGTTATATTCATTTCCTTCTTTTATCAATAATGATGTCCAGAAAACAACTGATAGAGGCTTTCCCTCCACATTCATCTTCTGCAGTGCTATAGGAAAGTGATGCACTTGTGAAAATAAGAATAAATGAAATAAATAGGAGGAATACCCAAACACCCCTTCAGTGGGTAGCTTTTTCAACTGGCGGCGTATGGAATCAACAATAAATTTGGAAAAATCAAAGACCATAGCAGGAGGCCCACCATGGGAAAGAGTCGATAAAAATATAAGGATAGACTCATTAGTAAACTGTCCTAAGATGAAGGATAACATTGGAATGACATGTCTAGAACCCTCTAGAAACTTGGAAGTGAAATATGGAGGATTCAGCTTTGGGATATCCACATGGCTGGGCATGAAGTTCTGGAAAATCATGAATCTCTTAGGGAAATATATCCCTAAATATAATTGAGTCAGAACTTCAATGGATAATGGGACTGTCGTAGGGCCAAATTTTAACTGCAACATTTCATTGATTGACTCTGCAGTGATAGAAAAAAGGATTTCCCTATCATTATTCCCAATTAATCTTTGACCTGGGACATAATACTTTTTGCATAGTCTTATCAAGTCTTGACCAGGATGCGTCACTGGGACTATATATTTAGGTAATTTTTTATCCCACAGAGGCATTTCTTCTGTGTCTAAAAACTTCTCATGACACCAATTATGTACTTCTAATAGATTGAATTCTACTAGAGGGTCTACAATTTTGTGATCCAAGTGAACTAAAGGGATAAATTCTTCACTGGACACTAGAGGTTGAAGAGGATTTATAGTGACAGTGGACTTAGCAGTGATAGCAAGAGTAGACTTTGGAACTTTTGCTGCTTCAGTTTTAGGAGGTTTTGACCCTCCAGGCTTAACAGGCTTGGATCCTCTAGCCTTGGGTGTGAATTGTTTTTTTTTCATTTTAAATTAACTACAGTAGGATTATACAGTTTTCTATAATTTATTTTCTTCAACAAAGGGTAATTGAGCAATTTTTATGGTCAAGGATGACAGTAGTGGGAAATCCAGTGCTCAATTTAGGGTTTTTAGGTCATAGGTAATAGCTTGGGACAGAAAACGTAGGTTTTCCAAATGATTAGGACTGTAAAGTGGGTTTTAAAGTTTTATGTGGGTTTAAAAACTTTTCTTAGCCATGGAATTTGTCTTCAAAGGGTCTGGAGTGTGAAATTGGCTTAGAAATGAGGTTTTCAGCCAATGACAATTTCTAGAAAAAATGGCGAGGGTTTGCCCTATTTTTTCAAGTTTCTAGACAATAATGATGGGAAATTTAGCTCTTTTATCTTTATTGGTTTAATTGATGGTTGAAATCATGAAATTGCAGGCCAAATTCAAGAAAATACCTGATTTGCAGGTATATTGATAGCTTTGAGAAGGGTCTCTGAAGCTTGGACGGTTTCTTTCGGATGAATTTGAATCAATGATGCAGATGAATGGCTTCAATTAATTTTCAAAAAAATGTTATTGGTTGAAATTGGATCTTTTACTGGATAAATTTCAACAATTTTGAGCAAAATGGGTTTTTTCATAGTCAGGCGGGTTTTTTTAACAGTCAAGAATGCGTACATAACATTAATAAATATTATAACAAATATTTCAACTTTATTATAAATATTTAAAATATTGCAATAAATGCAGGTCAAATCTGCACCTAAAGCGGTTTTTTATTTTGCTAATGCAAAAAACCATAAGCACATTTCGCGTTCAATTTGGATGGTAAACGGTTTTGTCTAAAATGAATGCGATCGTATCTAGAAATGACACGTCACAGAAGGTGGTAAGGATAAAACCACCCATTTTGCGCTCATTTGGGAGTTCGGTAATCGATTGGTTTGTGGATGCGAAATTGATCGTTGGCCGTCGGATATAAAAAGTGAGAGCGAAGGATCAGGATGGATTTAGAAGATGCGGTGTAAATAGATGTGGGGCCAAGTAGATTTATATGCACGGTAGTTAATATGTGTTTAAACCTTTCAAATTATATCAAATGGGTAAAGGTTAAAATCATATATATGTGGGGTTTATATGGTTGCAAAGGGAAATATGGGCGGAAATTTATATATAACCTTTGTAACGATGCTTATATATGTATATATATATATGCGGGGTATATGGTTTAAAAATGGTTTAACATGAGAAGCTATATATATAAAACCTTTGTAATAATGCTTATATACAAGGTAAAATCGTGCATGAGGCGGGATATGTTTTAACCAAGGAATTAATTTATAAATAAAACATGAGGTTTTATACATCGGGGAATATATTTTTTTCTTAGACATATATAAAACATGCCTAAAGTCTTTTTGTGTTTTTATTTTTATTATATAGTTATAGACTATGGAAATGTCTATCATTATAGAGGACAAGATATTTTACATATGGTTAGTTTTATGCCAAGGTGGTGTAATTGGGGGTTTTTATTTAAACATGTGGGAAATTAACTTTGGAAAAAAAGCTTATATTAGTGGGTTTTGGGAATATTTAAATACAAGGAGTTATATTAATAGGATAAGGTATTTTATAAGGAATTAATAACTAAATTAGAAATTAATATGGCATAGGACAATGAAAACACCAAAACATATTTATATAACTAAGTAAAGTGATAATGTGAAAAGTAAAACTTTATCATTTGATAGTTTGACCACATTGACCTAGAATATAATATTTTTGGAGGGCTTTTATGTTTTTATGAATGAAGGAAATTAATGAAAAGGGGATTTTCTTTTTTCGTTTAAGTAAAAGGTCTTTACTTATGAATTTTGAAATTTAAATGGATGAATGTAGGGTAAATGATGACAATTAGGGATTAACATAGAAATTCAACACTTTTAACTTAATAGTCATTAAGCCTTGTGGGTCCGATCCCAACAGAAATCGGAGAAATTCTCTAAGCCTCTTTGACTGAATGTCTAGAATGTAGAATAACTATAGGGAAAGGAAATTAGTGATTTTTCATGGTGAAAAGTATTTACATGATTCTCCCACTTCCTTCTACCTACCCAATTTTTAATCTAAAATTTTTTCTTCCATTTTGCAGATGCATTTGAGCTAGCAACCTTGAACATTTTATCCTGTTGAAAGAAATAAAAAATATCTAAATCTACCTTATATCATCCGAGGGCTCATATTTAACTGATGAGCAGCTCTTTATTCTCTACCTATCTATTAATTAGTCAGGGTTAAACTATCTGAATATTTTTTATTCACTATTATACAACAATAAAATTAAAACATGTCAAGTCAAGATTAAGCAGTTCAACTCATCATGGATTATGGCATTTATTGGCACTCTGCCATAATCATCATTAAAAAGTAGCGGCATTTGGACTTGCACACTTTCATGTTTTATTTATTTTTTATTTGGGGTATATTATTTTTTCTAAGTCCTTTGATATTTCTTTTAGGACTTTTACCCTCTTTTTGATTTTCTATTTTTTTATTTTTTTACAGAATATGGGAAAATAACTTGCAGAAAGCAAGGTATGTACATATTTTTACAACACTATCATTATTCAATTCCAAATTATGAATCCTATACTTATAGGACCCTAACAAGTTTCCATGTAGCTTTTGAATTATGTCCATAAATGTAGTAACAATTGTACTTGCTTTAAATGGATGAGATAATGCACAAATGTGTGCATACTTTGTAAGTCTATCAACTACCACCATGATGACACTCTTTCCTTTGGAATTAGGTAAAAATGTGATGAAATCCATTTAAATCTCCTCCCAACATTGACTTGGAATGGATAAAGGTTGTAGAAGACCCAAGGTCTTAATTGTCTCAACTTTATTCTGCTGGCAAACCAAACATTCTGCCACAAACTTTTGAATATCAAATTTAAGTCCATCCCAAAAAAAATATTTCTTCACCCTCTGGTAAGTTTTTAAAAATCCTAAGTGTCCTCCTAAAGGAGAAGTATGCAATTCCAAAAGAATATTTTGTTTTAGTTGGAAATTCTTACAAATATATAAGTGATATTTGTACCATAAGGAATCATTTTTCCAACTGAATGTATCAGATGTTCTAGGATCTTGCTACAACTTTTGAATGAGTGTCCACACTTGTTCTTCCTTCTTCCATTCATCTCTTGCTTCGGTTATCCAATCTAGTTGGATAATAGAAATGGCACAAAGAAATTCTTCCACCTCTTCATTCTTTCTTGAGAGTGCATCTGCAACAACATTTAGCTTCCCTTTTTTGTGGATTATTTCAAAGTCATAACCCAACATCTTTGTGACCCATTTTTTATTGCTCTTCTCCAAGATATTCTTTTGTTCCAAAAAGTGTTTGATACTATCCTCAATTTGCTTACCTTGAAGTCTTCCAATAGTAATTTCTCTCGCCATTTATTTAGTGCATGCATTATTGCTAACATTTCCTTCTCATAAATAGGTTTTTGTAAATACTTTCCTTTGATTGGATGACTTTCAAAAGCAATGGGTCTTCCTTCTTGCATTAAAATAACACCAATTGTATTTCCCGATGCATCACATTCCACAATAAATATTTTTGTGAAGTCTGGCATAGCTAAGACTGGTGCTAGGCACATTGCCTCTTTAAGATGTTCAAAGGCCTTAGTTTCTTCAGGAGTCCATGAAAATGCATCTTTCTTCAATAATGTTGTTAGAGGTGCTGCTATTCTCCCATAATTTTTAACAAACTTGCGATAATACCCTGTTAAACTGAGAAATCCTCGCAACTTCATTATGGTTTTAGGGACATTCCATTCCTTAATGGATTTAATTTTGTTAGGGTCTACCTTAACACCCTCGTGAGACACAATATGATCCAAATATTCCACCTTTTGTACTCCAAAGAAACATTTTAATGTTTCAGATATAATTTTTTTCTCTTGCAATGTAATGTCTTTCCGAATTTTCAAGAATAATATGGTCCAAAGGGACACTGTATAAGGAAGCCAATGAAAAAATAAGCTGAAAGGGTACTTGGATCCCTTTTTTTACCCTTCATACATTACACTTCTATAATATTAACTCAAATAAATAACCCTAGGTGGGTTATTCATATCTCCCACTCCTAGGTATCTCAAACAATGCTCAAAAGGGAGAGCTACAACAATACATGAAATCCAACAAGTAGCAGTAGTGAAACATCAATACATATGGTGCAAGAAGAGAGAATAGCCATTATATTATGCGCAGCTGCAAATAGATATAAAATAACTTGAGGAAAAACCTCTCAAGATAGGCCAGATCAGCCTAAGACAAATGTACATGGAAACGTGAAAGTGCACAGCTACACAACCCAAAAACAAGCTATGATTGTGCAGCCCATAGTGAAAAAAGACTGAAAATGATGTAGACACAATGATATAGCAATAGGAAGCTCAAAAAAAGTGGGGGAGAAAGATCTCAAGCCCGGAAAATAATACTACAACAATCCTCCAAGGGATTGACCAAAATGTACAAATTGGCAAAATGCCAGAGTGCAGTGTAGCAACTGCAACTCAAGAACAATAAAAACATGGAGAAGGATATAAATACTGAAAAATATGAAGAAACCTCCTCTAATGATCTTCAAAGTGAAAGGTTTCTCCCTTCACTGAAGATTACACCCTCCAATCCACAGTGTAAACCCCTCCTGCAAGTGCCCTCTAAAAATAACACAGTATGGGGAAGAGACTGCATTGGGAATGAGATGAAGAATATGGCCCAATGCGAAAATTTTCAATGAGGCTTTGATATCTTCCTCACTGATCTCCCAGAGGAAGAATGATCTCCTCCTCTGCAAAACTAGCTCCGAAAGTGGGTGGTAATGAATCCCCACTGCAACCTCCAACAACTCAACATTTCTGCCCAGCTGGAAAACGCTATAACTCAAGATGGTTACCTCAGCCTCAACCATGGATGTGAGGAGAATGAATAACATGTCCTCCAAAGCTTCCCAATGAAGGAGAAAAAAATCCTAAACAGAAATCTCCCTTGTGCTAAGCAGCACAACTATCTGAGTTGAACAACTAGAGAGAGTAGACCAAAATTGAAATCTCAAACATAATGAGCAACGGCTCTCCTTCCCCCTTTTATGCCAAGAGGAGGATTCCTTTCCATGTACCCCACCCATTAGGGTTTCTCTCATCCAATGATATTCCTCCTATCAAAACTATGTTGTCTTCTCATGCAAGCTACACCTCTTTGGGCAGCGTTGTTGGCTTGGTCAAACCTGACCTAGTCTTCTTGTATTTTCTCCTTTTCACACTAGGAGATGAAAAATAAGCCACTTAAGTGACCCATTTCCATATTAGGATTTTTTATTATGCTTCTTCATTTTCCCCCTTACCCATTTTATTCTTTTTATTAAAAGGAAAGCAAAATTAATGTTCCAAATAACTTAATGAAAATTTTGGAACATTACAGTCCTCCCCTCCCAAAGATTGCTTGTCCTCAAGAAAGTGTAAGGGTAGACTGATTCCTCTTCTCCTCTCTTGTAGCATCCATGTATGATGATATCCTCCAAGAAATAGGATGCTATCTCATCAATAAAGCTCCCACCTTTTTTCTCCTCAGCATGTAAATTAGCTACCAAGCTATCATTATGAAAAAGTGAGGTGCTCAAGAGAGTGGTAAAGTGATGTCTAGAGGTCCTCCCAAGGCATGGAGTCTGAAATTTGTTGGGAGACATTCTCCCCATGTGTATCTTCCACCCCCAAGCAATCAACCATGAAAAATGAGTCACCTTCCTACTAAGTAACCCCTGGAAATTATCCTCCACCTTGGGCTCATGTAGAATAGGTGGGCTAGTCATCTGAATATGGTAGCCTTCATAGCCTACCCCACACTGTCCTCTTCTCCAATTATGATAGGTGTGGAGTGAAAACTGAACATGGGCTGTAGTATTGTTGCCCTCAAGTGGCAAGATGAAGTCTATATCTCCAAGGATCTCTCCTCCAACGTTGTGAATCAAGCTGGCCCAAATCATGTCATATGTGATGAGTTGGAAGTCATCATCATATGGTATCCAAGCAATCATATGGTTCACCTCATGGAGAAACAAATATCTTGTCATGGTGACCATATCTTCTTATGTACTCCCCTTAGAGAATGTGTTGCAAAGAGTATGGAGGTCTTGTCCCCCAAAGGGCACATCCTCCCAATGTGTCTCTCCCTCCTTATAATACATGAGGGGTTGTTGCTGATACATGGCTGAAACATAATGGTCCTCAAGAGATACCCAAGCCATCCCATCAAATCCAACACCCATGGAGTGCCTCCCCAAAGAGCTCAAGCTCTCCAAATGGCTCCTCTCATTTTAAGGCAAGAGCTGTAACATGGAAATCAAGGCTGAACCACTTGATTTTCTGAAATATGTGGTGTGAGAAGTATGGAGAACCATACTCCCTATGGGCATCCTCAATTCTTATGCCACTCCTCCAGTGGTGCTTCCCATGTCCAACGTTCTACTAGCAGAATATGGAAGCATAAATCTATGAGAGCAAGGAGGTGAAACATAGCTCCACACATGGAACCAATGTAGGACATCATTGGCCTACCTCAATATATAGTGCAACAAGTGTCCTTTCATCCATTTGTTTGCTACCACATTCATCCTGGAAGATCAGATCATGAAAACATAACTCGGTGCCAATGGTGCACACTGAAAATCCTATGGCTTTCCCCCACAATCCACCAATAAGATGGCCATCTAATTGCTGCAATTGACCATAAGTACAACAAAAAAAAATGTGCAAGAAGGAAAGATTCTCCTTGATATGATATGCTACTAAGAAATATAAGAGAGTTCAAAACATAAATAAAATAGTTACCTCCCTCATCATGTGTTGTGGTCTTTGAGCTGAAATGGCTCAAGTGAAAATTCCCCCTTACGGCAACAGAGTAGGGAAGTGGTTGTGCCAACCATCTCATCATCTCTCAGGCTGTGCATTTGTTCATATGCTGATATACATCCCTTAGGGTTCCCTCCCAAGTGGACTACTCTGTAATAGTATGCATAAAAGTGCATGAAAGCAGAATCCATAAATGCTGCATGTAGGTATCTCCCCTTGTGCTTGTGAACCCATGTCAAGAAGATCAATATATATTAAGGGATGTGTCCATCCATTACTCCCTCATCCTCATATCCTACATTCCTCCAAGGTACATCACTTGTGAAGTGGTCTTGGGAACACTTCAACAAGTAATCCCAGCTCTTAAGTGATAGTGCTGCTGGCTTGTCGAGTAGGGCCACTGTCATATCCAAGCTCAACTCTTTGACATGGATCTTGTCAAAGACTACACTCATCATGTTGCTACACATATAGCATCCCTACCATGAAGAAGGTACTACTTGGACATCTAAGGCCAAGGAGCAGCCCCTTTGCACTATGATAGTGCCTCCTCCTGCTCCTGCAACATCCAAATACAATCTGAGCAACAAGAATGTCTGTTGCTCCTCCATACTCCCACCATACCAAATATGTGATGGTGACATAATGAGTGGTAAGAATAATGCCATCTGATCATAATGTGCCCATGCTCTTTTCTGTCCCATGGTGTAAGTATCCTGCCAGTGCTCCTCCTTCTTCATATCCCATGAAAAAAGGTAGGTCCTATGCTGGCCAAACTCTCTCAGGAGTAGCCATCGCAGCATTGCATCTTGCTACCCTGTGTCATAGATTTGCAAGAGGCTCACCATCCTATTTCCCTCCATCCACATCCACTCAACTCCTTGTGGATGTCTCCCTTCATCCTGCATCTTGGTATCCCCCCAACAAGGGCTACCATCTTCCTAAAATAGATTTTTGCCTTTGCATTTCATGGGACATTGAAATGCAATCTCTTCCATGACAAAGTTTCCAAACCCCAACCACAACAGTGGTGCACAACACATCAATGGTGTATGAATATGATGACACAACATAGTGAAAGTTTCCTACTCTAGACAATTAGCATGCAAAGATATAAAATCCTTGATGAGAGATAAAAACTTGGGCATACCTTGGAGATATTTGGAAGAACCTTGTGTTGCTGCAAGAGTTTCTTCCTCAATAGTGCTGGATGTCTCAATTGATGGAGATGAAGGTTGCTTGTCCATCACTATGATAGCACTGGTATGTGCCTCTTCAACTAGTGGTGAGGGCTCCTCCCTCTTTTGATCAAATCTTCTCATCAATCTTTGAGAAAAATCAGCAAGAGTAGAAACCCTTGCATAAAACCTATTAGTTCTACTTGCAAAATTGGCCACCGTGATCAACATGAGCTCTGAGCTATGTCCTCATTTTGTTGGGATATTTTTCACATGATGTTCAACACAAAACATGTCACAAGTGTGTCCATCGTAAGAAGCTCAAAAACATTTCCACAGCATCACACTCCCATAAGCAGCTCCTGGATTAGAAGTATGATCAAAATGAATGAGTGATTCTTTGAAATATGCATATTTTAAGGTCGGGAAGGTCATGACACAATGACAAGCGATATACAAACCGCTTCCCAAAAATGGTAAGGAATTTTTAAAAAGTGAAAGAGGTTTTTGTTCATCACATACCAAATAACAAAAACCTCCTTTAGTTTATGCACAGGTTCTACTATGTGGGATATATACAGTGATATTTGGAGCCTACATTAAAACAAAGCAAATTTTTCGTATTTTTTATTGTTTTAGTCATTTTAGTGCGGAGCCATTTTACAATAGATGGAAAGTAATTTTGAAAAACCCAAGGAAATTTTTGTTAAAAACGAGCCACATAACAAAAACCTCTTTCATTTTATTCACAAGTGTCACGAATTGGGATATGTGACTAGATATTTACATCTCATTTCACAGATTTAAATTTTTAATGATTTTCTGTTTTAGAGATGATTTTGTGGAACATATTGCGAGCAACTGGAAACGAATTTCCAAAATTTGAGAGATTTTTTTCTCCAACATGACCTTATCTACAAAAACCTCTTTCAATTTTGTAACAGGTGCTATTTTTTAGGAGATGCGAGTTCATCTTCAACACCTATTTTCAGAAATTCGGCTCAAGTTTAATGTAACTGATTCTATTTTTAAGAAAATGGTTGAGCTCAATTTCCTTAGTACAAGGATGAGAAAATATATATATTTTATGAATTTCATAGTGTAGAGGTTGGATTTTTGCAGAAGGTTGGACACTTGGGATTGCTTGGCACTTCATTGTACATTTCATCTCTGCAATTTTGGCAAAGGAATAGACCAGGGTTTGCAGCACTCTTTGGGATCCATGTGGCTCTATGTTTTGATGGTGTGTTTCTCTCTGTGATTGTAAGTTTACTGATGTTTCATGTGTATCATCTTCCTTCTCATTTCTTCTTAAGTTAAACAAACAAGTAATAAAGGTGGAATTCATTAGATTTGCAGTGCTCTACCTTGAGTTTTGTTTAATTTTCTATGTTTTCAACTGTTTGAAGAGAATTTCTGAAAGCCTCTTGCCCTTTTCAACTCCTCACTGGTTTGATCTACCCATCTCATTCAAAATTGAAACATCAAAAAAAATTCCTTTCTTGCCCCATTCAGCCCTCTACAAATCTGATCATTTCCCAGATCCAAAATCTGCCTTTCCCTTTGATACAAAAAACACCCTCAAAATCAAATCAAACTCTTTTACATATATACCTAGCCTAAAATCAGCCTTTATTCAAGTCATCTAAAGCCTCACTGATCATTTTTTGTGAGATTGACAAGGAGAGAGCCCTATCTCGATCTGGTAGGGCTAGCTACCAGATTAAGCGTGGTTTGATGTTACCCTAGACTCTGCCTTCCTTCAGCCTGAGGTATATTTAGGCCATAACATAGTGGCGACCATAATAGGGATACTAAAGATTTTTTTTTTATAGTTTTATTTGTTTTATAAACTACAGACAGAGCCTGAAGTTAGCCAGGTAGCCTTCGAACTGCACATTTCTTTGCGAGTGCATAAGTAGATAAAAGCTGCTTGAGTCAATCTCCTGTCTAGTCTTATAAACTGAACATCTGACTTGAAAATTTTTCCATTACATTAATCTATGGAAGAGGTGACAGATCTTCTCCAGGAAAGATCATTCAAGTTGCAGATCTGATTTCTGATGGTGGACAGCAGTCAGACACATATGAAGGATGAAACATTCACCTGGCGACTCCAGCACAATCCAGAGATTCTAGTGCTCACTGATTCATTCATGCACTAAAATAAAATGGTAGGGTATGTGGAAAACCCTCCGCTTTGTGAAGTTTTAAAACAAGCTAGAGATCAGTTAGTGGATATTGAAATTGATGAAGTATTTTTCATTGACGTGCTTCAATTTTTGAGATCTCTGAAGTTTCCTCCTAAATCTAAAACTGGTTTCTTTGAGTTAGTTGTTGAAAAATTTGAGAAGGAGATTCAGTATTGAAATGATCAGATCCAATCATATGAATTCCGAGATCCCAAAAAGTTCTTGGAAGCTCTCCCTCCTTCAAAACAAGAAACAATAGAGTTGCCCGTGGATGTTTGCATTGACAGTTTGCAGCTAGAAGCATGTATTGTGGAGTTGGGGCAGCAAACAGAGTCGAGTTTTTTTTATCCTATTACAACGTACATGGAATTTTTTTTCAGTTTGAATGATAGATCAAATTGTCTTTTACATAACCAAACTTGTTATGTGCATATATGGCTGTCAGCATTTAGATTTGTGTCCTAGTTGAAGCACTTTCAAGCAGCATCCTTGTCACAGTTACTTGATTGGTTGATCTAGCATTACAGTGTTACTTGATCTATTGGTTTTGTAGCAAAGTAGGGTAGATCTGTAAATAAATAAGCTGCCAAATGCAACATTTCAGTTTCCGGTATTTGTTTATGTACAAGTTGCAGTATGTATATGTTTTTGGATTGGTATGAGTTGTTTTGGGTTTGAAGTTGTTTGACCATCCATGCCCAATGGATGAGGCACTTGGTCTATGGTGTTCTTGACACCTCCAAGGAGTTGTCGTCTCCCTAATGGAGCCGATGTTAGTTTTAGTCTTCACAGCCTGTCACCAGAGATCAACATGAGCTCTTACTATGTCTGGTTTTGTTAGATGTTTTGCACATGATTTTCAGCACAAAACATGTCACAAGTGTGTCCATCATATGAAGCTCGGAAAAATTTTTCCGACGGTATATCCCACTCCTGTAACCGGCTCCCGAATTAGAAGATATGATCGAAATGAATGAGTGATTCTTGGTTATGCATGTTTTGAGGTCAGTTGCTGCACACAATGAAAATTTCAGTACAAAATCAGTTTCTGAAATAATGGTAAGGAATTTTTTTTTGTTCATAACATACCAAATAAAAAAAACCTCCTTCAGTTTATGCACAGGTACTACTATGTGGGAGATATATAGTGATATTCGGAGCCTACATTAAAACAAAGCAAATTTTTCATATTTTTTACTGTTTTAGTCATTTTAGTGTAGAGCCATTTTACAATAGATGGAAAATAATTTTGGAAAACCCAAGGAGGTTTTTGTTAACCACGAACCATATAACAAAAAACTCTTTCATTTTATTTACAGGTGTCACTAATTGCGATATGTGACTAGATCTTTACAACTCATTTTCGCAGATTTAAATTTTTAATGATTTTCTGTTTTAGAGATGATTTTGTGGAACAAATTGTGAGCAACTGCAAAAGAATTTCCCAAATTTGAGATACATTTTTCTCCAACATGACCTTATCTACAAAAACATATTTCATTTTTGTAACAGGTTCTATGGTTTAGGAGATACGATTTCATCTTCAACACCTATTTTTCAGAAATTCGGCCCAAGTTTAATGTAACTGATTCTATTTTTAAGAAAATGGTTGGGCTCAATCTCCTTAGTACAAGGATGAGAAAATGTATATATTTTATGAATTTCATAGTGTATAGGTTGTATTTTGGAAGAGGGTTGGACACTTGGTATTGCTTTGAGCTTCATTGTACATTTCATCTCTGCATTTTGGCAAAGGAACAGACCAGGGTTTGCAGCACTCCTTAGGATTGATGTGGCTCTTTGTTTTGATGATGTCTGTCTCTCTGTGATTGTAATTTTACTGATGTTTCATGTATATCATCTTCCTTCTCATTTATTCTTAAGTTAAACAAACATGTAATAAAGGTGGAATTCATTAGATTTGCAGTGCTCTACCTTGAGTTTTGTTTAATTTTCTATGTTTTCAACTGTTTGATGAGGATTCCTGAAAGAATATTTCCCTCTTCAACTCCTCACCGGTCTAAGCTATCCATCTCATTAAAAATTGAAACATCAAAACAATTTCCTTTCTTGCCCCATTCAGCCCTCTGCAAATCTGATCATTTCCCAGACCCAAAATCTGTCTTTCCCTTTGATCCAACAAGCACCCTCAAAATCAAATAAAAATCTTTTACATATATACCTAGCCTAAAATCAGCCTTTATTCAAGTCATCTCAAGCCTCACTGATCATTTTTTATGATATTGAAAAGGAGATAGCCCTCTCCCGATCTGGTAGGGCTAGCTACCAGATTAAGCGTGGTTTGATGTTACCCTACACTTTGCCTTCCTTCAGCCTGAGGTAGATTTAGGCCATAAAAACTCCAATGGCTGAACCACCAAGTCTTTCCTTCATCCTCAAGGTGGAGCGCTACAACTTCTACAACCTATATGTCTACTATAGGATGTAGCAAGAAGAAATCCTCTAGCTTCTTCACCCAAACGTCTGCTGCACATGTGAGTGATCCATCGAATGTGGACAATAGGAATCTATTGCCTCTCATCATCCCATAGTTGTGGGGTCTTCTTTCTTCTTTCTGTTGAATACATTGTGGAAAATATAGAGTCTCTTGGAAGGCTCTAGGGTTTTCCCGGTATTCAGTAAGATAGTCACTCATAATTTTGAATTCCAAGTTCATGCTCCATTTCTCCTCCTTGGTGAGAGTAGGAAGTACATGGTCCTTCCTCTTCTCCTTTTTCAGTCTTCTCAACCTCCTTGGAGAGGCCTTTTCTGGATCTAAAAATTGATGAGAGAAATCTCATCCTTTTCATCATTTTTACCTCTTTTGTTTTTTTGATTTGATATTCCTAGGTTGAGCCAAGTTCAAAGCTCTGATACCACTGTAATGTTCCCTCTCCGGAAATTTCTGCAATATGGTCCAAAGGGATGTTTTATAAGGAAACCAATGCAAAAATAAGCTGAAAGGTGACTTGGATCCCTTTTTTTACCCTTCATACATTACACTTCTAGAATATTAGCTCAAATAAATAACCCTAGGTGGGTTATTCGATCTCCCACTCCTAGGTATCTCAAACAATGCTCAAAAGGGAGAGCTACAACAATACATGAAATCCAACAAGTAGCATCAGTGAAACATAAATACATATGGTGCAAGAAGAGAGCATAGCCATTATATTATGTGCATTTGCAAATATATATACAAGAACTTGAGGAAAAACCTCTCAAGATTGGCCAGATCACCCTAAGACAGATGTACATGGAAATGTGAAAGTGCACAGCTACACAACCCAGCAACAAGCTATGACTACGTACTCCATTGTGAAAAATTATTGCAAATAATATAGACACAATGATATAGAAATATTAAGCTCAAATAAAGTGGGTGAGCAAGATCTCAACCCCGAAAAAAAATACTACAACAATCCTCCAAGGGATTAGCCAAAATGTACAAATTGGAAAAATGTCGAAGTGCAGTGTAGTAGCTGCAACTCAATAACAATACAAAAATGGAGAAGGATATAAATGCTGCAAAATATGAAGAAACCTCATCCAAAGATCTTCAAAGTGAAAGGCTTCTCCCTTCACTGAAGATTACACCCTCCAATCCACAGTGTAAACCCCTCCTACAAGTGCCCTCTAAAAATAATGTAATATGGGGAAGAGACTGCGCTAGGAATGAGATGAAACATATGGCCCAATGCCAAAATATAAAATGAAGCTCCAGGATATTCCTCACTAATCTCCCAGAGGAATAATGAGCTCCTCCTCTGCAAAACTAGCTTTGGAAGTGGGTGATAATGAATCCCCACTGCAACCCCTAGCAACTCAACATTTATGCCTAGCTGGAAAATGCTATAACTCAATATGGTTACCTCAACATCAAGCCTGGGCGTGAGGAGAATGAATAACAGGTCCTTAAAATCTTCCCAATGAAGGAGAGGAAACTCCTAAACATAAATCTCCCTTGTGCTAAGCAGCACAACTATCCCAGTTGAATAACTGGAGAGAGCAAACCAAAATCGAAATCTCAAACATAATGAGCAATGGATCTCCTTCCCCCTTTTATGTGAAGAGGAGGCTTCCTTTCCATGGACCCCACCCATTAGGGCTTCTCTCATCTAATGATATTCCTCCTATCAAAACTGCGTTGTCTTCTCATGCAAGCTACACCTATTTAGGCAGAGTCGTTGACTTGGTCAAACTTGACCTAGTCTTCTTGTATTTTCCCCTTTTCACACTAGAAGATGACAAATAAGCCACTTAAGTGACCCCTTTGCATATTAGGAGTGTTTATTATGCTTCTTCATGGCCCCCCTTACCCTTTTTATTCTTTTTATTAAAAGGAAAGCAAAATTAATGTTCCAATTAACTTAATGAAAATTTTGGAACATTACATGCAATAGTTTGAGCACCCTGTCAACATGTTGAGCATGATCCTTCTATGACTTGCTGTAGATTAGTATATCATCAAAAAATAATAGCACAAATTTTCTAAGGAAGGGTTTGAAAATGGAATTCATAAACCCTTGAAATGTAGAAGGTGCATTGGTAAGGCCAAAAGGCATGAACAAAAATTCATAATAACCCTCATGAGTTCAAAATGTTGTTTTTGGAATATCTTCAGTCCTCATTCTAATTTGATGATATCCTGAACGAAGATCCAACTTGGTAAAATAAATTGCTCCATGTAATTCATCCAATAATTCATCAATCACAGGAATGGGAAATTTATCTTTGATGGTGAGCTTATTGAGCTCCCTATAATCTAGACACATGCGCCATGATCCATCCTTATTTTGTACCAATACTACAAGAGCAGAGAAAGGACTTTGACTAGGTTGAATTATACCGACCTCTAACATTTCTATAATCATATGTTCACTTTCACTCTTTTGGACATAAGGATATCTATAAGGCCTGATTTTTGGAGGATCACTTCCTGTAATGAAATTAATAGCATGATCATGATCAAGAATAGGTGGGAGTACTTTGGGAGTTTCAAACACCTTGGAATGATTGTCCAAGAATTTTTGGAGATCTGCAGAAATAGATGATTTTGATGTTGGAACTTCTAGTGAGCATAATTGTGCAATTATGCCTCGTTGTTATTTCTTTACAAGATTTGTCATAACATTAGAGCTTATTAACTTTCTTGGCTTCCCTGCAATACCCCGTAATTCGACTTCCTTTCCTTCTGAAAAAAATTCAGGAAAATTTCTTGAAAATTAAAAGCTACCATCCCTAAAGATTGTAACCATTGTACTCCTGGAACAACATCAACACCTCCCATAGGAATGGAAAGAATTGGACTATTCAATACATATTCCCCCATGGTTAGCTTTATAATATGGCATTTTCCAAGGAAATTTATAGTTCCTCCATTTTCAACCATCACTTGACATTTTCGTGTTGGGTATAGGAAACAATTCAATTCCTTGTCTACCTTACAATGAATAAAATTATGGGTACTACCTGAATCAATCAACACTATTAAATTTTTCTTCTTGATATGTCCTTCTATCTTGAGAGCTTAAGGAGTGGTAATTCCTGCCAATGCATTACACGATATGGTTGGACTCATTTATTCCTCTTCTAGGGTTGGTTCCTAGTGTATATTCACTTCTTGTTTATTTTCTTCCTCTTCACAATCTATGTAAAATAATTTCTTCTCAGCACACTTATGACCTTTAGTGTATTTTCTATCACAACTGTAGAAAATCACTTTTGCTCTCTTTTTTTCCAATTGTTGTGGTGTCAACCTTGTAGGTTGCGGAAGTCTAGGTGTAGAAAAACTTCCTTCTTTATAGAAGTGAGTGGTTGGCTTCCTTGATGCCATAATTTTACATTCAATGTTTCTTGCCAACCTGAATGCCTTCTCCAATGAATCAGGTTCCAAAACGTGAACTTCATGTTGGATGTTATCCTTTAAAGTACCTATGAAGAGATCAATCCTGTGTTCCTCTGGAATATCAGTTACCCTTATATTCAATATTTGGAAGTCCTCAATGTGCTCCCCCACTAAACCCTTTTGTTTGAGATTTGTCAATTGGCCAAAGAAGGTGTTTCTCTTTGTATCCTCATAATGTGCTATCATTTCCTCCGTAAAAATTGACCAAGTGACAATTTTTTTACGGGAGAAAAGCCATCGATACCATACAAATGTATTTTTTTCTAAATGTAAAGTCGCAATACGTACCTTTTGTGTGTTTTGCACATTATGGAGATCAAAATATTGCTCCATATGTAGTATCCATGTTACAGGATCCTTTCCGTCAAACTTCCTCATATCCATTTTTGGAATATGGTGGTTCTTCCCGCCAACATTAGAATTTATGAAATCACGATTAACATTTATTTTGTTCTCATCATGAGTTTCCTCCACTATATTTTCACGATTAGGAAACATTTCTTGTATCAACTTTGTCAAACCTTACATATATGCTTTTAGATCATTCTTCATGTTTTCCATTTTTTCAATGATCTTAGCTTCCATGTCATCCATCTTAGATTCGATGCTAGCTTCCATGCCATCTATCTTATATTCCACACCTTTCATCAAACCATCCATCTTAGTTTCCACACCTTTTTTCAAAACTTCCATGTCATTTTTTTTTTCTCTTTGCGAGAGTGAAATTTGTTCCACTTGCTCTTGTAATTTTGATATGTCATGTTTCCATTATTCATCTTCATCAGTCATAGTAGAGCCTTCTAAAGGCTTAATGGGTGTTGAATTATTTTTAGGGCCCATTTTTGAAACCAATATTGATATCTATTCTACAATATGCCCTTGGAATCAATTCAAATTGATTCGTCAAACAAGACTTATGCAATTCGGAAAAACAAATACACAACTTTTACTTTGTTTTTGTAGAGCTCTATATTGAAATTGAATTATATCTATAATTGAAGATCCTAAATATCTGAAATTTGGCCCTATAGTAGTCCTCTAAAGCTTCCTTCAAATGCCATAGGTCTGACTTGATTTGGATTTTTCAAGGAAAAGTTATGTCCAATGTCCCACAGTGACCTAATTATGGACTGGTTCAGTAGAGCGAACTTGTATGACTTGCCACGTATCATTGTTTTCTCTTTTAGTTCTAACATTTACAGACAGGAAACTATAGTTCGTGTACTTCCACCCATTATTCGCAGAATTCCAATCCGATGCTCAGAGAGGGAGTTATGAATATTTTCCCACGATCACCTCTTTGAGGTGAAATTAGGGAGGCTGACAAAGTCCTAACTTCCACAGATCATATCTCCGAAATTATTGCGAACCAAGCTCTGAAATTTTTCAACGATGTTCCTCAGGATCGCAGCTTCATGCTCTAAAAATTTCAAAGTCTGAACCTTCGTAGAAAAAATGTTATAGCGAAAATTCCATGATGACTTGTTTAAGTAAAATTCAGGAGCCTGCAAAATGCCCTACTTTCCACAGATCATATCTTCGAAAATATTGTGAACGAAGCTCTGAAATTTTGCGATAATGTTCCTTAGGATTTTGGCTTCGCACCCTAAAAATGTTAGCTTATGAACATTCATAGAAAACAAGTTATAGCAAAAAATCCACAATGACCTGTTTGGAGTAGCGAAACCCTAGAATCCAAAGCTTTGATACCAAATGTTGTGAAACCAACTCCAAAAATAGAATGAAAGAGATATCAACGCCTTAGAAATAGGCCACTTTGAGGGGGAAACCTCCAATACATTACATGAATGAACAATTATTGGATGATACAAATTACAAAACCTCCTTTCTATATATACGAGTCCATGGGGCCACAATGTAATCCTAGACGACCTAAAAATAATAATTTAAGGGCACAATAATAAAAATATGGGGGTTACAAGGGTACAATAATAACACTAATGGGGTTACACTAACAACAATAAGGGACTATACTAGTAATATAGGGACATAACATGCCCATCTCCTTCAAAAAAGTGTTGTCCTCAACGCTTGAGTAGCTCTGGGTGCTTCTGTAGAAAATTCTCATCCTCCCATGTAGAATCTTGAGTGGGCAAGTTCTTCCACTTGATGAGATACTCTGAAATTGATCAATTTCGTAGCTGTCAAGTTTTTGTTTCCATGACCACTTCAGGTTCCAATATGATTTTTCCTTCCTCATCAAGTTCTGGAAATATTGTTTGAACTGGAAGATTTTCACCTATAACCTTCTTTAAGCATGACATATTGAAAATTGGATGCACTCGTGAAGAAGCAGGAAGCTCCAATTTGTATGCCATAGTAGTAATCTTTTGCAACACCTTGTAAGGACCATAGTAATTTGGTGATAATTTATTATCCTTCTTAGCTTTCTTGAGGGAAATTTGTTTGTATGGTTGTAGCCTTAAAAATACCCAGTCTCCTACATCAAAACTTCTCTCGTTGGGATGTTAATCTTCCTATTGTTTCGTTAAATTTTGTCCCAAATTCAGGTTGTCCTTTAAGAGTTGGAGAACTTCTTTTTGATGCTCGATGTGATCTTCCACTGCTTGAACCTTTGAATTTTCTCTTAAAGATGATGTAATGGATGGTTGATGATACACATAAAGTTCCTTAGATGGGGTCATTTTTCCTGTAGTAAGGAAGCAAGTGTTATACCACCATTCTGTGACAGGTAACCACTTCACCCATTGTGTTTGTTTATCAGATATAAAACAACGAAGATATCCTTCCAAAAATTTATTTACTATCCCAGGCTAACCATCGAATTGAGGATGATAAGATGGGCTATGAGCTAATGAGTACCAAAACAAGAAAATAACTCCATCCAAAAATTTCCAGTAAAAATGGGATCTCGGTGGCTCACAATAACCCTTGGATTTCCATGTAGCTTTTGAATTGTGTCCATAAATGTAGTATCAATTGTAATTTTTTTAAATGGATGAGATAATGCAGAAAAGTTTGCATACTTGGTAAGTCTATCAATTACCACCATGATGAAAATATTTCCTTCGGACTTAGGTAAACCTGTGATAAAATCCATTGAAATCTCCACCCAACATTGTCTTGGAATGGATAAAGGTTGTAGAAGACCCATTGTCTTAATTGTATCAACTTTATTCTACTGGAAAACCAAACATTCCGCCACAAACTTTTGAATATCATATTTAAGTCCATCACAAAAAAATTATTTCTTCACCCTGTGGTAAGTTTTTAAAAATCTTGAGTGTCCTCCTAAAGGAGAAGTGTGCAATTCCAAAAGAACCTTTTGTTTTAGTTGGGAATTCTTACAAATATATAAGCGATATTTGTACCATAAGGAATCATTTTTCCAACTAAATGTATCATATGTTCTAGGATCTTGCTGCAACTTTTGAATGAGTGTCCACACTTCTTCGTCCTTCTTCCATTCATCTCTTGCGTTGGTTATCTGATCTGGTTGGATAATAGATATGGCACAAAGAAATTCTTCCACCTCTTCATTCTTTCTTGAGAGTGCATATGCAACAAAATTTAGCTTCCCTTTTTTGTAGATTATTTAAAAGTCATAACCCATCATCTTTGTGCCCCATTTTTGCTACTCTTCTGAAGGTAGTATTTTTTCCAAAAAGTGTTTGAGACTATCATGATCATTTTTTACCTTGAAGTGTCTTCCCATTAGGGAAGTTCGTCATTTCTTTAGTGCATGCAGTATTGCTAACATTTCCTTCTCATAAATAGGTTTCTGTAAATACTTTCCTTTAATTGGATGACTTTCAAAAGTAATGGGTCTTCCTTCTTGAATTAAAGAAACACCAATTCCATTTCCTGAGGCATCACATTCCACAATAAAGGTTTTTGTGAAGTCTAGCGTAGCTAAGACTGGTGCTAGGCACATTGCCTCTTTAATATGTTCAAAGGCCTTAGTTGATTCAGGGGTCCATGAAAATGCATCTTTTTTCAATAATGTTTTTAGAGGTGTTTCTATTTTCCCATAATTCTTAACAAAATTGTGATAATACCCTGTTAACCCGAGAAATCCTCGCAACTACTTTATGGTTAGGGGGAATTTCCATTCCTTAATGGCTTTAATTTTTTTAGGGTCTACCTTAACACTCTCATGAGATAAAATATGACCTAGATATTCCACCTCTTGTACTCCAAAGAAAAATTTGGATGTTTTTGCATATAATTGTTTCTCCTGCCATAGTTTGAGCACCTTGTCAACATGTTGAACATGATCCTTCCAAGACATGTTGTAGATTAGTATATCATTAAAAAATACTATCACAAATTTTCTAAGGAAGGGTTTGAAAAATGGAATTCATCAACCCTTGAAATGTAGAAGGTGCATTGGTAACGTCAAAATGCATGACTAGAAATTCATAATGACCCTCATGAGTTCGAAATGTTGTTTTCACAATATCTTTAGTCTTCATTCTAATTTGATGATATCCTAAACGAAGATCCAACTTCGTAAAATAAATTGCTCCATGTAATTCATCCAATATTTCATCAATCACAGGAATGGGAAATTTATCTTTAATGGTGAGCTTATTGAGCTCCCTATAATCCGGACACATGTGCCATGATCCATCATTCTTGTGTACCAATACTACAGGAGAAGAGAAATAACTTTGACTAGGTTGAATTATACCCACCTCTAACATTTCTGCAATCATACGTTCAATTTCACTCTTTTGGACATAAGGATATATATAAGGCCTAATGTTTGGAGGAACACTTCTCGGAATCAAATTAATAGCAAGATCATGATCTCGAATAGGTGGGAGTCCTTTGGGAGTTTTAAACACCTTGGAATGATTTTCTAAGACTTCTTGGAGATCTGCAGAAATAGATGATTTTGATGTTGGAACTTCTAGTGAGCACAATTGTGCAATTACGCCTCATTTTTATTTCTTTAGAAGCTTTGTCATAACATTAGAGCTTATTATCTTTCCTGGCTTCCCTGCAATACTCCATAATTCGACTTCCTTTCCTTTTGAAAAAAATTTCAAGAAATGTTCTTGAAAATTAAAAGCTACCGTCCCCAAATATTGTAACCATTGTACTCCTAGTACAACATCAACACCTCCCATAGGAATGGAAAGCATTGGACTATTCAATACATATTTCCACATGGTAAGCTTGATATTATGGCATTTTCTAGAGCAATTTATAGTTCCTCCATTTTCAACCATCACTTGACATTCTGGTGCCGGGTATAGGAAACAATTCAATTGCTTGGCTACCTTACAATGAATAAAATTATGGGTACTACCTGAATCAATCAACACTATTACCTTTTTCTTCTTCATATGTCCTTCTATCTTGAGAGTTTGAGGAGTGGTAATCCCTGCCAATGCATTACACGATATGGTCGGACTCATTTCTTCCTCTTCTAGGGTTGGTTCCTGGTGTATATCCTCTTCTTGTTCATTTTCTTCCTCTTCACAATCTATGTAAAATAATTTCTTCTCAACACACTTATGACCTTTAGTGTATTTGATATCACAACTGTAGCAAAGGCCTTTTGCTCTTTTTTCTACCAATTTTTGTGGTGTCAACCTTGTAGGTTGTGGAAATATAGGCATAGCAACACATCCTTCTTTATAAAAATGAGTGGTAGGCTTCCTTATCGCCATAATTTTACATTCAATTTTTCTTGCCAACCTGAATACCTTCTCTAATGAATCAGGTTCCAAAATGCGAACTTCATGTTGGATGTTATCCTTTAACATAACTATGAAGAGATCAATCATGTGTTCCTCTAGAATATTAGTTACCCTTATATTCAATTTTTGGAAGTCCTCAATGTGCTCCCCCACTAAACCCTTTTGTTTGAGATTTATCAATTGGCCAAAGAAGGTGTTGCTCTTTGTATCCTCATAATGTGCCATCATTTCCTTCGTAAAAATTGACCAAGTGACAATATTTTTATGGGAGAAAATCCATCAATACCATACAAATGTATTTTGTTCTAAATGTGAAGTTGAAATATGTACCTTTTGTGTGTTTTTCACATTATGGAGATCAAAATATTGCTCCATCTGTAGTATCCATGTTACAGGATCCTTTCCATCAAACTTCCTCATATCCATTTTTGGAATATGGTGGTTCTTTCCACCAACATTAGAGTTTATGAAATCAAGATGAACATTTATTTTGCTCTCATCATGAGTTTCCTCTACTATGTTTTCACCATTAGGAAACATTTCTTGTATCAACTTTGTCAAACCTTCCATGTCTAGTTTTAGATCATTCTTCATTTTTTCCATTTTTTCATCGATATTAGCTTCCATGTCATCCATCTTAGATTCCATGCCAGCTTCCATGCCATCTATCTTAAATTCCACGCCTTTCTTCAAACCATCCATCTTAGTTTCCACACCTTTCTTCAAAACTTCCATGTCATTTTTTTTTGCTCTTTGCGAGAGCAAAATTTGTTACACTTTCTCTTGTAATTTTGATATGTCATGTTTCCATTATTCATCTTCATGAGTCATAGTACAACCTTCTAAAGGCTTAATGGGTGTTTAATTCTTTTTAGGGGACATTTTTGAAACCAATACTGATATCTATTCTACAATATTCCCTTGGAATCAATTCAACTTGATTCGTCAAACAAGACTTACGCAATTCGGAAAAAAAAATACACACCTTTTACTTGCTTTCGCAGAGCTCTATATTGAAATTGAATTATCTCTATAAATGAAGATCCTCAATATCTAAAATTTGGCCCTGTAGTAGTCCTTTGAAGCTTCCTTAAAATGCCACATGTCTAACTTGATTTGGATTCTTCAAGGAAAAGTTATGTCCAATGACCCACAATGACCTAATTATGGACTGGTTCAGTAGAGAAAACTTGTAGGACTTACCATGTCTCACTGTTTGCTATTTTGGTTCTGAAATTTATAGACAGGAAATTGTAGTCCATGTACTTCCAGCCACTTTTTACAGAATTACAATCTGATGATCAGAGAGATAGTTATTAAGATTTTCCCATGATCACCTCTTTGAGATGAAATTAGGGAGCCTGAAAATGACCAAACTTACACAGATCATCTCTCCGAAATTATTGCGAACCAAGATCTGAAATTTTTCGACGATGTTCCTCGGGATCTCGGCTTTGTGCTCTAACACTTTCAGCTTCTGAACCTTCATAGAAACAAATTTATAGTGAAAATTCCGTGATGACCTATTTAAGTGAAATTCAGGAGCTTGCAAAAATCCCTACATTCCACATATCATATCTCCGAAAATATTGTGAAAGAAGCTCTGAAATTTTGTGAGGATGTTCCTCAGGATTTTGGCTTCGCACCCTAAATATTTCAGCTTCTAAACCCTCATATAAAACAATTTATAACAAAAATTCCACAATGACCTGTTTGGAGCAACGAAACCCTAGAATCCAAAGGTCTGATACCGAATGTTGTGAAACCAGCTCCAAAAATAGAAGAAAAGAGATATCAACACTTAAGAAAAAAACCACTTCGAGGGGGAAACCTCCAATACATTACATGAATGAAAAATTCTTGGATGATTCAAATTACAAAACCTCCTTCCTATATATAGGAGTCCATGGGGCCATAATGTAATCCTAGTGGGGCCACAATGTAATCCTAGCCGACCTAACAATAATAATTTAAGGGCACAATAATAACAATATGGGGGTTACAAGGGTACAATAATAACAATAATGAGGTTACACTAACAACAATAAGGGACTATACTAGTAATATAGGGACCTAACATGCCCCTCTCCTTCAAAAAAGTGTTGTCCTCAACGCTTGAGTAGCTCTGGTTATACTTCAATGTCATCTCCCATGTGTAGATATGGGTGTTGAGTTCTTCATGATGAGATACTTTGAAGTGATGTTTGCTTATTTGTCAAGTTCTTTTTTCACATTTTCTTAGGGTTTCCCAATATGATTTTTATTCTCTGTCAGTTCTGAAATAGTAACATGTTCTGAAATAGTAACACAAACTGGAGATTTTACTATAACCTTCTATTTAAGCATGAAACATGGAAAATTGGATGCACTGTTGAAGAATGGGAAAGCAATTTGCAGCCTTATATTCATCTTTTACCAACACCATATGGAGACCATAGTAACACAGTGATAATTTATTATCCTTCTTAGCTTGCTTGAGGGACATTTTTTTGTATGGTTGTAGTCATAAAAATACCCAGTCTCCTACATAAAAAATTCTCTTGCTATGAAGTTGATCTGCCTGTTGTTTCATTCGATTTTGTGCCAAATTCAACTTGTCCTTTAAGAGTTGGATAACTTCATGTTGATGCGCGATGTGATCTTCCACTTCTTGAACCTTTGAATTTTCTCTTAAAAATGATGTGATGGATGGTGGATGATATACATAAAGTGCCATAAATGGGGTCATTTTTGCTGCAGTATGGAAGGAAGTGTTATACCACCATTCTGTGAGAGGTAACCACTTAAACCATTGTTTTTTTTTATCAGATACAAAAAAATGAATATATCCTTCCATACATTTATTTACAATCTCAGTTTGACCATCAGAATGAGGATGATAAGATGGGCCATGAGCTAATTGAGTACCCAAACAAGAAAATAAAACCATCCAAAAATTTCCAGTGAAAATGGGATCTCTGTTGCTCACAATAACCTTTGGGTTTCCATGTAGCCTTTGAATTGTGTCCATAAATGTAGTAGCAATTGTACTTGAATTAAATGGATGAGATAATGCAAAAAAGTGTGCATACTTGGTAAGTCTATCAACTACCACCATGATGACACTCTTTCCCTTGGACTTAGGTAAACCTATGATAAAATCCATTGAAATATCCTCCCAACATTGACTTGGAGTGGATAAAGGTTGTAGAAGACCCGGGGTCTTAATTGTCTCAACTTTATTCTACTGGAAAACCAAGCATTCCGCCACAAATTTTTGAATATCAGATTTAAGTCCATCCCAAAAAAATCTTTCTTCACGCTTTGATAAGTTTTCAAAAATCTTGAGTGTCCTCCTAAAGGAGAAGTGTGCATTTCCAAAAGAATATTTTGTTTTAGTTGGGAATTATTACAAAGATATAAGCGATCTTTGTACCATAAGGAATCATCTTTCCAACTAAATGTTTCATATGTACTACGATCTTGCTGCAATTTTTGAATGAGTGTCCACACTTCTTCATCCTTCTTCCATTCATCTCTTGCTTCGGTTATCCAATCTGGTTGGATAATAGAAATGGCACAAAGCAATTCTTCCACCTCTTCATTCTTTCTTGAGAGTGCATTTGCAACAAAATTTAGCTTCCATTTTTTGTAGATTATTTCAAATTCATAACCCAACATCTTTGTGACCCATTTTTTCTGCTCTTCTGAAGATACTCTTTGTTCCAAAAAGTGTTTGAGACTATCATGATCAGTTTTTACCTTGAAGAGTCTTCCCATTGGGTAAGTTCACCATTTATTTAGTGCATACAGTATTGCTAACATTTCCTTCTCATAAATAGGTTTTTGTAAATACTTTCCTTTAATTGGGTGACTTTCAAAAGAAATGGGTCTTCCTTCTTGCATTAAAACAACACCAATTCCATTTCCTGAGGCATCACATTCCACAACAAAGGTTTTTATGAAGTTTAGCATAGCTAAGACTGGTGCTAGGCACATTGCCTCTTTAAGATGTTAAAAGGCCTTAGTTGCTTCAGGGGTCCATGAAAATGCATCTTCCTTCAATAATTTTGTTAGAGGTTCTTCTATTCTCCCATAATTCTTAACAAACTTACGATAATACCATGTTAACCCAAGAAATCCTCGAAAACAATTTATGGTTATGGGGATTTACCATTCCTTAATGTCTTTAATTTTGTTAGGGTCTACCTTAACACCCTCGAGAGATACAATATGACCCAGATATTCCACCTCCTGTACTCCAAAGGAAAATTTGGATGCTTTTACATAAAATTTGTTCTCCTGCAATAGTTTGAGCACCCTGTCAACATGTTGAACATGCTCCTTCTAAGACCTGTTGTAGATTAGTATATCATCAAAAAATACTAGCACAAATTTTCTAAGGAAGGGTTTAAAAATGGAATTCATCAACCCTTGAAATAGAGAAGGTGCATTGGTAAGACCAAAAGGCATGACCAAAAATTCATAATGACCCTCATGAGTTCGAAATGTTGTTTTCAGAATATCTTCACTCTTCATTCTAATTTGATGATATCTTGAATGAAGATCCAACTTGGTAAAATAAATGGCTCCATGTGATTCATCCAATAATTCATAAATCACAGGAATGGAAAATTTGTCTTTAATGGTGAGCTTATTAAGCTCCCTATAATCCAGACACATGCCCCATAATCCATCCTTCTTGTGTACCAATACTAAAAGAGGAGAGAAAAAACTTTGACTAGGTTGAATTATACCTGCCTCTAACATTTCTGCAATCATACATTCAATTTCACTCTTTTGGACATAAGGATATCTATATTGTCTGATGTTTGAAGGAACACTTCCTGGAATCAAATGAATAGCATGATCATGATCACGAATAGGTGGGATTCCTTTCGGAGGTTCAAACACCTTGGAATTATTGTCCAAGACTTTTTGAAGATCTGCAAAAATAGATGATTTTGATCTTGGAACTTCTAGTGAGCATAATTGTGCGATTATGCCTCATTGTTCTTTCTTTAGAAGCTTTGTCATAACATTAGAGCTTATTATCTTTTTTGGATTCCCTGAAATGCCTTCTCCAATGAATCAGGTTCAAAAACGCGAAATTCATGTTGGATGTTATACTTTAAAGTACCTATGAAGAGATAATCATGTGTTCCTCCAGAATATCAGTTACCCTTATATTCAATTTTTGGAAGTCCTCAATGTGCTCCCCCACTAAACCCTTTTGTTTTAGATTTATCAATTGGCCAAAGAAGGTATTGCTATTTGTATGCTCATAATGTGCTATCATTTCCTCCATAAAAATTGACCAAGTGACAATTTTTTTACGAGAGCAAAGCCATCGATACCATACACATGTATTTTGTTCTAAATGTAAAGTTTCAATACGTACCTTTTCTGTGTTTTGCACATTATGGAGATCAAAATATTGCTCCATCTATAGTATCCATGTTACAATATCCTTTCCATAAAACTTCCTCATATCCATTTTTGGAATATGGTGGTTCTTCCCGCCAACATTACAATTTATGAAATCATGATTAACATTTATTTTTTTCTCATCATGAGTTTCCTCTACTATCTTTTCACCATTAGGAAACATTTCTTGTATCAACTTTGTCAAACCTTCCATGTCTACTTTTAGATCATTCTTCATGTTTTCCATTTTTTCATCGATCTTAGTTTCCATGTCATCCATCTTATATTCCATGCAAGCTTCCATGGCATCTATATTAGATTCCATGCCTTTCTTCAAACCATCCATCTTAGTTTCCACACCTTTGTTCAAAACTTCCATGTCATTTTTTTTTCTCTTTGCAAGAGAGAAATTTGTTGCACTTGCTCTTGTAATTTTGATATGTCATGTTGCCATTCTTCATCTTTATGAGTCATAGTACAACCTTCTAAAGTCTTAATGGGTGTTCAATTCTTTTTAGAGGCCATTTTTGAAACCAATATTGATATCTATTCTACAATATGCCCTTGGAATCAATTCAACTTGATTCGTCAAACAAGACTTATGCAATTCAGAAAAATAATACACACCTTTTACTTGCTTTTGCAAAGATCTATATTGAAATTGAATTATCTCTATAATTGAAGATCCTCAATATATGAAATTTGGCCCTGTAGTCATCCTCTAAAGCTTCCTTCAAATGCCACAAGTTTGACTTGATTTGGATTCTTCAAGGAAAAGTTATGTCCATTGTCCCACAATAACCTAATTATGGACTGGTTTAGTAGAGCGAACTTGTATGACTTGCCACGTGTCACTATTTGTTATTTTGGTTCTGAAATTTATAGATAGGAAACTATCATCCGCGTATTTCCAGCCACTTCTTACAAAATTCCAATCCGATGCTCAGAGAGAGAGTCATGAATATTTTCCCATGATCACCTCTTTGACATGAAATTAGGGAGCCTGAAAAAGACCTAACGTCAACAAATCATATCTCTGAAATTATTGCAAACAAAGATCTGAAATTTTGCGATGATGTTACTCAGGATCTCAACTTACCGCTCTAACAATTTCAGCTTCTGAACCTGCGTAGAAACAAAGTTATAGCGAACATTCCATGATGACATGTTTAAGTGAAATTCACGAGCCTACAAAAATCTCTACATTCCATAGATCATATCTCCGAAAATATTGCAAAAAAAGCTCTAAAATTGTGCAATGATATTCCCAAAGATTTCTGCTTCACACCCTAAAAATTTCAGATTCTGAACCTTCATAGAAAATAATTTATAGTGAAAATGCCACGATGACCTTTTCAGAGCTGCGAAACCCTATAATCCAAAGCTCCAATACCAAATCTTGTGAAACCGACTCCAAAAATAGAAGAAAAGAGATATCAATGCCTTAGAAATAAGCCACTTCGAGGGGGAAACCTCCAATAAATTACATGAATGAAAAATTCTTGGATGATACAGATTACAAAACCTTCTTTCTATATATACGAGTCCATGGGGCCACAATGTAATCCTAGCCGACCTAACAATAATAATTTATGGGCACACTAATAACAATATGAGGGTTACAAGGGTACAATAATAACAATAACGAGGTTTAAATAACAACAATAAGGGACTATACCAGTAATATAGGGACCTAACATCCCCCTCTCTTCAAAAAAGTGTTGTCGTAAATGCTTGAGTAGCTCTGGCTGCTTCTGTAGAAAATTATCATCCTCCCATGTAGAATCATTAGTGGGTAAGTTCTTCCACTTGATGAGATACTCTAAAATTGATCGATTCCATAGCTATCGAGTTCTTGTTTACGTGACCGCTTCATGTTCCAATAGGATTTTTCCTCCCTCATCAAGTTTTGGAAATATTGTTTGAACTAGAAGATTTTCACCTATAACCTTCTTTATGCATGAAACATGGAAAATTGGATGCACTCATGAAGAAGCATGAAGCTCCAATTTGTATGTCATAGTACCAATCTTTTACAGCACCTTGTAAGGACCATATTACTTTGGTGATAATTTATTATCCTTCTTATCTAACTTGGCACCATTTATTTATGCAGTTGGCTCAGAAAAATACAGATCATCTCTACATCAAAACGTCTTTCACAGTCTTGATGCGGAATGTTGTTTCATTCGATTTTATTGTAATTCATGTTGTCCTTTAAGAGTTGGAGAACTTCTTGTTACCAATGCCATGATCTTCTACGCTGAACTGACACAGTGTCTAGTAGGTAGCATGGATGGTGGATGATATCACATAAGGGGAATTCTGTAGTAGGTCATTTTTATAAGTGTGGAAGGAGGTGTTGTCACCACCACGATACTGTGAGAGGTAATACGCCACCCATTGTGTTTGTTTATCAGATACAAAAGCAGCGAAAGATATCCTTCCAAACATTTATTTGCCTGTCTTAGTTTGATACTTCAGTTGAGGATGATAAGATGATATATGGGCCAATAAATTTTAAACAAAAAACCTAACTCTAATCCATTTCCAGTGAAAATGGGATCTCTGTTGCTCACAATAACCTTTGGGTTTCCATGTAGCCTTTGAATTGTGTCCATAAATGTATTACTTATTCGTCCTTTGCTGAAAATGGGATAGATAGTACCAAAAGTGTTACATACCAATAAAAGCTTTCAACTATGTCATGATGACACTAACACCTTTGGTTTTCAGGTAACTAAACGATGAATCCATTGAAAATATATCTGGCGTTGACTTGGAATGGATAAAGGTTGTAGAAGTCCTGGGGTCTTAATTGTTTCCACTTTATTCTGCTGGCAAACCAAACATTCCGCCACAAACTTTCGAATATCAGATTTAAGGCCATCCCAAAAAAATTCTTTCTTCACCCTGTGGTAAGTTTTTAAAAATCCCGAGTGTCCTCCTAAAGAAGAAGTGTGCAATTCCAGAAGAATCTTTTGTTTTAGTTGGGAATTCTTACAAAGATATAAGCGATCTTTGTACCATAAGGAATCATTTTTCCAACTAAATGTAACAGATGTACTAGGATCTTGCTGCAACTTTTGAATGAGTGTCCATACATCTTTTTCCTTCTTCCATTCATCTCTTGCTTCGGTTATCCAATCTGGTTGGATAATAGAAATGCCACAAAGCAATGCTTCCACCTCTTCATTCTTTCTTGAGAGTGCATCTGCAACAACATTAAGCTTTCCTTTTTTGTAGATTATTTCAAAGTCATAACCCAACATCTTTGTGACCCATTTTTACTGCTCTTCTAAAGATAGTCTTTGTTCCAAAAAGTGTTTAAGACTATCATGATCAGTTTTTACCTTGAAGTGTCTTCCCATTAGGTAAGTTCGCCATTTCTTTAGTGCATGCAGTATTGCTAACATTTCCTTCTCATAAATAGGTTTCTGTAAATACTTTCCTTTAATTGGATGACTTTCAAAATAAATGGGTCATCCTTCTTGCATTAAAACAACACCAATTCCATTTCCCGAGCCATCACATTCCACAATAAAGGTTTTTGTGAAGTATGGTGTAGCTAATACTGGTGCTAGGCACATTGCCTCTTTAAGATGTTCAAAGGTTTTAGTTGCTTCAGGGGTCCCTGAAAATGCATCTTTCTTCAATAATGTTGTTAAAGGTGCTGTTATTCTACCATAATTCTTATCAAACTTGTGATAATACCATATTAACCCGATAAATCATCGCAAATTCTTTATGGTTGTGGGGACTTTCCATTCCTTAATGGCTTTAATTTTGTTAGGGTCTACCTTAACACCCTCGTGAGATACAATATGACCCAGATATTCCACCTCCTGTACTCCAAATAAATAATTCTTTCTCCTGCAATATGATTTTCCAACTTAATATTGGTTGGATTACAATTTACACATGAAATGGTGTTTCATCACTTCAAAACATTATCATTCTATTTTCAAGGCAATGCAGGTGAATTCACCAACTCTTAATACTTGAACATAAGTATTTATATGTGTGCCTTATGCAGGATATTGGATCTAAAGGTATCACAAGACTATTTCTCCTATCTCTCTTTTTGTATTTGTTGATCCAATGTTATTGATCCCCTCTTTTTTCAATTCTTGTGTCTTAGGATCAATATTTAGTTCATTTTCTGAAAACAAAAGAAGACGCAAAACAGAGTATAAAACATGAAAGACAATGAACACTAGAATATAAAATAAATTAGACTATAAATAGTTTATACGACATATACCTCAACATCAGTAATGTCAAAACCATTTTTCCCCATACCAGTAAGAAACTCAAAAAAAAATTGTTCATTGGGGCGATAATGACCACTATAATGTGGCCAGATAACTTTTATGAACAAAGCAAATAAAATTTCACCATATATAGAAAATAACACATTAGTAACTTAGTATTCCACTTTCAGGAAAATCTTAGGAACAATCATGTCAACTAAGTTGTATGCTAAAAAGCTCAAACTATATATAACTTGTGAAAACAAATAATTTGAGGTGTGATGTTTAATCCTTGTCATTTTATTCACAACAAAATTTCATTTCATAACACATGAACATAGTCAAGTATATAAACAACATGTACTCAAATAACAACATGAAAGTAACATTTTCTGATAGTCATGAAAATATTTTAACACAAAATAGCTATAAGGATTCCAATGAATATAGTATGATACTAATTTCATCTTCAAGATTTCATTGTTATTTAAATGGAAATTATACTTAGTATTTTCAATTTCATAGTTAAAAGACAAAACAAAATCAAAAGAAACGTCCAAAATACAATCAAACAATAAAGAGAGGATATCATGGAATGGAAATTTTAATTATAAAATTATGTTTACCGCTCCATCGATGTCATGTATGGAATTCCTAAAACACTTTCTTGCCAAAAATAACCATGAGGTGAAATAATCACAACATTAAAAACCATAGGAATTCCTACTAGAAACATTTCCAAAGTCGATGGCTTAGCTTTCTAAGCGATCTATAATAGTGAATGAACCATATCCAAGATGTGATATGAATTGTCTCCCCATCCTTTTCCAAATCTCATTTCATGTAAGCTTCCCACAAAAAAAAAATTGGATGTGAGAGTTTTATACATATTTAGTCTAAGCACGATCTAAAAACTAACAAACCATTCGCTTGTCAGCATGAGAGAGCACAGATAACCAAAAACTTGATCAGGAAACATGTAATCAGGCTACCTTGCAATTTTCTTAATTACATGTGTCTACTAATTTCAACTGTATACAAACATTGAATATTTTTCTTCTTGAGAAATCCCTCAAAATCCCCTCCTTTCTTGGGAATGAAGCTTTCTAAATGAACTCCTAATTTGTTTTACAAAGCAGATAATACAGGCTCCCCCTTCAGTCTCTTAATATATTCCAAAATAGTTCCAAGAACTTCTATTGCATGACCATTTTCTAATACTATTCCTATCTCTGTACCTCCATCCTTGATTTCCCTTGTTATATCTTTAATAAAGAATATCCCTTCAACCACCAGTTTTTCGAGAATCCTACCAAGGAACTCAAGAGCCTTGGGCAGATCAAGTGTAGCATCCTTCAATGAAAATAGTAGTCTCCAACCTACAAACATCAAAATTATATATAGTTATAATTTATAATCACAAATTACCATAGACTGTAGCAGTCTGAAATAAATTCAAACTTGAATAAGAACAAAGTCAAAATTTCACACTACCCTTCAGTAAGTTGTCCTTAATTTATAAATAAATACTTAAGCTTACATAAATGTGTAAGTAGATTCCCCAAAAGGTCAATTTCAACATTTGTCCTGAAAAAATAATCTAATATCCAAAGTGAAACCATATTTTAATGGAACAATGGTGCTTTAAGGTCATCTACACAAAAATTCGCCTCCTTAATCTCTCACACTGGATGGTATGCCATGCAAAATTAAGAAAAATTCAGGGAAAATTTTTGACTTATCTAAAAGAAATAATGAAAAATAATGGAAGCTTTGCAAAGGAATGCATCTGTAATATTCTTTTATTTCCATTTCAGCATTTTTCCTAAGATGAACCTCAATGAGTTGTGAACTCAAAGTTATTTGAGAAGAATGTTCTTACAGTTGAAATTCGACATTTGCAGTCTTCTCACCTCTGTCACCTAATGAGTATGAATTCTTAAACTCTCTTATGTAATTATCCAAAAAAATTATTTCATGGACACATGATTTTGGAAATAGAGGATTTTTTGTAGCATCAGTACTTTTCAAAATTTCATCTCTCATACCAATTGGCATTCGGTCAGAACTGCAACTTGAAATTGGTCCATCACATGTTCATCTATTACTTAGAGATTTGAATTGTGGAATATATACTAAATCACTCTTAGCATATGGTAGAGGCTCAGCCCTCCCTTGTATTCCCTTTCCAAAACCTCCCTTAGGACCAAGAGTCAAGTGAACATCATCAGAAGCTCTAAGGGTTGAAGGGATTGGCATAAACTGATTTTTAAATTGATCCCTATCTGCAATCTGAGCATCATGAGTTGTGAATCGATGGTCACATGGTCCCATATGGGGTTGTGGCCCTTTAATCCCACCCATATGTGTAATTTAACCCATCTGTGCACTTGCCATGTAAGTTGGCATCACAGGTACTGTCACACCATGATCAAGTCATGTCACAAGTCTCTGACCTGAATGTCCCATGTTGGTACCTCAAGAGTGGCCTCCCTATCCATGTAGTTCTTGCATAGCATCCCAATGCACTTCCTCTATTTTCTTGGGGCCCTATACTTTCCTCCTTTGCTTCCATCAATTCCTCCTCAGATCAATCAGATCCTTCAACATGAACCTCATCTTAGAGTGAAGCCCTTGGTTATTGGACATTTTTTTCATCCTATCGAAGTAAGCATCAATATGTTCCTCAGCCTTTGAATGGTCAATCATATGATCAATAATGCTCATTATTTGGCACAAAGCTTCAACATTTTCCTCCTCTGAATGCTGAAATTCACCAATTAATTTATCGATGCATGCATGCATAATTCTTCTGGTTAACATACTATATTTATAAATCTCACCAATAAACCTTATATTTCCTAGCATTCGTCGTCGTGTTGCAACCTTGTTCTCCCGTATTGCTTCTGTTGAAAGGATTTTTTCACCATGCTCTTATGCTTTATCAGCATGTGCCTCTTCTATTTCATATTTTTCAAATTCTTCCTGATATTTTTTCAAAAGAACTCGCTTGAAAATAAACTTCTCATTATCTTCATAAAATTATGGTATTCCTGTGGCAAGGTGAAATTTTTTTTTTCATACATTTCACAAAAATCTAGCTCCATCAAGGCTTTGTCAAATATTTGAGATATCATACCATGAAGACATGATGTCGATTCAATGTTCACTTCTTTGACATGTTAAAAATTTATCTTAAATTTTTGGGGCATTAATTTATTAAGGATGGATTTATTTGTATTTGTTTCAACTGATCCTCATCAGAACCTTGCCCACTTCATATCAATTCTCTAATATATAAATTATGGGTAGAGAAGGTTGTGTAGGAGGAATCGAACCCTTTTGTGAACCAAAATCATGCTGCCACCTATCAGCATCAGAATTATTTCTCATTAGTCAAACTTGTGGAAGTGGTGCTTGCACATAAGGCCGTCCAGGAAGGATAAAATTCATACACATTTGTGTTGCATATGTATTTATTTCAAATAAAATATTTTTCCTTGGCTAGGTTGAAACACAATAGAGGAATCTCTAAGATCAACATCCCTCTACATATCACATCCATCAAAAAAATCATCCACCAGCTTGGCCCATCTATCATCATCTAAACTGGCCATATTTCTCCCACGATGTTCAAGTAGATAAATCCCACTCAGTTGCCTGTCAAGTCCTCTTGTAGTGCTTGCTAATTCATCAGCCTCTCATACATGACTTGCAAGTGCTTGGGAATTTCCAGGTAATTCAATAGTGTCTGGATAAATTTCAAAATGATTCAATATACCTTTGCACTGATCCTTAATTGTCAACAAAAAAATCTTTGGATTACTTTCTGTCTCCTAAACATTTAGTAGCTAGAATAGCTATTTGAGTCATAGGATTTGAAAGCTCAGCTGCATCTTCCCAATCATCCACTTCTTTCTCAACTTTCTTCTCAAGCTCTTTTGAAGAAGTCTTATTCTTGAAAACATCGGTAACTATTTGGGATGGTTCACACCTTTCTCCTCCTCTTGAACCTTATAAGCATTATATAAATCCATGTGGGATGTTAGGTTTGTGTTATATTCTTTCCACAACTAGCCACACGTGGGAGGGTAACAGGGGGGATGGTAGGCCCCCGTGTTTGGGTTCGAGGCAGTGGCCCGAGAAAATTTTTTTGGTCCTTATTTTTTGGTGGGCGGACTTGCCCATGGTTTTGTGCATGGGTTTGCACATGGTTTTGGGGCATGATGGTTTTCAGACTCTGGTATTTTGTAGATCCGGTCAAGGTAGCTATGGTTATGTTCTAATCTAGGGTTAATGGATTGGGGTTTATGTATTCTTCGACATGTATATATATGTGTTGTAACATTAAAAGGAATATAATAAAAAATGAAGCTGGTCGTCTCGATTTTGGATCTAGGGGAAAATTTCTGTGTATATCTGTTTTATGTTTTATGTTCTTGCTATTGTTTATTTTCTATTTTTAAGATTCGTTTGCAACTAATTTATGTACAAGGTTAAAACCTACATTTGGTATCAGAGTATTTTCGGCTTCAAGGGGATGCCTTTCCTGCTGAGGGGTTTTTTGCTCGAGCCTAAGGTAGACCCTGTTCAGTGAGAGATCTATGGGATTGATTCTTGCGGTGAAAGAAGATGGCGAGTAGCGGGAAGATAAAGATCGAGAAATTTAATGGTTATAGTTTTGAGTTGTGGAAGCTTAAGATGGAGGATCTGCTGGTGGATAAATATTAGTGGATTGCGGTAGATACGGGTACTAAACCAATGGCAATGTCAGATGAAGATTGGATGAAGCTGGATTGGAAGGCAAAGAGCACAATACGGTTGTGTGTCTCAGATTTAGTATTATTGAAAGTATCTGGGGAAGCTACAGTGAAGACCTTATGGGACAAGCTAGGGACTTTGTACCAATCTAAGTCTCTGGTGAATAAATTGTTCCCGCAGAAAATGTTATATAACCTGAGGATGAAGGATGGAGACTTGGTGATAGAGCATCTGAACGCCTTCAATATTGTGGTAAGTCGGCTGTAATCTATTGATATTAAAATATCATATGAAGATAAGTGCATCATTTTGTTATGTTCTCAACCAGATTCGTGGGATAGTCTGGTTATTGCAATAGGTGGAAATACAACTACCTTGAATTTTGATGACATTATCTCAGCCTTACTGTCAGAGGAGATGAGATGGAGAAATATGGAGGGTCAGAATGGAGATGACTTATCTGTATGAGGAAGGTCCCAGAATAGAAAAAATAATAATGTTTCGAGTGGGAGATCTAAATCTCATGGAAAGTTTGTAAAGGTGTGCTAGAAATGCGGAAATGAAGGGCACTACAAAATGATTGTAGATCTAAAGCTCCTGAGAAAGGAAATGGATTTGATGATGCTCCTATTGCAGAGGTAAAAACCACCTTGGATGAAGGTAGGGATGTGTATTTGGCTTCTTCTTCAAATACACATGTAGATCATGAGTCATGGTTGATTGACACGTGTGCATCCTTTCACTTCACTCCCCATAGGGAGTGGTTCTGCGAGTATGAGAAATATGATGGCGGTGATGTCTTCCTATGGGATGATAGGAAGGCCGGAATCATTGGACGTGAAAAATTCAATTTGAATCTACAATGTGGAAGGATTATAAAACTTCCTGGTGTTCTGCACATTCCTACATTGGCCAGAAATCTGATTTCTATAAGCAAGATGGATGATGCAGGTGTAAAAATAGTGTTCGAGAAGATACCTGTAATATGGTTTGGGGAGCACTGGTATTAGTGTGAAGATTTTTCATTGGAGCTTTATACAAGCATCAAGGTAGCACTGTTATTGATGGAGGCAACAGTTCTGTGGTTCCCGAAGGTGGAGCAGAAATTCTAGTGGTCTCTGGAGAAAATACCATGCAATGGCATCAAAGTCTAGGACATATTAGAGAGAAGGGCCTTCGGATACTGCATGGAAATGGTATGGTAGAAGGTATGTCCAATAGCTCTCTAGATTTCGATTTCTATTAACATTGTGTGTATGGGAAGTAGAATTGGGTGAGTTTTCCTACTGGTGAAGATATTAGATCTTGTGCACAGTGATGTGTTTGAACCTGTGTCGGTTCTGTCACTGGGTAAGTCTGTGTACTATGTTTCATTCATAGATGACTTCTCAAGGAATATATGGATATATTTCTTGAGGAATAAATTTGAAGTCTTTGACAGATTTAAAGAATTTAAGGCTCTGGTGGAAAACTAGACAGAGAAGAAGATAAAGGTGTCGAGGACAGATAATGGTGGGGAGTTTTGCAAGAAGGAATTTGAAGAGTTCCGTAAGAAGTGTGGTATAGCACGGTAGAGGAATACTCCATACACACCTCAAAAAAATGGAGTTGTAGAAAGAATGAACAGAACACTAATGGAAAAGGCAAGAAGCATGCTTAGTGGTACCAAGTTAGGACAAGAATTCTGGGCAGAGGCAGTGGACATTGTATGTTACTTAGTTAACATATCACCTTCATCAGTGTTGGAGGATAAGACTCCACATGAGGTATGGACTGGTAAGAAACCCTCTCTTTCACATCTGAGGGTATTTGGATGTGATGCATATGTACATGTTCCAAAGGAGAAAATGAGCAAGTTAAATAATAAATCTGAATGGTGCATCTTTATTGCGTATAAGGATGGTTTAAAGGGTTACAAGCTTTGGAACCTAGGAATAAGGAATGTTGTGTATAGCTGAGATTTAGTGTTTAGAGAGGTAAAATATGTTGTTAAACATGAATTCCTACAAAAGGAACCTGAGAAGATAGAGTTTGAGCTAAAGGAGGATGAATCTGACTCTACAATAGAAGAAGAATCATAAGAGGAAGAGCCACAAACTCCAGCTATGAGAATATCAGTTCGGGAAAGAATACAACCAGAAAGGTATAGTCCAGTTGTTTTCTATTCAAACTTTTCTTTAACTATAGCTAATAATGATCCCAGAACCATCAGGGAGGTAGTAGATTTAGAAGATGGAAAACTCTGGAAGGAGGCCATGGTTGATGAAATGTCATCCTTGCATAAAAATGAGGCTTGGGATCTGGTAGAGTTTCTAGCTGGAAGGGAGCCCATTGGGAGAAAATGGGTATTTAAGAAGAAGATGGATGTAGAAGGAAAGGTGGAGAAATACAAAGCTCGTTTGGTAGCAAAATGTTATTCCCAGGTGTCGGGAATTGATTTTGGTGATATTTTTTCTCCTGTTTCCAAAGTTAATTCTATTAGATTACTTTTATCTATTGTTGCTGCATTTGATTTTGAGGTAGAACAGATGGATGTGAAGACAAAATTTCTTCATGGGGATCTGGAAGAGGAGATATACATGAAACAACGTGAAGGCTTTATGGTGAAGGGGAATAAAGAGCTTCTATGAAGGTTAAATAAGTCTCTGTATGGGTTAAGAAAGTCACCAAGGATGTGGTATTAGAAATTTGATACCTATATACGGGGACTTGGCTTCACCAGAAGCAAGGAGGATCACTGTGTTTATTTTAAATTAATTGGTAACCGTGTTATTTATTTGTTCTTGTATGTGGATGATATGTTTTTGATTGGAAATGACAAAGAAATTATCCGAGATTTGAAGACCCAACTATTCTCCAAATTCAACATGAAGCATCATGGTGCTGCAAACTATATTTTGCACATGGAAATTAAGAGAGATCGGGCAAAGAGGAAGCTCTGGTTAAACCAAAGGAAGTATGTTGAGACTATATTGCAGAGGTTCAATATGTATGATAGTAAACCAGTGAATGTTCTAGTTCCTGTAGGTACAAAGCTGTCTACTGAACAATGTCCCAAGACACAAGAAGAAGAGGAGGAGATGTCCCTTGTTACATATGCAAGTGTAGTGGGTAGCCTGATGTATGCAATGGTCTGTACTAGACCAGAAATTGCACATGCAGTGGGAGTATTGAGCAGGCTTATTTCAAACCCATGGAAGGAGCATTGGATAGTAGTGAAGTAGGTTTTCAGATATTTGTGTGGCACTAGTGATTACGACTTGTGCTACCAGGGAAGACCAGGTTTGGAAAGAGTGTTGTACATTCATGGTTTTGTTAATGCAGATTGAGATAGAGATCTGGACTAAAGAAGATCTACATGTGGGTATGTCTTTAGCCTATTTGGAGGTGCAGTTAGTTGGATGAGTAAAAGACATTCAACTACAGAGGCAGAATAAATGGCAGCGACTCATGCAAGAAAGGAAGCAGTTTGGTTGCAAAGATTGTGTTCAAGTATGGGGTTGGTGCAGCAAGATATAAAGATAGACTATGATAGCCAAAGTGCAATTTTCTTGGTTAAGAACACTACTTATCATTCAAAGACCAAGCACATTGATGTTCAATATCACTTTGTGAGATATATGGTTGAAGCTAAAAGGGTGTTGTTGGTAAAGGTGGACACTTTGAAGAATGTTGCAGATGCATTAACAAAGACTGTGAGCACTCAAAAGTTCTCTTGGTGTAGAGAAACAATGGGTGTTGAAAAGTTGGGCTAATGACTCAGCTCTCCTATGGCCCCTTAGGGAAATAAAACAACAAGTGGGAGAATGTTGAGTTTTTGTTATATTCTTTCCACGACTAGTCACGTGTGGGGGGGTAATAGGGGGGGTGATAGCCCCCCCTATCGGGGTCTGGGGCAGTGCCTCAGGAAAAAAATTTTGGTCCTTATTTTCTAGTGGGCAAACTCGCCCATGGTTTTGTGCATGGGTTTGCACATGGTTTTGGGGCATGATGGTTTTTAGCCCCTGGTATTTTGTAGATCTGGTCAAGGGAACTATAGTTATGTTCTAATCTAGGGTTAATGGATTTGGGTTTATGTATGCTTCGACATGTATATATATGTGTTGTAACAGTAAAAGGAATATAATGAAAAATCAAGTTGGTGATCTCGATTTGGAATCCAAGGGAAAATCTCTGTGTATATCCGTTTTATGTTTTATGCTCTTGCTATTGTTTATTTTATATTTCTAATATTCTTTTGCAGCTAATTTCTGTATAGGGTTAAAACCTACATGGGAGCTGCAATATTTTCCTTACTGAAAAAATATTTTTTATTCTTCTTGTTGACAACTACTACCTTGAAAAGATCACCAATATTTGCAAAATTATTCTTCGCCAAAACATTGGAAGAAATTTTATTCTCCTTTTTTGTCAATATAGTTGCTAAATCCTGCTTGCCTTCACTTTCAACAAGAAAAGATGACAATTGCAGTTGAGCAGACATTTCACAAATATCACTATTAGTGGTGGATACTTGAACCTTATCACGTGTGTCAATTTCCTTCACATTGGTAGCTAAACATTCCCCAAGTACTTTAGCACTACCATGGTTAACCCTACCTTTGTTTCTATATCGAGAAGATTGTTTGCACTAAAAAAATTTGTTACCAGGAAGAAAACCTAGTTTTTCCTCCAAAATATCCATATCAGCTTTAGCGAGCACTGCTATAGCTTCTTATTGTAATTCCCATTTAGACACCTTGCTTGTATTTGTTGTTAACTTCTCATATAAAACTAACACTTCACCCTTTTTCTCTTTGAGAATATTTTCATCAACAACCACTGTGCCATTGTCATGTGTAGCCAGTTGAGATTCCAACCTACTGTCACGCATTCCATTGATTTTTCTGTCCCTGGCATGCAAACTAGATTTTTATTTTCCAAAGACAAAATTGGAAAAACAAGTTAGCTCTTTGTTTATGTCAGCATCAGCTGAACTTGAAAAATTATTTGGGGAATCATAAATCACAATAGTCCCATGCTCAGGATGGAGAAAATTTCCAATATCTTGCTTCTCTCTAGTTACAATATTAACAAAATCATTGTTACAATTTTGTCTAGCATTATCCCTTGATGATTCAGAATGTTTATTCTTCACATTTCTATGTTTTGGATATGATTTAATGCCATCCTCACTACATGTTTGGCTTATCAATGTTCCTACAAGAACATTATTGTTATCAAACATCATATTGTTTGCTACTTTCTTTACTACTTTAGTATCCTTTGTAGAAAAATCTATAAATAGCCTAGAAGTTTATGTTTTTCCTTCATATCCCTCACCAGAGCTTCCCAAAGATGAAGACATATTAGCAATGATCAGCTCACTCACAGATTCTGAATCTTGTAAAGGTTTCAAGGTTCCCCTAGAATTATCCCTTTTGGTGATCTCATCTACAGATGATAAAACTCTTGATATCCTTAATGAGAGAGTGTCCACAACATTGACCATTTTTCCTAATGAATTCTTTGGAAATAGTATCTTTTCACATTTTTGGGGATTGTTAAATGAACCATAAGGATGGGCTATAGAATCAGGCTCTCACAATGAAGAATGCATAATTGTTTCTATAGCTAGGTCAGAATTATCCCCTCCATCAACAACTTTAAATTTCTTCTATAGGGCTTTCATTGAAGGAGTTGTTGAGGTAGATGATGAATTCTGACTCAAAAGTAACTCCTCCACCTACCTGTGAGAACCACGAAGTTTAGAATCCTCTGCAACCACCTCTCCTTTTGACTCCCTTTCTATATTTGAAAAGCTTCCTACCAATGACAAATGTTGTTGCATTTGCTTCTTTTTAGGCTTGTGCTCAGATTTTGTCATCTTATTTGAACATTCATTTTTTGAAAGACCTACTTTTTTTTTAGATATGTTTTTCTGATTTTCACTAGAATGAAAATATAATCCAGACTGAAATGCAGAAACTATAGAACAATTTGAAATCATACCATCAAAGACATCACATGTTGTCGCAGTAGGCATGTTCATTAGTGACAATTTAAATCCATCTGCTCTATCTATAGTCAATAATTCAGATGGAGGACTGATGGAAAACTGTAAACTACAATTATCTCCATTATTTACAAATGCAATTGCAAGAGAACTCGATTGATTTCCAAGAGATTTTGGCAAGGATTTTTCCTTTCCATACAAAACTGGAACTGGAGCTAGAGTGGCTTCTAAAGCCTGTGGGAATGGTTTCAATATATCCAACATCTCACCATAATGGATCGTATCCAATTTATTTTGTCCTGTTAATGGGCGTGAATCATTTGATATGTTGGTTTTTCTCTTTAAAGGTTGATGAAAATTAGATGAAATGTTACCACATGACCCAACTATCATTGATGAGTATAAATTCATTGGGCGTGAACCACTTAAAGAAACATAACATGAAAGTGGATTTTCCTATGTAAGCAGTCCCATTGATGGAGGAATGGAATATTTAATTGATGACACAACATTATTGTCTGTTTGCAAATATGAATTCATACCTTTTGGACCAAAATTTAGCTCTTCATGAGTGTTAGGGTGAGTGAGTTTGACAACCATAGTTCTCCGTTGGGGATTATACTGAGTTGTTGGTCCATACTGTGTTGGGGAATTTTTTTGGGTCATATACTGTTAATATTTTGCACCTAAATTCCTCACAAAAAACCTCTTTGTTTCCATAAAATTGAAGTACACATGTGTGTTTTTTACATTTACACATCATGATGCAACCCAGACTGGTAATGGGTGTTGTATTGAAACCAACCTCTTCTACACCGACGAGAGCATCTATGAAAACATATCTTCATGTTTTCTATTGACCATATGCTTGTAGAATTGTCTAACTACATGTCATTAGCCACCAATATATGATGACTCTATGTTATCCCAAGCTCCCAAGGCATCCCAACTTTTTTTATTCATGTCTAACAAGATGCTCGAGTACCACCATCATTTCCTAAAATCAATGCATGATCTACATGGCCCTTTACTACACCACTTTCTATCACTCCAACTCTAGCTTGAGAGACCAACTTTACGTTGATTCTAGTTCTTGGATTAGAATTCTACAGAAAAATCCATAAAAATAGTCAGATACATCTTTATTACCTTCGAGCACTACAAACCTAATATCTTGAACATGAAACCTTACAAGATGCAAAGACCTCGAGCATTTGGTTCAGAGGAAGGTAGATCGTTTTGACCAACTTTGGTTTACTCTTTAGTTGAAACCGATTTATATCACTTGTAAAAATCTCTTGATATGGAAAAGGCATGAGTGAGATTTTCATTACCCTAACTATACAAAGAACATGTTATACAAGGTTGATTGCAAGAGTTAAAAGTTAAAACTATGGCTTGAATTCAAGGAAATTCTCATTGTTGGAGTCAAATCTAAGAAGGTGAAGGATATCCGAACATGGTGTTTGAGATAGAAAGGATTTGTCTTATATAGAAAGAGGAATCCATGGCATGATTCTAGAAATATTCCCCAATGTAGACATATTATGATAGAAAAAGTAGATATTTATTGAACTCCTTATGATTTTATGTGTTAGATTAGTTTCCCATATCCTCACAAAATGTTCATCAGATAGCCTTTTTATGCAGAAGTAGCATATTCATGATTGAAAACAAATATTTATTTGTATTCCCAAACTCTAATCCATTATAAGGGTTTTCATCACAATCTATAGAGAACAATTCCCATAAAATTATAAAAATAAAGATTTGAAAATGGAGGAGCATATGTATGGACATAGATAGTGTCAACATCGAAGCATAAGAAAAGGTAGAAGCACTACATGATGTTTTATTTTCCAACTAAAATTCCAAATTTCCACAAATGGAAATATCTTTTTAACTTTCTTTCATGAAACTGCATGGCAGTGGGAATTTAATTTGATAGAAATGTAAAATCCCCCAAGGGCTAATCGATGTAATTGTTTAAAATATATTGTAGATGCTAGTGCCTTCAAAAATCTATTACTTATGTCCAAGATAAGTAACACCATAATTTCCTTAGGAAGGATTCATTAAAATATAACTCCTATTTACAAGAAAAAGTCTTCAAATTCGTAAAATTCCTCAGACAGGCTTAGTTTTATTATCATGGAAGGATTTGGATGTTCATCAAACTACTATAAATGGTGGGCAAGAAGAGCATTTGACAAACTTCAATGTTTCACATACTATGATATTGTCAGTAAATTTTCTAACAGGGCACATCATTAAAAAAAAAATTATAAATCACAAAAATTATTCTCCCACAGGTCACGAGTAATGTCCATGGTGGGGTTGTGATTTGGCAGCAAGCCAAATAACTGATGATGACCCCCTAGGTTCAGGATATATATGGAATGCTACCCATGATACTCTCATTGAATCAGTTGGGGTTACTGGGTTGGGCTAGGAAAAGTGGCTCTCATGGACATCTGGGAAGGCTCCAGCATGAATGGCCCAACGACACATGCATATGTATACTAGCCTTAAGATTTTCCCTTACTTTCCTCATTGGAGAAGATGGGATATAAAATTGTTATAGCTTTTGAATAGATGACACAACCTCTTCTAGGCCTATTTTCTAGGATTGAATATGCCTCTTGCATCTTCAAGCTCAAAGAGTTGGCAGAAATGGTCATTTCCAATTTTACTAGGAATTTTTCTAGTTTCATGCCAGTAGGTTCCAATTTTTAATGCCATGGGTGAGGTGTGTTATCCACAAGTTTATATTGGGGTTTGCACAAAAATTTTAGAATGTGAAAATTAAGGAAATAGGGGTTCTACTTCATGTATTTTCATAGTTGGTTGATCCCATGGAGCTAACAAGGTAGCTCTATTCATCAACAATAGAGAAAATTAGTGACAAATAACAGTGATTGTTTATTTTGAATCCTTTAAGTATGAGATCACAAAAGACAATATTCTAATTCAAATTTCAAAAAGGAAAACATTCATTGAAGGGACATGTTAGGTCCCTATATTACTATTTTAATCCTTATTGTAATTAGTGTAGCCCCCTTATTTTTATTGTTGTACCCCTGTAACCCCAATATTGTTATTATTGTGCCCTTACATTATTATTGTTAGGTCGGATAGGATTATATTGTGGCCCCAACGACTCCTATATATAGAAGGAGGTTTTGGTCATTTGTATCATCCAAGAATTATTCATTTATGTAATGTATTGGAGGTTTCCCCCTCAAAGTCACTGATTTCTAAGGCATTAATCTCTATTTTCCTCTATTTTTGGAGTTGGTTTCATAACATTTGGTATTAGAGCTTTGGATTCTAGGGCTTGCTGCTCCAAACAGGTCATTGTGGAATTTTATCTATAACGTTTTTTCTACAAATTTTCAGACGCTGAAATTTTTACATATCGAATCTAAAATCCTAAGGAACCTCGTGGAAAAATTTCAGATCTTGGTTAATATTTTTTGAGATATGATCTGTGCAAGTTAGGTATTTTTGCAGGCTCATGAATTTAACCTAAAAAGGTCATCATGGAATTTTTTATATAACCTTTTTTATACGAGGTTTCAGAAGTTGAAATGTTTATAGAGGTAAGCCGCATTCCTAAGGAACGTCATGGAAAAATTTTGGAGCTTGATTCACAATATTTTTGGAGATAGGTTCTATGGAAGCTGGGGATTTTTCAGGCTCCCGAATTTCATCTCGAAGAGGTGACCATGGGAAAATCTTCATATCTCTCTCTTTGAGCATTGGATTGGAATTCTATAAAAAGTGGCCATAACTAAACAGACTGTGGTTTCCTATGTTTCAATTTCAAAGCCAAAGAAGGAAAAAATGACACGTGGCATGCCATACAATGTCACTTTAATGAACCAGTCCATAATTAGGTGATTGTGGTAGATTTGGCATAACTTTGCCTTGAAGAAAAAAAATCAAGTTAGACCTCTGGAATTTGAAGGAAGATTCAGAGGGACACTACAATTCCCCATTTTAGAAATTGAAGATCCGAAATCATAGAGATAATTCAGTTTCAATATTGAGCTCCTCAAAAGTAAGAAAATGGTGCATATTTTTTTCAAATTACATAAGTCTCATTTGAAAAAATTAGTTTGAATTTATTCCAAGGACATATTGAAGAATAGATATCAGTATTAGGTTCTAAAATTCCCCCTAAAAATAATTCAACACCCATTAAGAATTCAGAAGGCTATACTATGACTCATGAAGACGAAGAAATTAAACATAAGATATCAAAATTACAACAAGACGTGCACAAAATTTCGTTGTCGTAAAGAGCAACAAAAAATGAAATGGAAGTTTTGAAGAAAGGCATGGAAAATAATATGGGTAATTTGAAGAAAGGCATGGAAGCTAAGATGAATATTTTTGAACCTATGATGGATGGCATGGAAGTTGGCATGGAAGCTAATATGGATGACATGGAAGCTAAAATCGATGAAAAAGTGAAAGGAAACATGGAAAAAATGAAGAATGATCTAAAAGTAGAAATCAAAGGTTTGGAAAATTTGATACAAGAAATGTATCCTAATGGTGAAAAGATAGTAGAGGAAACTCATGATGACAACAAAATAAATGTTAGTCGTGATTTCATAAACTAATGTTGGATGGAAGAACCACCATATTCCAAAGATGGATATGAGGAATTTTGATGGAAAGGATCCTATAACATGGATACTACAGATGGAGAAATATTTTGATCTCAATAATGTGCAAAATACACAAAAGGTACACATTGCAACTTTACATTTATAACAAAATACATTTTTATGGTATCGATGGCGTTGCTCCCATAAAAAATTGTCACTTGGTCAATTTTTATGGAGGAAATGATAGCACATTATGAGGATACAAAAAGAAACACCTTCTTTAGCCAATTGATAAATCTCAAACAAAAGGGTTCAGTGGTTAAGCACATTGAGGACTTCCAAAAATTGAATCTAAGGGTAATTGATATTCCATAGGAACACATGATTGATGTCTTCATAAGGACTTTAAAGGATAGCATCCAACATGAAGTTCGTGTTTGGGAACCTAATTCATTGGAAAAGGCATTCAGGTTGGCAAGAAAAATTGAATGTAAAATTATGGCGACAAGGAAGCCTACCACTCACACATATAAAGATGGAAATGTTGCTACTCCTATAATTACACAACCTACAAGGTTGACACCACAACAATTGGAAGAAAAAGGAGCAAAATGGATTTTCTACAATTGTGATAGCAAATACATTAAAGGTCATAAGTGTGCCGAGAAGAAATTATTTTACATAGATTGTCAAGGGGAAGAAGAAAATGAACAAGAATCTTAAAAAAAATAGGATATACACCAGGAACCAACCCTAGAAGAGGAAGAAATGGGTTTGGCCATATTGTATAATGAATTTCCAGGAATTACCACTCAAACACTCAAGAAAGAAGGACATATCAAGAAGAAAAAGGTAATAGTGTTGATTAATTCAGGTAGTACCCATGATTTTATTGAATTGTTTCCTATACCCAGCACTAGAATGTCAAGTGATGGCTGCAAATGGAGGAAATATAAATTTCTCTGGAAAATGCCATAATATCAAGCTAACCATGGGGGAATATGTATTGAATAATCCAATTCTTTACATTCTAATGGAAGGTGTTGATGTTGTACTAGGAGTATAATTGTTATAATCTTTGGGGACTGTAGCTTTTAATTTTCAAGAACTTTTCTTGAATTTTTTTTCAAAACGAAAGGAAGTCGAATTACGAGGTATCATGGGGAAGTTGGGAAAGATAATAATCTCTAATGTCATGACAAAGCTTCTAAAGAAATAACAATGAGGCGTAATTGTACAATTATGCTCACTAGAAGATCCAACATCAAAATCATCTATTTTTTCAAATCTCCAAAAAGTCTTAGACAATCATTCCAAGGTGTTTGAAACTCCCAAAGGACTCCCACCTATTTCTGATCATGATCATGCTATTCATTTGATTCCAGGAATTTTTCCTCCAAACATCAAGCCTTATAGATATCCTTATGTCCAAAAGAACGAAATTGAACATATGATTGCAGAAATGTTAGAGGTTAGTAGAATTCAACCTAGTCAAAGTTCTTTCTCTACTCCAGTAGTATTGGTGCACAGGAAGAATGGATCATGGTGCATGTGTCCAGATTATAGGGAGCTCAATAAGCTCACCATTAAAGATAAATTTCCCATTCTTGTGATTGATGAATTATTGGATGTATTACACAGTCCTATTCAGTATAGTTCCAAACTATGAGTTTAGCATTGTATTTAGCCATGAGACAACACATGTATCACCATGAAGATCTATAGTAATGTCACTTGGCAGTAGTGATGATGAGATGGCCCCATTATTCTTGGAGCATTCTGAAGGTATCTTCACTCATGAAGCACTAGAGGTACAGATGATAGATGGTATACATCTTGTGATGGAGAGTACTTTTCATTGTCAATATGAAGTTTCCTTGATGAGAATCTCATAGCTCAAAGAAGGATCTATACCTACAACATGTACGGAGTCTTATGGGTTCCAATGGGCAATTTATGAGAGGATCTCATGGAGAGACCTCAAAGGAGGTGCACCTAAACATGTCATGGAGTGAAAAGCTATTCAGATGGAGGATGTTGGTATTATACAATGGGAGGATACCAATATTGAGCTTGGCATGATTCATCATCGAAATTGGGATCAATGGATCCAAATGAGGAGCAGGAGGTTGCTAACCTTTCCGCAGATCTATGATATCAGGAAACAAGAAGCATGGATGCGTTGCTTGATTTTGGGTGAGTATGGGTTCTACCCAACATCTCACATTTGTAGGATCCATGTCATGTATATCACTAAGGACATGCCATAGCAGGAGGCATGGTTGCACTGGTTTTTGATGAAAGAGTTTTGACATCTCATGATATATCTTATTTCCATGTATTTACTTTTGTTTAGGATATCTCTCATGTCTTTACATGTATTTATGTTTGGCATATATCTCATGTTCATGTATGTAATTGGGTTTGGGACATTGCATAACTCTCACATGATGTGGTATAAGGGAGCTTATTTGTATTGTTATAATGAGACATTCCACATGTCCATTAGTATGTTGTTTCTCCATGACTTGCATCATGATGATATAAGGAGGCAACAAGAATCCTTTTTGCTTTGGTTACTATTGGGAGAGTATGGGCTGATTTATTTGCATACCTGGAATGACATTGATGGAGGATGGCAACATGATGCCTTACATCATTGGCTTCTATTAGAAAAATATGGTCATTGTACTTGGTTTAATGATGATGTGATGGGCTAGCAAGATGCATTGTTGCGGTGGCTTCTATTGAGAGAATATGGCCACTACATTTGGTACAATGATGATGTGGTGTTGCAGCAAGGGGCATTGCTACAGTGGATTATTTTGAGAGAGTATGGATCTAACATTTATATTGATGTTGATTTGGCATGGCGGAAAGAAGCATTATTGCGATGTCTTCTATTGAGAGGCTATGGCTCTCTTACTTGTTTTTATGATGATCTAGCATGGCAGGAGAAGGCTTCACTGCGGTGGTTGTTATTGGGAGAATATGGTTTGACATTATTCATGTTCATCCATATGTCTCTACTTCTTGTTTTTCACTATGTTAATGTTATGTTTGGATCCTACATGGCCAATAGGGCTAATTATGTGAACATTGATAGATGTAATCTACTCTATGTACAATGGGTTGGAGAGATAGTTCATGAGTTGGGAATTTCCACTTTGGGAAGAATCCACTTCATTTCATGTATCTCATGTGTAGAGGATATCTTTAGAAATCATTTGGTTGCCACTTGGAGATTCATTTATGAGGAGAGGCATCTAACTTTTTAGTTGGAGGCCATTCTAGACATTCTATAGAGGCAGCTTTGGAGCTGGGCATACATTACAAAATGTGGCAGATGGGAAGGCCTTCCATATGAGGATGCCATTTGGAGGGAGGATGTTTTTTGTAGCATCCATTTTTTCATTTGCTTGAGGACAAGCAACATTTTGAAGGTGAGGACTATAATTTTCTCAATTTTTTATATGATAATTGGAATATTAGAGCTCTTAATTTTCATAATTAATTAATTAAATAAGAGGGTGGAGGGACCCAGAAACCCTGTAGATGAATAAAATCCACTTTTGATGTGTGTATGTGGATATTTAAAATCTAGATCTACATTATGGAGTAGTGGAGTAGCTTCTTAAATGAAGCAATATTGGATATCATGGATCATTAATGCAAAATTATAAAGATCTTGGAGGAGGTCAATTGATATCATAGTGCATTCAAAGTAAGATCATAAATCACTTATGATGATATAGTGGAGGAAGTGGTCCATATAATGCACACATGATGGAGAGAGTGGGAATTAAATGTATACATGATGGATATCATGGAGAGATAATACAATCTTCATGGAGGCTAGTGGGCACATGTACAACGCATTTATGAGGAGGACCAGGGCTACGGAAGGCTCATAATCTATATAATGAAGATGAAGGCACAATAGAAGACATGATTTTGATTAATATTTCCGATTTTTTTAGATCTAGATTTTTCATGTGACATTTCTATGCATGCTTATGTTGTTTAGCTAAGTCTGTAGTGTTGTTTAGCATAGGGTGTTCCCGAGCAGGAATCCCACCCTTACCCACAAGGGACTTCAAGTTCCTACTCTGGGAAAGTTTCTATTGAGCTCTATTCATCATCAAGCATTGATGCCACATTCAGCCACACTCATATGCACATACAACTTCAGGAATAACGCAATTCTTGATTCAAGGGTTTGAGAAGTGGTGGTTGTTTCTAGCATTTCATCTAGGAAACCCATGTATGATTCATTATTTCACCTTGTGCTTCATGTTTAGCCTTTCAGGAGCATCATATCTATATTCGACATTTAGGACATTGTATTATTCCTCCATGTAGTAGCATTCCCCTCAAGGATTGCGCAGTCCAGTCTTGTAGATCTATTGGAGGAAGGAAGTTTCCATTATTTTAGCTGGAAATCATGTGAGGGACCTTCTCCTCACCTTGTATTCATTGTTTCAATCATTATTTAGATTATTTTCATCATCTAGAAGCAATCCTGAGCCTCTCCCTCCTTGACTGTGTAGCTTTATGATGTTATTGAGTATTCAACAACTACATTCAGTTGAGAAGGAAAGAGCAGCTAGTTCCTGAGATTTTAGCTTAAGGATCTATTAGAGGAATCAACCCTTATTGCATATATATTATTGTACATCCTATTGCAACCATATTTTGGTTATATTATGTAGTAGATATGCATACCCAACCGTTCTATAGTGAAACCCTAACAGGGTGATTTTCTTAGATTGATAGATCTAGAAAGTATTTTCTGGGTTATCTTGGGTATCCATCATAGAGCCCAGATCTAAATTCTCAGCATCATCAGAGCTTCAAAACTGCCTAGATCTACAGTTTATATTTTTTCGGTAGTTGCAGCAGGGACAATGCAGTATCCCTTCCAGCAGTCCAACAGTTATGCAGTCCCTCTTATGGGATCATTCTAGGCCATCTCTTTGGCTCGAGTGTCTCTTATTTTGAGCACTGTTGTACTTGATATCCACCTCCTATATAATAAAATGGCTCATCTATTCTATCTATTTGTATGGTGTATTTATATTACTTGTTTACATCACTATGGTACTCATATTGTGTTTTAGTATTACTGCATTCTCTCTTTTGGGATATTACAAATTACTCTACTGGGTCCGACATGACCTCGTGCTTTACTCTTTTAAGAAGAGCTTCCCGGAGCAAAATTGCAACAATTTGGTTTTTCCTTACCACAATATGCTACTTGTTTGTTTTATCTACTTTGGAAAGTTAATTATTGCCTATTCCAAATCACTAGTCCTAAGATAGATTAGTAGAATGAGCCCTGGAGAATGTAAAAAATATCTAGATCAATTTTATTAAGTGTTTTATTAATTTGAATGTCATTTACACAGAGGGGTGTGGAAATGAAACTCAATGATATTACGACCAACTAAAAAAATACTCTAAATGGATCAATAATGAAATTGCTTATTTATTTTGATGAATTTATATTTAAGAGAGAGTAGAAGGAATTTTCGACTCAAAGAAGTACAAACTTCCTAAAACATCCCATAACAATTCTTTTTCATCAAGAAAAAAAATTCATTTTTAAGCATGACCAATATCACTTTGTGATGAAAATCTTCGTTGATTACAAAGCCAAAATATACACTTTTATGAAAAAAAAAATTCAAAAGAAAAATTAACTGTAAAAACCCTAAAAAATGTAAAAAATTCAAAAAATTAAAGCTCTTAACTAACAATCATAACTAAGATACATATGAGTGTCTTTTCATGATTTGTTTTATTTGAAAGCAAACTATTTTTTTTTTTTACTCTAACTAGCAGAAACGATCACATAAAGGACTACTTTTGATACATATCACACTTTGTTAACATATAATTTTTCCTTTTTCAAATAAGCAAGAAACAATCACTCAAACAAGAAAGGATGACAAGAGTCACAATAGCTCTGAAGGGAAATGACAGAAAACCAATGAGCTAGGCAGTGAATCTATTTTCCCCAAAAGAGAAATTCACAAAACCAGGACAAACCCTACCCGAATGTGCAAAAAGGATGATATATCAAAAAGACTCTAAGATAATTAGGAATATTTCACAAACAGACTCTGAGAGTTGGTATAAGTTAGGTTAAACCTTAATAAAAATTTTATCTAACTCTAAGAGAGAAAATATTATTTTTTTTCATAAATTCTCAAGGGGTGTGCAGGTTGTCAGTACAAACCAGTGCACATTAACTTGCGCAGGTTTGCACTCTATTTATCACATAAGAAAATGCAAGGTAGAGAAATGTTAAAAAAAAAAAACTCAAGTCTTTCTAATTCAAATAATCTAAAATTTCATAAACCCAACCACACTCAGCAAAATCAAACTAGAAAATTTGGAATGCTAAACCAAAAAATAAAGAGAAAACTAAGCTTGTTTTCTAGTGGAGTCCCCAATATTCTTTCTAGATAAATCTATCTTGCAAACAAGATCAATATCCCTAGTATCCCAACAGATAACTAGAAACAAACAACCATTTGAATACCTCCTTCCCTAAACTATTAACATTCATATTATTATAACTTAGAAATGAGGAGGTTATGCTCCTACCTTTCAATGAGATGTTTGGTGTAGACCTTTCCTTTCACTCCAAAGAAATCCTTCAATGTTGAGAATAACCTATAATCACAAACATGCAAAGAATCAAAAGTACATGTAGTATATAATAATAAAAAATACCATTTCAACTTAATGATCAAGGAGATTAAAAATTTTCATCATTTTAATGAATATAAAAACAACATAATGTGAAAAAGAGATCCATATGTATTATCAAGAATTATAAAGAAAATATTACAACCTGAGCCTTGATGCTGTAAAAATTTCTCTCATAGGCCTTTACAATCGTGTTCCTTGGTTTCACAATCCTTCCTCTCTAGAATTACCAACCTAGGTTTATCCTCATTGGACTCTTATGTACAATGTGTAATCTACAATGTACATTCTACAATCTACCCCTAACCTTGAAGCTTCAATTCAATTTATAGGAGAAATTGAGGAGGTTTCATATCCATCAAGAGAGGGATGAGATCCTCTAATGAAGGGATTACAGTTCTTTTATCCAAGGGGATAAGTTCCATGAGTGGATGGATATAACTCAAACTGGCATGACTCAAGAGGCTTTTACTAGGAAGAATATTCACCCAACTAGGCTTCTAGAAGTTACTTTTTTCTGTTAACTTTCTTTTACAAGGGTGCGTGGGTTTTATGGGTGAACATAGCGGATATCATCGCAACTAATAGAGAAATTATTAGCACATGCACAAGAAGTGACCAGAAAAAGCACGCAAGCAACCTTTAAGAGTTTTTAAGATATTTTTCCAAGTTTACAAGACTTAGTTCAGGAACATGAATGTTTTAACTTCTAAGGAAGCTTGAGTATGTATGGTGATAGATCCATATTGACAATCAAATTTAATGGTGACAAAATGACTTGTAACATCTTCGAATGCCTTATATGGTTTAAATGCAAGATAATCACAAAGATATTACACATTTTTTGAATATTTTGTAATTAAAGCTCGGATTATATAGAAAGGAAAGATTCTAGGATGGTTTTCCACCTCCTTAACTCCTAAAGTCATCCAAGGGATCCTCGAGAGTCCCTTCAACATCTCAAAATCAAAGGCAGCCAAGAAAGTGGGAGATCAAGTGCACCAAGGCTCCACTTCTTGTAAAGTCAAAGGGGACACATCACCTACATTTTAGGGAGTTGTTGGTAGCTACCCTTTAGGTTAAATAGGGCATAACAAGAGCTCATTAGGATTCATAATAGCTAGATGTATCTTCTTGCTTTAGAATAGTCCTTTGATTTTTGATAGAGTAATGGTTTTAAGTCTCTTGTACTTTTAGGTATAATTCTAAAGTGTGACACTTCACTCAGAAACACTAGAAATACCACCTTTTTGTAGGACTCAGAAGAGGATGACATGAGTAGAATGCATTTGTTGTGTATATACCACCGTCACCTCCAAGTTTCTACAAATGTTGGTTTGATAAAGTAAAGTAGAGTGGCCTTTGGGATTTGTGGCACTCTTTGTGCAATACCAGGGCTCACCACTCATGTTGTACCAAATCCTGCAGCTGGATTATATAATGTGAAAGCTACCCCATTTTCTGGGCATGGTCCTTGCATTCCACATGGTGATAAGTTGAGGTAGGTTATCATTGGGGCTGGTATGTGTGCCCAAATTATAGATGGTGGTTTATTGCATACTTGGAGGACTACATGAAGGGTGGGATTATAGGCATGGTAGTTTGAGACAAGGAATTTTGACACCACTTGGACATGACGAAAGCCACAAGGATACTGCAATTTTTAATCTAGGTTTGTACCTTGGTTTCTGCAAAGCACAATATCTATATTAGATTTGTTGGTTTTGTATTTTTATAGGTTTCTATTTTTAATGTTTGTGTACTTGTTGTTATAATTTCTAAAGGAAATTTGAATACTAAGGGGCTTTTGCTTACCATTATCTTTGTAGAGTAGTAGATATGAAAGATGTTTGCTTTGCTGCAGCTATGTTTTCTATGTACTAGGGGTTTGTATAACAATAATATTCATTCTATTGCAGGTCTCATGACTGCCACGAAAGTAATATGTGTAACAGGATCCTTGATAGTAGTTGTCAAGAAGAAAACTAGAGGTCAAATAGGACCAAGGAAGAAACTAGTGAAATGTAACTGTTATCACCCTAGTAATTCTCAGGTTGTGGGATGAGGATTTTTGTAGTTAAGAAAACCAAGGGTAACCAAGAGCCACTTTGGGAATTTAGGATCTAGCCATCCTGAGCTTCGGAGAGGGATATCTCCTAAAGATTTAGCTTTGTTTTGGTAAAGGGTTTTAGGCTAGCTATAAGTGAGAAATAGGATTGATTTTTGAAATGTGGTAGGAATAAAAAGTATTTCAAGGTGAACCAGAGGGATCTACCAGAACATTGGGCAATGGAGTCAACTCTCTAGGCAAGCAGGGCTAGGAAATAAGACTTAAAGATGCAAATGTACTAAGGGTAGGATAGATGACCTTCTAAGGCTTTGAATAGGTTTTGAGGATGGAATGGGTGAAATCTGAACAAAAGGGCACTTAGGAATCCTTAAGTTATAGATAAGAGGATTTGAAGGAGGGGATCAAACTGGGACCTAGAGAAATTAAGAATTCTATGGTCCGGTTATCAAGTAGAAAACATCAAAATGCCAACTAGTTTAAAATAGAGAGCTTATTATCACTAATTATTTTTAAGTTCTCCTTAGTTGATCATTACAGAATAGAAACACATCAAATGAATGTTTTTAAACTTAAAATAATAACAATGAAAATAGGAAAAATATGAGACTTATCTTGTCACCACGAGAATCCTTAGTTATGATGTCTCTAAACTTGTTTTTAAACTACTGCTTCGCTAATTGACTCACACCAACTTCAATATGTCCAGAAAAATGACTATAATTTCTTGAGAAATTTTATTCCACTCTGAATACTTTGAGTTATGAAGTATTTATACACAAAAATTGTTTAAAAAATATCTCAGAAATTGAGATAATGTTTTAAAGAAAAATAGGAAAAAGAGCATAAGAAGAGGGACATCAACAAAATAGTTTGCAAGATGTCCTCTTTTACAAGGGAAAATAGAACAATTTTATCTTATATAAACTAATTTTTGATGTGCTTTGAGTATTTGTTGTCAATAGGCACATCTTCACGTGGATGGTGGCTTGTAGAATACTCTTCCTTTTTATCTCCTGATCTAATACTCTTTATCTCTAATTTTGACTGTTTCACTACTGTAATAAAAATTGACCAGCAATAACAATTTGATTTAACTGATACACTTTGACACTAATTTTTAACCATAAGGTAAAATTAAAATATGAATTTCTAAGTAATTTTCCTGTCCTTTGTCTTATGAAACTCACAACAGATCTGTGAATTCTTGCCACTATTCAGCAGTGGGGATCTTCATATTCTTCAATTTCCTGTAACTTTCATCAGCTTCTGTATATTTCGCAAAGTTAGGCTTTACAGTGAACATATGCTTGATTTCATTTTCCAAAAGAATAGATTTTCAAAACACTGAAGAAGTACTTTGCCACTTGGTGATCCTTGTGGCAATGGTTGTTTAGCTTGCTCCTTAGCATGAGTTCTGATTTTCTAATCATAATATTTCTGTAGCATCAATTTGTCATTTAATGCATGAATGTCTAGCAAACCTGCTTCTGATAATACTTTGTATTTAGCCCAAAATCTTGAGATGGCCAAGTTCATGTCTTTACACCTGTCTTCCAAGTTATTCATTATGTTCCTCTTATTCAGGACTTTCTTGATTTTTAGGATGTCCTCTATCCTATCAACAATTTTCAACTCTTCTAACTCTTCACTGTTTTTGCTGTGAAAAAATGATATGAGTTGAACTTCTTGAGCTGGCTTATTTTTAATCTCTTTCTTATTTTTATCAATTTCTGCATTAGCAGCCTGTAGTAACTCTTTCTGCTCATAAATTATATGAATTGAAGGCCATTGAGAATGAATGCCTTCAATGATTTTTGTCCATAAATAATTTTTATATATGCAACTTGATCTATAAGATTCACCTGTGCTTGAAGAATTCTCACCCGTTCTTGCAGTCTATCTGCCCTCTGTTCATGCCCTTTGGAAGTAATCAAGGCATCTCTTTTGGAATTTTCCAGATTTTTAATAGTGCCTTTCAAACTAAGTATTTATTTCTCTTTAATTGACATGTCTTCCATGGCTCTGATTATGGTAGCTTTGTCTTGTATTGTGTTTACCTGTGAAGTTGAGGAAGAAGAGACGGAGATTTCATGAGAGGTTATTGGCACTGGAGTGGCCAGTACTCCTTGTGGCGCCAAGTGCTCTGCTAATGTGGATGGAACAGTTGTGCTTACAGTTGGGATCACTGTAAAAATGACAACTTATTGAGCTTTCTTCAGTTTTTCATTCTCTTGCATGAAATCTTCTATTTGGATTTCCATTTCTTTTATCTAACCTGTCATTTTAAGAAGAATTTGTTTCAATTCATCATTCTCCTTTTTCTGCTGAATAATTTATTTTGCCTAAGAATTCTTTGTTTTCTAAGGGCGGCTATGTCTTCATTTTTCTGTTTAATTAAAGCTTTTGCAACTTCCATGTTAGTAGAATCAGCTCCTGCTTCAATCACCAAGTCTTCTAATGCTTTGATCTTCAAATTGTTGGCATAAAGTGAGGCTTTATCCAATTTCATTTGAGTTTGAAGATTTATCAATGTTTTTTCAAGCCGAATAGAATTCATAGTCTTATTGACTATCTTAGAATATATCGTCTCTCTGTTGGTTCTATGAAATTCTATTTGGTCCAATTCATGGACAACATATGCATCAACCTCAAGATCTGTTTTTGAATAGTCTGCAATAGATTTAGGATCAGCCACTATAGGCTTGAGAAATGACATCACCAATTTATTAGAGGAATAGTCAAAAGGAGAAACGAGCCTATCCTTATTCCTAGGCTTTTCTTTGAGGAACTTGGAATATGCTTCATTTTTTATTTCTTCATTCTTTTCTTTTATTTTCCTGAACCTGATTTGAATGTATGACTTTGTATTGTTAGGTTCTTTAGAAGAAGATGGCTTATCAACTTTAGCTTGTGTATGCACCATAACTATATCTTTTTGTTGGGCTCCAATTTGAACATTTTGAAGCTCTTTGAGAGTTTCAGTTACTATCCTTGTAGCTTCATCATCAGTTTCATGACCATTATTATCTTCAATATTGATGGCTTTGTCTCTTTCTTCAATGGTCAAATTTTCTTTTCTTATTATAAGGAATTCTGAATATTTTATCTTGAATAGTTTCAACAGTGAAACTATCTTCCTTTCTGCTTCTCTTATGAATAATGTCAGATTCTTTATTCACTATCAATACCTGTGTTTGATCAACTTTCTTACCTTTGCCACTGTTTCCCTGCATTTCCTGAGAATCATCATCAAATAGAGTGTTGGGCTCCCATTCAAGTTTGTTGGCATACTTTTCAATATGGGGCTTGGAATCATGCAATAAGACGGGCAACTTGCATTTCACTCTCATTGTGCTTAAAATACCTTATGGATCATAATTCCACATGAAACTATATGGCAATTTATACTCTTTCAACTTGACATTGATTTCATTGGCTGCTTCTCTGTTGTTTACAATAAATGGCCCAATTTGATTTTTCAGCTTAAACTGAGTCTTTTTCCTGGAAGCTATGAAATTGATTTCATCTACATTTAATAGCTACCTCAAATACTTCAAGGCAAATATCCTTGTTGTAAAAAATCTTGGTAGTTTATATGGTGTCAGGAGTGCACCATATACTTTGATTTCTGTGTAGCTTTTGTATAAATACCAGTCCCCTGTTTTATAGCTCTCAAATAGCTGTAGAATTCTCTTTGTCTCTACATTGATTCTAGGGGTCTGCTCTTTTTTGAATAGATTCATAGAAGGCACTAAAAACAGGTCATGGAAATCTACAAAGCTATATTCTCTGTTCCATTTTCTTAGAATTGATGACCAAAACAGAACTGAAATAACATTTCCTTCTAGATCCACTTTCTGAAATTCAATGGGAAACTTATCTGCTTGATAATACAAAAAGAGGTGAAGTAGATATGATGTGTATCTGAAGACTCCTTTTTCTGACAATCTGGATAACTGATAATGCATGTTTTCTGCAATGAATTTAGCAAAATTGTACACTATGGAAGGGGACTGACCAGGACTCAGAGTTGAAAAAAAACCTAAGATAGCCACCTCAGTGAATTCATCATTGGTGTATCCAAGTATGAATGATAGCATTAAGACAATTTTCCTGGTTTCATATGGAAAGTCAAAGGTATCAAATGGAGGATTAAGCTTGGGGATATCAACTTGCTTGGGACAAAAATTCTGGAAGACTTTGAATTTAGAAGAAAAATCAAGCTCTAGGTAATTTTGAGTTAACTCTTCTATGGATAATGAAGTAGAATTGGGATCAAGGTTCAGTTGTAGCATAGAGTTTATAGATTCTTGATTGATGTAAAACAAGACCTCTCTGTCTTTATTCACAATGCATATTTGGTCCGGAAGATAAAAGGATTGACACAATCTAACAAAATCAGGGGATGAATGAGTTTGAGGAACAATATATTTTGGCAAATAGGAATCCCAGACTGGTATATATTTGTCATCTTTCTCTACTGATTTACCAAAACACCAGTTATATACATCAAGAAAATTGAACTCTAATGAAGGGTCCATTATTCTGTAGTTAAGGTCAACCAAAGGGATATTTTCTTGTGAGATAACAGGAGGTTGAATAGGCCTAACAACTTCTGTTGAATCTGCAGTGAGTACAGGGGTAGGTTTATCAATTTTGGAAGATTCAGGCTGAGGAGTTTTAACAGAGGGTTTCTTTTGAGGCTTTGGACCTCTTGCTTTATGGGTTACTTGTTTCTTTGTCATTTTTAATTGAGCAGAGCAAGTTTATACTGTTTGCTGAGCTCTTTTGTTGGAAACAAGGGCTTCATGGAGAACTTCTCTAGTAAATAGGGTTCTGAGCAAGATTTTAGATTTGAAAGAAGGTTTTAATGCTCAGAAAGTAAGTTACAATCAATTCCAGTAGTGGAAAAGACTAGGATATGGATAAAAGTTGCAAAAAACGGCAATTGGGGATTCTGGGGAAAATTTGACAGAGTTTCCCTTGTACTATGGATGTTTTTTGCAATTTAAATATGGCCAATTCAGGATATTTTCAGAGAATAACAGAAAAATTTGTGTTTTTCCTTTAGAAATTGAAGTTCTGCTGGTTAAGTTTGGCAAAAAATACCTTGAAACAGGTATAATCGTGGTTGAAGACATTTCACAGTCGGGTTCAGTCTTCAATTCTGCAAATTTTGTCTTTCAGAGGGTAATGTAGCACTTCCTAGTTGAATTGCAGGGTAATTGGCTCGAAAATAGCGCTGGTAGGTTTTCAAAATGATGAAAAGGCTATGCACAAGCTCTCAGGGTATAATGGCACACAAATACTGATAGTTTGATGAAAAATGGGCTTAGCAGAAGGTTCATAGGTTTAAAGAACCAAATAAGTGAAATTTTATTAAAACTATGAGTTTTTATGAATTAACCATAGTCTAAACCATAGTTGAATTATATTAACTCATAGTTTGGGTGGGAGTGGTTTTGAAATACCACTGGGTGATATTCACGTGGCTCAAAGGCTGTAAGTGGTAAATGGCTTTTTGAATGCGATACAATAGGATTGTGACACGTTGATGCGGGGTGGTTTGGGAAAACCACCCATTTCGCACGACTTTTCTAAAACATGCATCGATTACTTTTTGAGTGTGAAAATGTATTGTCGCCGTTGGATCTGGCTTTGAGAAATGAACGATCGGGATTAAAAGGGAAGGTGCGGGGGAATATTGGTTATCGGGTTCACTTTGGGCCATAGATCTTGGAAACAAAAGAATATCGGATGGTTGATATCAAGCGCGATGGGGAGGGATAAAAATGTATTGAACTATCGCGTAGATTTCTAACCGTTTGATTAAACAGATTTTGGGGATCGGAGGGTCGAAAGTGAATCTGATGGGAAAAGGGTTTATGATGGATTTTATCTATAAAACATGACTTTTCCAATGGAAAAGGTGATCGGGAAGGTTAATCAGGATTTTAACCAAGATTAGGGATTGATATAATTGAATATACATTGCGGGGAAGGGGTTAAGTTATGAATTTAACCTTAGTTTAAGGGAGTCGGGGGAAAATATACAAGGAAATGGTTTATTTCTATTGAAGTTTAGTTTGAATAAAACTTCGAGGAATTTTTGTTTAAAACACATATAAGAGATGTTTTAAGATTTTTCTCATACATTTTATTATATGGTGAATTAAATCGGGTTGACTTAACTACCATAGGGGGCAGGATATTGATATATATATATATATATATAAACTTAGCCAAAGGGGTTATAAGGGGGGTTTCTATTAAAACACGTGGGAATAAATAACTTTGGCTTAAATTAAAATAAGTGGGTTTTTGGGGTTTATTATATAAAAAGGAGTTATTTAATAGGAAAAGGTTGTTATATAGGGATTTAATATATAAATTAAAATTAATATGAAAATAGGGAATGGTATACTCAAAACACATAATCTTAATAAGTAAAGTGAATTTTACAAGATAATTTACATTTATCTTATCACTTAACTTATGATATAATGTTATTTTGAGGGTTTATTGTTTTCAAATGATGTAGGAAGTTAATAAAATGGGAAATATAATGCTTTTAAGTAAAAATGAAGTTTTACTTAGGATTTTTCAGGGGGATGAATGCATGAATGGTAATGTAGTGATTTTAGGGATTAATATAGGCATTCACACTTTCAACTAATCAGTCATAGAGCCTTGGGTCCGGTCCCAACAAAAGTCGAGGAAATGCCTTGAGCCTTTCTGACTGATATTTTAGAATGTTTCATGACTATGGGAAGGGGAAGTTAGTTATTTTGAAGCCCATGATGAATGATATTTACATTGGGATATTTTCACCTTCTTCTACCTACCCAGCTTACCATGCTAATATATTTTCTTCCTTTGTAGTAAGGTGCATTTAGGCTAACCACCTTCACAACATTATTCTTTCTGAAAGCAAGTAAAACTATCTATTTCTACATTTATTTCATCCATGAATCTAGATTAAACTGTTGGATTCACTTTATTTCTCTACCTAACTACTGAATTGTCATGATTAAACTATATGACAATTCCTCATTCTCTATCTATAACAAATGAAATTGAAAAATGACAAGTTAAGATTAAGCTGTTTAACTCATCATGGACTATGGCATTTATTGACACTCTGCCACAGTCAAAAGTAAAAAGTAGTGGCATTTATGCTTGCACACTTTCATTTTTATTCATTTTTATTTTGGGGTCTTTTTATTTTTTGTAAGTCCTTTGATTTTTCTTTTAGGACTTTTTACCCTCTTTTTGATTTTTTTGATTTTTTCTTTTTACAAAATATGTGAATAGAACTTGCAGAAGGCAAAGTATGTTCAGATTTACAAGATTATCAATATTCAAGTCAAAATTATGACCCCTATATTATAGGTTGCTAACAGTAACAACAAATTAAGAATAAAAGGGAATTCTTGAATATTCAAGTATAGTTCCATTTGGTTACAACAATATTAAGACTTATATATGTGGATTCTCCTTTTTGTAAACGACCTTTATCAACTGATGGCTAATGTACAACTTTGTAAATTATATTCATCTATATACTGTATCGATTAATTTTTAACTGATCCACTCCTATTATGAAGCAATGGTAACATGCTTCCTTACAAGAATTTGTAGGTAACATGCAGGTCCTTTTATCTGTTGCAAGATACTTGCAAATAACAATTATGATTATAGTCTCTAAAGGGTGCAGGAATCGTTTTATACTACCTTTTTCACATTCTTGGTTAAATTTTGAAGGAATTTATGATTTTGACATTAGCTACATGTAGAATTTCAGTTCTGATTATAGTCTCTAAAGGGTGTGAGGATCATTCTATACCACCTTTTGCACATTATCGGTTGAATTTTGAAGGAATTTCTGAATTTGACATTAGCTACATGTAGAATGTGGAGCCTATACCCTTTTTTAACTAATAACTCACTACCCCAATTTCCAAAAGGAGGATGTTATTGAAATTGTAATGTTGAATTGCAGTGGGTAAGACACACTTCTATGATCCATGATTTAAAGAGAATATTGTAGCTTCAAATGCAGGATGGATCCATTTAGATTTCGTATAAAAGAATTTAAATATGGTTAGAATCTTGATAAAGAATCATCTGTCAAAATCCTATACCTCTTGGAATTTTTTGTTTGTTTGACTACAATGTAGAGTAGGTTTCTTTGGAATGGATTGGTTGACCTCCTTTTAGAGATTCAAGGCTCTGTTGCAATTCATATTTCTTCTCTATGCGATCTAAAAAAATATGGTTTCTGATTTGTGGCATGCATTTTTTAGTAGAAGCTAGCGAAGATGAATTTCACAGTCACATACACTTCGTACTCCACCATTTAGACATCTCATAAAAAAATTAGTGTGCTAGTTCTATTTTTCCACATTTGGCATACATGTCTTTGAGAGCAGTCCCCACTAAAATATCAGACATAATTCTTGTTCTAATATTATAACCATGGGATCCACTTACCCCATGGATCCACTTACCATGGCGATGGACTCGGGATTAATGCATGCTAGTTGCATTCATATAAACAACATCAAAGCTTCTAGGTAGGATTACTCCTATACTTGCATTCATATAAACTCATCTACACTCATCTATACTCCTACACTTTCCATACATATCGACGAGTAAAGTTCCAATAAAAACATCTAATTCAAACCCACTTCTAGGTATGTAATCATCGATCCACATGCCTTTTTGCAAAGCTCTTAAATGGGTGCAAGCTTGGATGACATTCACTGTCATAAGCCAATCAAGCACCACATATTATTTTCACATTTCATCAAATAAAATTTTTTGATGCCCTCTGCCAGAAATCAGGAAAAACCCTTCAAACCATCCTGCACCAGAGCTTCATGAAGCCGTAGGGATATATCCGCCAATCCATCATTCTTCTGCAGAACTCATTGGACAAAAACCCCCAAAACCTAAGCAATTTCAATCTCATTTTAGTTCAAAAACCAAATATTGAGAGAAAATGGCTCCAAAGCCCCTCGGAATGCGTGGAATTTTGATGCCATATATTTACATTGACATGTAAAATGTGCCACTCTCTCTTTGTTTGATTTCTTTCTATTTGGTTTCCTTCCAACTTCGTGTTGGTTTCGAATAATTGAATTGTGTGGTGGTGAGGGGAAAAGGAATTTGGAAATGTTGTAGGGAAATATAACATTTATATTTCATTTTTTAAGGATTTTCTTTTATTTTTCCCTCCAACATTTGGTTTTTCCCTCCACAAATTTGATTCGGATTTAGATATTGAATGGTCTTTAGCTTTTTAAAATTTTATGAAGTTTTCAATTTGAAGTGAATTTTTTTATTTTTCTTGAATAATAAGAAAAAAATTATTTTTTTGTAAAACAAGAAAATGGAAAAATAGATTAATTCATATTTTAAACTATTTTTAAGATTTATAATGTTTGTATAAGTTTTCTAGAAGTTTTTCACCTTTATTTTAAGTTGATAATATTATGATTACATTTTTAAAAATTCATTTCATTGAAGATATTTTAAAACATGAACTTTTATATCAAAGTATAAGAACATATAGCAATATATCTATAATTAATTTGTGATTAAGTTGGGTATAATTATTTTTAAAATGTATTCAAAAATGTGGAAAAGTATCTCTTGAGTATTTTCGCATGGAAAGTAAGGGTTAGCTAAACAATTTGTTACTAGTGTTGATGGGTATTTGGCTAGTTTTACACTATCAAGTTCCTAGATCCAATATCTTGAGTAAGGTGTGCTAGTCCACACTAACAAGTTTATTGTGGATGTCATCCATGAATGTGGGGAAGCAACCAATTTGTCTCTAAATTGTAACACTACTGGTGGATTTAGATACTGCCTTTATCTCTGAATCCATCTGCAGTGTCAAAATTTACTGAAATGTAACACTTTAATATCAAGATTGCAATGTTCCATTTCCAGAGTGACACAATTAAAAATAACTAGCATAAATGACTAAATAATATACTTCTTGTACTTTCTAGTTGGTCATATTTTTATTCTTGGACTATAGTATTCATTTATGTTAATTATTTTTAATTTTGTCACTTATTATCCTGTCATATATTTTTCTCATGGACTAAATTTGTCATTTAAGTTAGTCGTTTTTATTTGGGTCACTTATTATCTATTCATTTATTTGATCCATAGATTAAATTAGTAATTTAAGTTAGTCATTTTTAGTTGTGTCACTTATTATCTAGTCGTTTATTTTATCCCTCGACTAAATTAGTCTTTTAACTTAGTCATTTTTAGTTGGGTCACTTAAAATTGTTCAAATTTAGTAGTAATTCACTTGAAATAGTTGTGGTGACTAGCTTTTTTGGAGATTCAATTTTTCCTTGACTGATCAGGATTTACGTAGGAGCACAACAGAATAAACATATAACCATAAATACAAAGATGCAATGGAAAAATAACTTCATTTCATTAATATCAAAGAACTAAAATTTGCTTACAAACAGAATAGAAATAAACTAGCTAGGGTGCTGGTAGCTATCTTTGAGAAGAGATGTGGTAGCTACAGGCCTCTGAACTGAGTTAAAATTAGGCTCAAGGGCCTATCTATTACTTAGAAACAATGGAAAACCCTAAACATCCAAAACCCGAACCCTAGCAGATGAAGCGCCAAAACTATGGGCCCCGTTTGGGTAAATTGGTTTTTCAACTTCCCGGGGACATAACTTTGGCATACGATCTCTGTTTGACACGAACCATACCTCGCTAGAAAGATCTATCCAAGGACTAAAAATTTTGAGTGAGCAACATCAGTTTGTCCACGGATCGATGTTACTCCCAGTTTTCCCAAAAAACATCGTTTAGGGCCTCAAAACGGGTCCGGAAGTTTAGGACCTGAAAAACTATTAAAAATGGTAAGTTGTGCTGAAACTAAAAACTTGAAAGAGATAATGGTGGGGCCCCAAGTGGAATAGGCGGCTAACCACCAATATCCACCTGGATCATTCCTCCCCCCTTAGGAAGCAATGGTCCCCATTTAATTAAGTTCCCCCATGAGATGAGGAAAATTCTGCTGAACTTGGTCCCTACTGAACCACTTTCCTTGGTGCAGGAGTTGGCCAGCTTTGACAACCCGATATAGTTGGATCTTCTATTGGCGAGTGTTCTTGATTTGCATGTCCATGATACAATCTGTGGTGGCCTATTCCATGCAATCTGGGTTTAACATTGTTGGTGTGAGTTGTTCCACAATGTCAGAGGTGTCCAGCAGAGGTGGGAAGTAAGGACGAAGGTAATCCAAGGTTGTGGAGGAGTACATGGACATATTCACCTCACCCATAGGGGTTCCTCTACACTATCAGGTCAAACACCTGATTTATCTAACCCTAGGTGCGCCACTACCGAATGGACCGATCTATTGGTGCTCTGTTATGGAGAACGATGAAATCAAGAGGCAGATTCAGGAGCTACTATAGAAAGGTCACATACGACCAAGTTCATCGCCCTGTGGGAGCCTGATCATGTTGGTATAGAAGAAGGATGGGACGTGGAGACTCTGTATTGACTATCAGGCACTGAAGAAGATCACTATCCAGAATAGGTACCCGAGCCCACGAATTGATGACCTTATAGACCAACTCAAAGGGGAAAAATATTTTAGCAAGATCAACTTGAAGTCTGGGTATCACCAGGTACCAATGCACCCCTCTGATGTGTGGCATAATGTCGCCAAAGCCAAGGAAGGCCTTTTCTAATGGTTGGTCATGCCTTTCGGATTGACGAATGCTCCCGCAACCTTCATGAGGTTGATGGATGACATCTTGCGGTCATTCACCAACTCATTTGTAGTGGTGTACTTGGATGGCATTCCGATCTTTAGCCAGACTTGGGAAGAGGACCTCCACCACATCTGACAAGTCCTCCAAACACTGCGTCAACACAATTTGTGTGCCAATTTGGAGAAGTGCATTTTTGGCATGAACCAGGTTCAATATCTGGGATACATTATTGATGAAAGGGGGGTGCATGTGGATCCAACCAAGATCCAATTCATTCAAGATTGGCCAGCCCCAACCACTATAATAGAGCTTTGCAGCTTTCTGGGTCTTGCTAATTTCTACCGTATGTTTGTTTTGGGATTCTCCCATATCAATTGGCCCTTGAGTCAAGTCACCAAGGGAGGAGCGAGAACAAAATTATTTTGGTTGGAATCTCAACAAAAGGTGTTTACGGAATTGAAAAAATGCCTCTGTTCTGCCCCAGTGCTCACATTACCAGACTTGGAACAGCCATTTGAGATCAAGACAGATGCCTCTGACTATGCTATTGGGGCATTTCTTACTCAAAAGGGACATCTAGTGGCATATCATAGTGAGACATTATCTAACACAGTTCGCAAGTATCCCACTTATGATAAAGAAATGTATTCCATTGTGCAAGATTGTCGACAATGGAAGCATTACATTTTGGGGAAGGAAATAATCATCCACAAAGACCACCGGCCCCTACAATTCATACAGACACAAGGGAAGTTGCAGAATTATTTCCATCAGAATTGGTCTACATATCTGCAACAATTTCATTTGAATATCAAGTACAAGAAGGGTAGTACCAATAATGTTGCAAACAGTCTCAGCCGATCATTTATCGTGGAACTCACCACCGTTCTCAACTCTTATGGGCATGAGACTTATGATTGGCTGCTTCTCTACAAGAGCGACCTAGAATCCGGCCACACATACAAGGCACTCTTGGGGGGTATGCAAGTTCAAAATTTTCACCTCCAAGATGCACTTTTATGTCACCTAGGACACCATTGTGTTCCTTCAAGCGAGCGCACCAAGATGATATGGGAAGCACACTAAAGTCGAGTTACTGGGCATTTCGGGGTTGAGAAAACAATAGCAATACTACAGAAGTATTTCTATTGGCCAAACCTTCGAAAGGATTTCAGGAAGCACATCAAATCCTACACTGCTTGTGCCATTGCCAAACTGACCATCAAGAAGCAAGGCCTTTATACTCCGCTACCTACCCCTAGTCGACCTTGGGAATCCATCTCCATCGTTTACATGTTGGTCCTGCCTTCTACTAAGCATGGAAATGACTGTGTTTTTGTGGTCATCAACAAATTCTCGAAGATGGCCATTATGGTGGCCTGCAAGAATAATATCACAGTAGAAGCCACTGCTAAACTCTTCTTTGAACGAGTGTCGGTGCACTTTGGGATCCCACAGTCTATCATTTCAGATCAGGGTAGCAGGTTCCTCAGCACATTTTGGTCCAGCCTTTGGTTAATGCCGGACACCAAGCTCACCAAGTCCACAGCTTTCCATCCCCAAACAGATGGCTAGATAGAGGTCATCAATAGAATTATTGTACACATTATGCGCATGTACAATTCCAATCATCCATGCACATGGGACGAGAGCCTTCCCTATGTACAACATAGTTATAACCGGTCTCTCCACAACTCAATCGGCCACAACCCCTTTCAGGTGGGCTTGGGATTCCAACCACTATGTCCCATTGACGTAGCCATACCATTTGTGGCTACTCACGCCGATTCAGCTCATGTCCAGTCGAAAGTTGACAAAGAAAATAGCTTCATCGAGTGGATTAAACACATCCGCCAATAGGTTCATGAAATATTGGATAGAGCTAATGCTAAGTACAAGCAATACCATGATCAACATCGGGTGCCACACAACTTCCAGGTGGGCGTCAAAGTGTGGCTACATTTGCAGAAGGACCACCTCACTGGAGCCCACCGCAAGCTTTGCTCGCTCTGACATGGGTCGTACACCATCACCAAGGCTATAGGGAACAATTCCTTCGAGCTCAATATTCCACCATTCCTTGGTTTGCACCTAGTATTCAATGTGGACCGCCTTCGTCCTTACTTCCCACCTCTACTGGACACCTCTGACATTACAGAACAAATGACACCAACAGAGTTAAACCTAGACTGCATGGAACAGGCCACCACAGATTTTATCATGGACATGTGAATCAAGAACACTCACCAATAGAAGATCCAACTGTATTAGGTTGTCAAAGCTAGCCAACTCCTGCACCAAGGAAAGTGGTTCACCAGGGACCAAGTTCAGCAGAAGTTTCTTCATATCATGGAGGAACTTAATGCAATGGAGACCATTGCTTCCTAAGGGGGGAGGAATGATCCAGGTGGATATTGGTAGTCAGATGCCTATTCCACTTGGGGCCCCACCATTGTCTCTTTCATTTTTTCAGTTTCGGCACAACTTACTATTTTTAACAATTTTTCGGGTCTTGAACTTCCGAAGCCGTTTTGAGGCCCTGAATGACATTTTTTGGGAAAATCGGGAGCAACATGGGTCCATGGAATGATGCTACTCACTCAAAAAATTTAGTCCTTGGATATATCTTTCTAACGAGGTATGGTTTGTGTCAAACGAAGATCGTATGCCAAAGTCACGTCCTCGGGAAGTTGAAACACCAATTTACCCAAACGGGGCCCATAGTTTTGGCGCTTCATATCCTAGGGTTAGGGTTTTGGATGTTTAAGGTTTTCCATTGTTTCTAAATAATAAATAGGCCCTTGAGCCTCATTGTAACTCATTTCAGAGGCCTATATCCGCCACATCTCTTCTTAGAGATAGCTACCAGCGCCCTAGCTAGTTTATTTCCATTATGCGTGTAAGAAAATTTCAGTTAACCCTTTCGACCGGATTTTATGCAGGAACTCAATAGAATAGATATATAATCATAAACATAGAGATGTAGTCGAAATAATGCTTCATTTTATTATAATCAAAGAACTGAAGCATGCTTATAGAAATAATGGAAATTGACGAGCTAGGGCACTGGTAGTATATCCCTGAGAAGAGATGTGATGGCTACTAGCCCCTAAAATATCTTACAATGAGGCTCGAAGGCCTATTTATTTTTGGGAAAAAATATAGAACCTGAAACGTCCAAAAATCTAACCCTAGGAGATGAAGCGCCAAAACTATGGGCCCCATTTGGGTGAACTGGTGTTTCAACTTCCCGGGGATGTAACTTTGGCATCCGATCTCCGTTTGACACGCTCAATAGCTCGTTAGAAATATCTATCTGATGAATACAAATTTGGAGTGAGAAAAATTGGTTTGTGACCCATTTTTCTCCCCATTTTCCCAAAAAGTGTCATTTAGGGCCTCAAAACTGCTCCGAAAGTTCAGGACCCGAAAAACTGCTAAAAATATTAAGTTGTCCCGAAACTTACAAAAAGAAATAACTGATGGTGGGGGTTCAAATGTACTCTATGGGTGGCCAAAAATATCCACCTGGATCATTCCTCCCTCCTTAGGAAGCAATGGTCTCCATTGCGTTAATTTCTTCCATGAGGGGGGGGGGGGCAAATTCTGCTGAACTTGGTGTTGGATTTTTCGAGGATGTTGCGGACCTGTTGGCCGACGTGCTAGATGTAGATGTGCCACTGGTGGGTAGTCATTGAAGGATCTGGGAAAATTTATCCATCATTGCGTTCCTCTGTTTCTCGAGGGCCTCCTCGAGTAAGATTTTGATAGGATCTCCCGCTCCCTCGTCTTTCTTTCCTTCTGCCATGGGTGGTCATCGGGGTTACGAGGTTGAACTCCTTATACCCTGGCCACGTTGTGGACATGAAAAGGAAAACAGAGAAATATTAGACCGCTCTTATACCACTGGTCTGTATTTTATGGAGGAATGCAACAAAATACAGATATAACCATAAACACAGAGATGCAGTGAAAATAATGCTTCATTTTATTATAATAAAAGAATGACTGAAATAAGCTTACAAACATAATGGAAACAAGCTAGGGCATTGGTAGCATATCTCTGAGAAGAGATGTGTCAGCTACAGGCCTCTAAACTTTGTTACATAACTGAAAGTTGTTTACAGATAGAATGGAAATAAACAACTAGGGAATTGGTAGGCTTATCTCTCAGAAGAGATGTGGCGGCTACAGGCCTATGAACTGTGTTACAAAAAAAATGATTGAAACATGCTTATATAAATCATGGAAATGGACAAGCTAAGGAGCTGGTAGCATATCCCTAAGAAGAGATGTGATGGCTACCAGCCCCTGAACTATCTTACAATGAGGCTCGAAGGCCTATTTATTGTTGGGAAACAATGTAGAATAGGCTGAAGTGGAATATCCACCTAGATCATTGACTTGAGGAGACCCTTTCGATTGGATAATTGTTAACCCTAGAGAATAATATAAATAGATATGAGGAACATCATTCTCAAATCCAGAAAGCAAGCATCAATGGAATATATACCCCTTAGGAAGCTGAGTCCTGGGGAGACTTGTAAAGGGAATAGAAGAGGAATATTTAGGTTTTACATCTCTTGTGACATGAAGTTGAGTCTAGGAGAAGAATACAAGGAGGAAGGAGGCCAAGGTTGGGAATTAATGTGCTTATTTGAAGGCTAATTATTCTTAAGAAACGATCCAAGTAGTTTTGTTGATGCCCTAGTATAGGGTGAGTTTTGTAGGGTATGATTTGAGGGCTGAAAATAATATTATAGGTGGTTGTAAAAGAGCCAAGGGATCAATGAGTAGAGGATCATATTAAGGAGAGGAGGCAATAGTGTTTTAGAGGATGTTGGAAACTTTTGTGGACCTGTTACTGTAGTTACAGTCAACCCTAATAAGAGGGTCTAAATTGTAGATAAAAATAACAAAAGTGAATGACAAGAGGGACAACAGAACGTGGGTAAAAAGGTATGTTTTAGTCCTTATGTTGATGTTTTCTAGTGTATTTTTGTTGTAGTTTGGACATAAGGTGTTTGGTCATATAAAGGTATATTTGGAGGGAAAAAACAAGGTGTCCTTGATGCCCTAGATTAATTTTTTAAGAAGGAATTTGAAAATTGTAAGAAGGTTAGACTTGGTGAATCCTAAGGGTTTGTCTATTGAATGAATACGGTTAGCTAAGTGGGATTATGATTCGGCCAAAAGTTGACTGTTGGAGAAGGAAATTAGAAATTGATAGCGGGAAACCTCCATGCCCTAAATTTTTCTTAATTGGAGAAATACAAGAAGACAATAGAGTGAATAATTCCCAAAGTATTGACGAGCAATGCTAGGTAGCATAGGATTTGTTCACAAATGGAGTTGTGAAACACTCACAATAACACCTTATTTGTTGATTCATTGATGGACTAATGATTAGGTAAAGGGAATATTAGCGAGCCATGTTTAGTGACCTAAAGGAGTAGAATTAACTGATACAAGAAAATATTTTTTGCTACAAATTGAGAGCATAATGACTGCGAGATGTGTTCAGATTATGACCAAGTGGAGATGTTAGGTGCACTACATTAGCTATTAGGTCGATTGTATCTTATTTAGGGTATATTGGTTGTCAAAATTTTTTAAACCAAACACTAGTTTTTATTATTGTATCAGCAATTGTATGACGGCCATGATCCTTAGTACTAGACCCTTACAAAGTTTTATTAGATATTGATAATATAACAAAGTTGGGCTTTTGAAAAATTGTAAAACTTTGTCTATTTGTGCACTTGTTTATTTACTATTGTATTTATTTCATTGTTCAAAGTAGCTTTTTGTGGCATTTGAGTTGGTTGTGTCAAATATTCTAAGACCCTAACCTAGATTATCTAGTTCCATGGAAAAGCAATAGGCAAAAGAACGTTCACGAGCCTACCCGAGAGGATGGAAATGTCTATCTCCCAATATGAATATAAGGGAATATGACTATCCTAATATTAGACTCCAAGTAGCATTAGCAAGAACTCCTCTGTATCAAGGATCATCCATAGTCTTATGATTCAATGGATATGACTCAAGTTTAATCCTCCTATGTTGTCAAGGCTACATGAGCATCAAAGTGAGGAAGAAGAAACTTGAGTGTAGAAGGTCATAGAAGATAATGCAAGATTCTATTTATCATAAGTAGCCACAAACGTTTCCATCCTGGGACATCAAGTACACAATCGGAGAGCTAATTAAATAGGAGCATATAAGAGAAGAAGATGGATTTTCTCAAGGATGTGTAACAATTCTAGTAGGGGGGTATGATAGGCCTCCAAAATACATAAATTATAAAGCCCATTATTTCACTCCTATGCACACAAAATAATGTTTGACTCACATTTTTCACTTAATGGTATCTTTTCTTGGCCTAATGACTTCCTAGATAATTTGATGTATTTTTCATGATTTATGTCCATTAATATGTTTATTATGTAGGAATTACTTATATATTGAGAAACATATGAGAAATCCATCACTGGAAATATTCTAGGGACTTTCTCCATGTAGCGTGAAGATTCAAAGTCAACTAGCTCAGGGAATTTAATGCTTCTTCCTATTGTCGTAAATTGGATCTGGAAAAAGATCCCTTCTTCTTAAAATCTTTGGAGGGAAATGCATCTCTCCTCTCAAAGAGGATGTTGCCCCTTTTGATGTATAAATAGGATATTAAAATTGTCCCTAGAATCAGTTGAAATAGAGAAGGAATAGATTATATTTTGAGTATTTTTGAGCAATTTGTTTAGCATTGTAATTTCTAATATAAGACATATTTCCAGTTAATGGAAATAGTTCCACATTTTAGTTGTTATATCCTTGGTTCTTATTCAAGGACTCTATGCATCCTTGTGCTGTTCCCACCCCAATATCTTCATATCACTCTTATAATTTTCTTGATATTATTTTATTTCTTTTCATCTTTTGTGTTTAGCTTTAGAATTAGTATTTCTAGAAATTGTGGTTTCATAGATTTTGACATGGTTAAGTAGGTAGTTTTATGAGATAATTTTATTTATAGGTATTTTACATAGTTCATTATCCTTTTATATCCTTCAGATCACTTATATTTGCCTCTTTAAGAAATTTTCCACTTCATTTCATTTTTTATCACAATTTTTACAATTTTTATGTTTTACTGTGTAGTTGAGATTATAGTTACAAAGGGTAGATAGAGCTTGGTTTTGTGACCATGAATCTTATATATAATTTTTTCATTCCTTTAATAACATAATAACATAAATTTCCACCATCCTACCCCATTTTATCACCTTATATTCACATTTCAATTGTTTTCCTAGTTTGTTGGTCTCCTCTTGTAGCGAAACAAGGAATCTTGTAGAAGTTTGCAAATTGTCCATTTTTCTCACCTAGTTCAACAATAAACTCTTGGTTTAGTCTCCTTAATGTATTGGAACATCTATAGGATGTTGATGGTGGATTTTAGATGCATTGAAATCTCAAATATTTTCCTTTAGATGATTGTATCATATGCTTTATGAGTTGTTTTTTTATATTTCACAACATAGGTTTCATGTTTACCTTCCATGTCCATCACTTCCAATAAAAGTATTCATTCCATTTATTTTGATCAACAATGGTGTGTGCCATTTAATTTTTACAAGTTACCTCTGCAATTTCACTACCTTGTAGCATACTTAGTCAAAAAACATAATTGGATTTATTTCCATTTAGCCTACACCCCATCACCTATCACCTATATAAGAATTAATAGAGGAAGAAGATAATTCCTACTACAGGTATAGAACCAACCCCTATTAATTTTGTATGGAACCTAGTTTTCTAATTAAATATAACACTCTTGGAGTCTCAACATTGTTGTTATAATACTGAGGGCCATAAATATTGTAGGGATAGTTCTTGGGAAACAAGTGTCGAGCTACAAATAAAAAAAGTGATTGATTTAAACCTTCAAAAAAATCTTTTGTATTAGTCATATAGTACATTAAACCTAGGCCCACTTGGGCTTGACAACGCAAGTGGATATAAAAATTAGGTGTTTAGATCCAACAATGTTTAATTAGTGTGTAGGGATGTTGAGCAACATGAAGGAATAGTTGATAAATTATCAAACAAGGAGATAGAAATAATTTAGCTATGGGAATATTCTAGTCTTATTTTTTGAGAGAGTGTATCAAAGATGAAAAAATGGGTGACAACACATTATCTAGGGAATGGTATGATGGAAGGAATTGATGTCACACTTAGGGGGAGGAGCAGTATCATGATCATTTGATGAGGATTTCTTCCACTGGTTCAAGGACTAGTATGTAGTTATTCATGACCATTCCTACTTTAGTACTCACTTCTATTTTTATGTATATTTATCTCTTTAGAATTGATCCTATATTACTAGTTGAAGGTAAATTATTTGAAACCAAATATTCTTGGTTTGATCTCTAGTGGAGTCATTGGTTTTGTTTGAAAAAAAATTCCTCTTGGCATAGTGGGGTAAACAACTTACAAGATCTCATATATCTATGACATACTATTCCTTGTATAAGTGAAAAGAGAGGAAGATATCTATGTGTACCTCCACTCCTTTGATTTTTGATGTGAGATATAACTGGATCAAATTTACAAAACTCTTTTCCAACTCTTGGATGTCCTACTTGCATTGCTGACCTTTGTAACATACATATGTCAAAGTGATGAAAAAAAGGATCTTCTTCAAATAAAACATCCATTACTGTCATACATTTGTCTAATAACCACATTTAAATAAAATATGAAATCATACAACATGAAATTAATATTAGGGACAGATATTTATGATGTTTACATTAACAAAAACAAGGCTAAAAATTATACCTTGTTGTAGAACGATTCCTTCTTGGATCCCTTGTATATTTGTCATATTTAGATCACCAGCTATGGGTTGACTCACAAAAAAAATGCAAGGAATATTTCATAATAAATCTACCAGGATAAGGGTATTAACTTGTCTTTTTCTATGTCCCCCTCCCCTCATAGAAGGATCCCATTATATAGGTTTATCATAGATCTAGGAGGATGAACCTAGACACCTAGGGCCAAGAGAAGTTAAGGTAAATGATTCAATTATTGTCCCCATTCTATCCCATATGATCCTATTTCATATTAATCATATTGGGAAAAAATATTCTATAGTGTTTTACCCTTCATCACTCATTTTCTAAAGGCAAGTAGTGATGGAAAGGTTGCATCGAACCTTGATAACTTGCAAGGAGTGATGAAATTTTGATTTACTAAATATAATGAGTAATAAAAAATGAAAGTAAATATATGTAGGGATATGCGAGTGGAGTGTTAGTCCTCAACTTATGTGAGTTACGGCTAGGTCCCTTTCCAACCCTAAGAGTGACGAAAAGGTTGATAACATGTATGTTAATGATATGCTATGAATTGTAAATGACAAGGAAATCATAAAGTATATGAATACTTAGCAGTCCTGAAAAGTTGACATGAATAATATTGGTGCTACAAGTTTCATTTATGAAATTAAATTAAAAGATATTGATTAAAGAGTAAAATTTTGTTAAAAAAGAGAAAATATGTTGAAAAAAAGATTGCAAATGCTTAATTATATGCAAGAATATAAACTAGTAAAATTCCTTATTCTTGTAGGTGTAAAGTTATCTATAGATTAGTGTCGCAAGAAATATGAACATGAAGTGGACGTGTCTCATAATATGTCTTCCATTGTATTTGGAAATCTAACCTATGTAATGGGAGTTTTAAGCAACTATATGTCAAAACAAGGAAATGGGTATTCAGCAATAGTAATGAGGTTTTTCATGTGTTTTTGTGGCACCACGAGATATCGATTATGCTACCAATAAAGAATAGGATTAGAGAGACTGTTGATATAATTTTTTTTTTTGTTTCAAACAAGGATAGATATATTGATCATACAAGATCTAAAAGTGGGTATGTGTTCAACCTATTTCGAGGAGTAATTAGTTGTATGTGAAAAAAATAGATTACACTAACACTCTCAACTATAGAAGTTGAATACATGGTAACCACTCATTCAAGAAAGGAATTTGTATGGTCACGAATATTTTTTTCAGGTATTGGGTTGGTACATCAAGATGGAAGGATAGATTATCACAATCAAGGTGTGATCCTCCTTGTGAAGAACCTACCTTATGATTGTAAGAAAAATCATATTGATATTTAGTATAAATTTTCGAGAGACATGGTTAAATGTAGGATGTTGTTGTTAGTGAGAGTGGACACATTAAATAATTTTCTAGATTCATTAATGAATCCTATGAGTATTCATAGGTTTCTTGCTGCAAAGAAACAATAGAAATTGCTTCCCTAGATTATTCATTAAAAAATATCATAGTCACTAGTTGCTTTTCAGATCCCTGCATATCCGGCTACTTCAAACCACAGGATTTCTCTTCAGATTCTCTTTTTGATTTTCTTGATGTTGTTTTTAACCTATAAAACCCTAAAAAATAAAATTTTTTAAATTTTGTGTGTTTTTGGACCTATTACGTAGGTGACAGACATCAGCCGTAGCTGAGATGACACATTATGTTGGAACCTGCTCTTGAGAGTGGTGGAACTGCAGGTCACACTTTTTGGGCCAAAACCTATGACTTGAACCTCCAGGGTGTAGCGAACAGGCCTAAACCTATGACCTCTACAGAAAACAGGTTACAAACTGCGACCTAGAATTTTTGTGGGAGTTTTTATGAAAGTTTTCTAGGTTTGTCTGGGCCTCTGTTTAGGGTTTCTTGACCTCCGTCTCCACCTATTTTGGACCTGTAATTGTTATTTTTAACTGATATAAGTGGGAACCTAGCCCTCTAGGGCTTCAGTACCCTCCACCTTTTGTTGAAGAGTTTTAGCTATTGCAGGTTGTCTGAAATTTCAGAGTGTTCAACCATTTTTCAGATTAGATACCTTCCCTTCAAATCTGCTTCAGATTAGATATTTATCCATCCAAAACACCTCTTTTCAGTTTTTTTTGGGTTTTCCTCTAGGGTCCCCTCTGCTTCCCTCCAGGAGATAGCCTTTCACCACCTCATTTATAGCAATTTTTCCTCTAAGTTTTTGTTGTTTTTGAGTACTTATTTCCTGCAGCTCTTACCTTTAGATACCTATCCCTCCCAACCTTAGATCTATTGGCTATTGTGGTGTGTTTTGACTGGATTTTTTCCCACCTATAGACTATTTGTTGAGAGGCCCGCCTCCTAGGGTTTAGATTATTGCATTATTAGTTTGTTTATTTTCAGTTTCATATACTGTTATCTGCAGGTTTATTTGCAATTATACAACACAATTTTTCTTTTTCTCTACAAACATCTAGGTTTAAAAATTAAAATTTTCACACTTTACACACACACCCTAAGTGAAGAAGATATTTGTTAACACCGCCAAGCAAATACTTTAACATTGAAATCGATTGATCCTACACCTCTCTACCCTTGTTTCAACATTGTAATTAGTTGATCCTGCACCTCTTCGCCCTTGTTTGTCTCTCTTCCTTTTGCATCATGTTTGTGCCTTCACCATTGCACCACCAAGGCATTTAACCCAAAGACTTCTTGGCCTTCATACTTAGTTTCCGGTATTAAGACTTACTCCTCTACGTAGGATTCGAGTTAGTCCTCAACCAAGTCAACACTCCAACTCCTCTTCTATTTCATTGGGTTCCCCTTCTGGTTCCACCTCCGGTTCTCCCCCTATCACCTTCACCATGTCTGGTTCAAGACCTAAAATTGGTGGTAGCCTTGACCCTAATGTTGGAAATACCACTAGTGGGACCGCAATAGGAACTACCCTAGCTGCTCCCTTGATCCCCTATATGGTAGGCCCCAGTCTTCTTGATTTTAACAAGTTGATCAATGACCCTATACCCCATGATGCTAGTTGGCATGCTTTTCCGACCAAGATCCCTTCTGAAATCCCCAAGTTTGAAGGCCTTGCTGGAGAATATCCTACAAATAATTTCCAATATTTCAACATGTAGTGTTCGTCTAACTCCATTACTGATGACTCTGTCCATCTTCGGTTGTTCCAACATAGGCTTACTGGTGAAGCTTCTAAGTGGTATGTTGATCAGGCCTCATCCTCTCATACCACATTTGCGAATCTTGCCTAGGATTTTCTATCTTATTTCCAGCTTCCCCTTCGTTATGGCACTAGTACCAAACTTTTAGCTGCTTTTCGACAATCGTCTGCGACCCGCCTATCTAATCATGTCCAAGAATGGCAGAGAAGAAATATCCTATGTCGAGCCCCTACCTTCGAAGACCATATCTACATGGATAGGTTCCTTTGATATCAATTTCCTAATATAGTTTAGAATGTCACATCGCATTTCCCTCAAACCGAAGAAGTCGCTCTCCAAATTGCATTAAAATATGACCTGATCTACGCTTAGTTGGGTTATGTTTATACCGTTCTACCTGATCTTTCTAGACTTGGTGGTGCCAATGCACTGGGGGCATCTCATGCCACCGATGGTATCGTTGGAGCTCTCTCTCATCCATACGTGCAGCCTCTCATGGGCTATGGTTTTCCTTAGAGAGGGACCAACACCTCCTACACTTTTCCCCCTCTAGGTAGCATGTATCTAGGATATGACATTCCTCCTCCTTTTTCCCAACCTCCTGTTTACCACAATGTTATCCAACCTCCTTATTATCAGTATCCACATCCTAGTGCTCCAGCTCTGCCAGCATTAGCACCTCCACCTCCCTTCCCTTCTCAACCCCTACAATAGCAGCCACCGCTCCCTTAGGGGCAGGTGTATTCACAGCAGTGCACAACTAATCCTCCTCCCTCGAAAAAGAAGAGGAAATGCACCCAAAATCAATTTTCTCCTAGTAATCCTAGACCTAATCCTCAAAATAATGCTCCTAACACTGCTAACCAACAACAGGGCACTCAGCCCAAGCAAGACAGGCCTGTTCACATGAACAAGCCTTGTTTTTGTTGTGGTGTTTATGGTCATTACATGAATGATTGTCCTCTTTTACCATAGATGAAGTAGATGTGGGAGGCTCAAGCAACATTGCGAGGACAACAAGCCTCCCCTTTTGGTCCCTCCTAGTGCTGCACCTAGTTAGTCTGCTATGTTTACTAATCATTTCCCTCAGCAAGGATTTGTGGCTACCCAGCCACCTGAAGGTCAAGTAGCCACTCAACCTCCTCCATCTAGTATTCTCATGATGAATTCTGACCAACCTATAACCATAGACCTCAATCTTCAGACTTGGTCCCTTCAGTACAACAGGCCTTCTGCTACGTCTGTCCCCGAGCCCCTTTCTTCAGGTTATACAGAGCCTCTTTCAACACCTAATGGTCCTTTGTAGATCCCTTAGCCTAAGGCAGAGGTTCATACCAAGATCCCTAAGGGACCATTATGCTGAAACGTTGCTTCTGGAAAAGCTACCCATTTGTATAGCATAGTAGATGATTTGGCGCAATCTCCTGCTGCTATCTCAATGCTTGAACTCCTCTAGTCATGCCCTTCACAATGAAAAGATCTACTATCTACCATGGGAATTATAGATCCTTCAGATGATCACTTGATCATATTCTATGTTGACCAGTTACAACATCCTCCTCTTCCTGCTTCTATTGCCTTCCAAATCCTAGTCAAGATCTGGAACGCCAACATTTCTCGGTGTATCATTGATGAGGGGGTATCCACTTGTGTGATGTCTGCTTCGATTTGGAAGCAACTTGGATCACATGAGTTGGCTCCTTCCATGATCACTCTCCGAGGGTGGGATGGCCACGCCTCCCAGCCCATTTTCCTATTCTGCAATTTTCCTATTACTCTTGCAGGAAATACTGTTTGCGTTGACGTAGAAGTCATTGATGCCCCCTTAGATTAAAACATTATATTGGGTCGTAGCTACACCTATGCGATGTCTACTATCCCATATGCAGTTCACCGCAAGATTTCCTTCCCTCGTAATGGAAATATAGTCACCATTGACCAGTTGACAGATTATGAGCCAAAGTCTCAAACCTCCCTTGAGTCCATCATCTCTTCGATGGCCAATAAGCAAACCGTCGATCCACTGACCAATGTCTCACCCAGATTTTACAAAGACTCCTCTTTTCTTGGTACATTCCCTAGTCTTCCTCCTCCTATCTCTGATCCCATCTCATCAAATGTTTGCATGATGCAATCGTCTCAGGCTTCCCTCATGCAACCCACTTTGGCTAGTCAGTAGCCTCGCCCTTCACAGCCTACTCCTAGCCTTTCGATTCAGCCTTCTGGACCCCCTCCTCCTAGCCCTTCGCCTACAGCTGGTGTCCCAAAACTCAAGTATTTGTGCAAAAATCACCCTTGTGCTTTGTGTGATTTCCATGGCCACTATACCCACCTCTGTCCCGGCCTCAAGGAGTTTTGCACCTCTCTAGTGGTAGTTCGCCAAATCCAAGAAAAGCGCAATGAGTCCATCGCTCCCTTATTTGTGTGTTTTGCTTTAGCAGAACCAGAGGACACATCCACACCTATTAACATTCCCCCTTCGAATGTCAAAATGACAGAGTCTTCAGCCTCTTTCCACTACTTGTCATCATCTATGAGATCCATGGTTAAAGACCCCCCTAGGACTTCCCCTTATGATCTGCCTGACCGCTCTTCAGTAATCACCATGGACTCAACATCGGTGGATCCTTCATCTACTTATTTTTCTATCACCCCTTGTGAAGATTCACATGTGAACCTCTCTTCTAATGATGATGAGTCAAGTAGCTTCACCACGTTAGGTGGTATTTCTTCCATTAGTCACCCCATCTTTTATTATGATGACGAAATTATGGAAGTAGTCACCACCCCTGACTTTATCTATCCCCCCTTACATCGAACCCATGCATTCAAACCACATACACCTTCTGGCCATTACATTGACACCCAATGTTTGGGTAAGGTGACACCCATATTTGAGAGACCAGGAGAAGCAATTCTCGACAACTCTCCTAGTGTATCTAGTCGTATCGATTCTAGTACCATTATTCTTCACCATTTAGAAGAACCTCTAGAGTTCCATATCACTTCAGATCACTCTAGGGATGATTCCCCTCATCATTCCTTCATCTTACATCAGCAACCCATTCCCCTAGACATTATTTTTGACCAACCTGTGGGTTTTCTAGGAAAGCACCAATTCATTATCTCCAAATCCACTCTTTGGAATAGTGACACCATGTATGCCAATCCTAAAACTTAGTCTGTTTTCTTCATATATGCAGTACAAAAAGAGATTGGTAATCCTCCATTCCCTTTCTCGAATTGCATAACCATAACAAAAACAAATTGTGCATCAAATCATAAAATTGTGTCTAGATTCCCCCTTTCTAAATACATTTTGGCATGACCATAACATGCTTGGGGTCACCTATGCCCCTCAACCATAAAAATCTCATATCTCAGCCAAAAATAGCACTGAAACCCCCTTTCTCTGACAGTCACACTTTTCAGGTCATTTCCTGGGATAGTGCGACGTGAGCTGTTCATGAGCTCTGGATACCTAAACTGAATTTTTGATCCCCTTAATTGAAACAGTAGGGTTAGGTATCTTACCTGCAACTGATGGATCTCGATTCCAATGGTTGATTTGTCCGCTACAATCACCGCAAGATTTAGGGCCTTCTCTCCTCTCTACATTCACCACAACTCCACTTGCAAATGAGCGAATTTGGAGGGAAAATGCCTTATTAAAAGAGAAACCCCTGATTTTTCTTTCGCCTGCTGTGGCAAAATCGTAGCTCAGTTTGACAAACCATCTATACCATTGGAAAGCTCTCATTGAGCCCTCAAATGGGTATCTATTACTTTTTTGTGATTTTATACTTCATTAGGACACATTTTTTCCAAGAAGGGTCGCTTCACCACTCCTCAAAATCGAATTTATTTTCTTGCAACACTTGTACTTGGGGCACCACTTTTCCTCGATACTTGTCCATGCTCATGTTGATTTTCATCATGAGTAACCATCTTGTACTCATGTATTTATGGTCCCCACCAAACCTTTTTTGTGTGGTAGCATCATTGAGTCGCCCTCATTTAGAGCATCTGAGTTTAGTCATCATTACATCCATGGAGTCTATCTCGAGTCCCTTTGTATCCCGCTATAGTCCTCCATCCTTCATTGCTTGGTTCCTCTCTCATGTTCCACATTATGGCCTTGAGTCCTACTTTCTCCTATCCCTTAGGATATTGTGTCAGTCACTACCAGGTCATCCATGCCCTTTATGCTCTAACAAGGGAAGTTGTCTGTCCACTACTCAGTACCCCCCATTTAATCATCATCCCTAGTGTCAATCTGTCAGTCACTCTTCTATTTTCTCTCTTTCCTTAGTTGAGGATCCCTTATTGCCTCACCTATGGCAGACCTCCTTTTTTCGACATCATATCATTCATTCCAGAAGACAGGTCTAGAGGGTGGTGTACCTTAGTTCTAGCTTCCGCTCTTGTTCGGTGCCTCAGATCAGGAAAAGGGACTCCTTATTGCCCTTTGACTTGATTTTTTCTCAGCTCCATCTCCTTTCAGCACGATTGAGATCGGTATACTTGATGGTTAAGTGATGCAACAGGTGATATCAGTGATTCTCAGGTGTGCGTGAGATGTTTCAGCCCTCATGAGGGGGTTGCCCTACAGGTAGCCCTCGACATGCCCGGATGACCTTTTCATTACAACCTTTGATGTGGATCCATAGTTTTGATGATGTCGGCATTAGCTTCTTGCAGCGCCCTTTTTTTTGCATGTATTAGTCAGATTTTCAAAGCCATTTCCTATCTACAGGGGCTTTTGGGTTGTATTGCTATCTCATGTACTTAGATATTATTGTATAAGTCATGGCTATTATCCCAGGAACAATATGTATGTGGGATTCATTATCATGTTTTTACTTGTCTCATGTTTACGCCATCATGTACTCTATTTTTCAGTCCCTTATTTACTCGATGCATTATTCTTTGTACATTTTCTCGGCAGGCATAGGTATGCCTCTCCCACTGACTATAGCATAGGTACTCACTCAAAAAAGAGACCTGTCGCACCTTTAAGTCTCACCTCCTTAGGGTCTAGTCCTCTAACACTTTAGTCTACCTTATATTTATCTCTCTCTGACTTCCCCTTCGGTGTCTAGTGATTTAGTTTATACAATTTACTTCTTTCATACGATTAGCTCCTAATGCTCACACGCTGGGGGGGGAATCTGTTAGACCATTTTTTGGTCATCTAACCTGTTACTATTAGATGGACCTAAGTACACCATGTAAGACCAATTTTACCCTAAGTAAAATTTCTTTCACTATGAAAAATAACTTAGTAAGCCACCTTTATTAAATTTTTTATGGTCTAAATAGGAAACCCCATGAGGAAATATTAAATAAATCCACATTTATTTGATTTTCCTCAAGGAATAATTAGTTAAACATCAGTTTAATTAATATTCCTTGTCATATTTAACCCAAAACAGGAAAATTAATTAGATAAATTATTATTTTTGAGGAATAATTATTTAAACCTTATTTAAATAATATTACTCATTAAATTTGACTAAATCATTCATAAATAATTAAATAAATCATTAATTATTTGATTATTACTCAACCACATCCTAAAAATAATAAATAAATAATTTTTTTTTTTATTATTTACAAATAAAGGGATTTGACCCAAGTCAAATTATTTTTCCCTCCAACAAATATAATGAAATATTCCATAAAAGTTGGATCTATAATTGGTTAATAATATTTTAGTTATGCACCAATATCTAGGCTAACTCAATATTTTGTCATAAATAGAAGGGGTTTTCCATTCATTCACTACATTTTTTTGCCTAAATATCACTCTGGATCTATACTTTTGGTTTGACTTTGATCCACCACCATTGTCATATTTTTCTATCTTTTTGCTTGTGAGCTCCCTTTGAGTTCCATTTTTTGTCTGGGTTTTCTACACCATCAAGAGAGAGGGATTTTAGATCTAAAGTGGTTAGGACTTACAAGAACCCATCCCATTGAGGAGAACTGGTAACATCCTTCTATGTTTTCATCCCAGGTGCCATTAATACAAAATTCATTCAACATATTCTTGTCTTGTCTATTGGATGCATGGAGAAACTCTTATTTTTATTTACTGCTTAATGTCTTTTGATGCATAGATCTATATTTTTGTAGCATTTATCTTGGTCACCTAATTGCAGATCTAAAGATATTAGCAGTCGTATTTTTTGTTATGGCTGTTTGTTATGCATAGCTAAAGTGGTGTTTTTTCATACACTTGTGATTAAGATTCATACTAACACAAAGAAAACAACGAGTTAGAGAATGTTTGGTATTTGTTATATTCCTTACATAACCAACCCCACACACATGTCATTGCATCAAGAACCATAATAGCGGGCCAGGGAGGGGGGCCTTAGAGATGAGTTATAGTGGGGGAAAACTCCTCCTATGGGTGGGAATACCCCACTATATGAAGGTCTAAATGGCTTCATGTGGGACTCAAAGTGTCACATGAAGAAAAAAATCATCAATAGGATTTCATCAAGAGGTTTTTTATCAAGTGGATATTTTAGATATGGTTCTTACCTTTTGGAAGTTTCATGGCAAAAGTTTTATCGCCCATAGTAATGTAATTCTAGAAAGGAACAATAATTTATCAGAATCCATTGTTAATGGATTGGTGGTTTCTATTACATTGTAACATTTTAAAAGGAATAACATATTTTGAAAAATACTTTTGTTTTTCTCAATTTGGGTTTCTAGGGTAAATTGTATGTGCTAAATTTGTGTATGTGTATCATTGCATTGATTCTATTTTAATTAAGAATTTTTTTATAACAATAAACTATATTGGTTTAAGACCTATGTTACATGTTTTCTCTTCTTTTCTACCCATTTCCTAAACTATAATCTTTGATGGTATCATTGATTTCTATTTGATAATTATTTCTATCGATATTAATGTTATGTAGAAAATATCTCATGAAAAAATAATGTTTCTTGTGGCCATTAATACTATGACTGTGCACAATTAGTTTAATTTTCAAAGTTTGTAAAGCCATTTTTTTCATAATATTGCCTAGCCATGGCCTTATTTTATCTAATCTTCCTATCCAAAGCAGAAATCCAAAATTACATGGAGTTATAAATGTATAAACTTTGAAAAATACATATTTTATTGTACTGCATCTTATGTCCATCATTGAATATTATCCTATTTTGTTTTGAAAACAAGCATCTTTTTTTTTCTTGAATATCCATAAGAATAGGAACATTTTATTCAAAAGGAACTATGGAGAACTAGTAGATTAAATACGTTGGGATTACTACTACCAAATAAAATTGCAATGCTACCTCGGGTTTTTCAAATTACTTCTTTATCCTATTAATTTGACACTCCATACTTTGAAGCAAAGCCAAATTCTTCATGGTAATCTACATTGTCTGTGTGAGCTATCCTAAAAAATCCTCATAAAGGATGAGTGATACTGTCTTAATTGAGTGATGGCACCATAAACATACCATCATTACTCCATGCACCCATAAACATATTCTACTTGTATCAATGTTTGCCATGATGTTTCCTAACAAAAAACCATGTGGTGTTATTATTATCGTCATGGGATTAGGAACACCCATAGATTTCCATTTATACTCAATGTCTCTATGGCGCATTTGGCGTGTAATTTTCAAATTTATTCCAATTTAGGGTTTAATTCATAGAGGATGTGTAATTCCTTATCATAGTTAATGGGCTTTAGACTCATTTGGATCCTTTATTTTCCAATGTTGCAACTAAATATTATTTCAGATGGTTTTTGGGTTGAAATTTCGAATGATATTGCTCAAGTTTCCAATGATTTCTAAATTTTTATCCAAATATGTTTTAATTATGTTCATTCCTTACATTATACAAAACTACTCCATTTGATTATTTAATTCCATGCCTAGACGCTAGCAAAAATTTGTTTCAAATTTTCCTCCAAAGCTATAGACCATCCCTCCATATTTTCCACCCCTACATTTAATTTTGATGGCCCATCAAAGAAAAGGACATATCAGTCATGATTTTTTATTTAATTATAAAACTCTTTAGTGGAAAGGGATATTTTCCATTAGCTCTTTCATAATTCCACAAGGGTATTTTATTTTCAATATGGAATTGAGCTATACACCTTATTTCAAAGAAGTTTAATGATTTAGGCCCTTGTAGTTTCGTATTTTTGATACATTTATGATTCACCAATAGGGACTCATCCCTTTTCACTACTACCTTTGGTTTGATCTAGCTAATTTGAAATATCAATTTTTTACTTGAAAAAAATATGTTTGAACTAAATATTTTTCAAAATCCATCCATACTTTTTTAAAGATTGAATTTCTTCTAACTGAACCTACACAATTTTGATAGCAAGAGTAAAACCATTTAGTTATGGAGTTTGTCCATTTACATTGTATGGAAGGCCTTGTAGTATTTATTCCAAAATTTTCTTTGTAATTTCACATTATGAATACATGATGGATATTTTAATTAGTTTTTTTAATAGAGTGCACATTTTTAGGTAGTTGTATTACTATTTAAATAATTTTTTCTACTATGAGGATTATTTTGTGCACCAATAACAAAAGACATTTATTTTCATAATCCCATCCATATGCAAATTGTTTTACCACATCTTCTAGCAGTGAGGAGGCCCTTATGGGAAGATTTTTTTATCGTAATTTGACTTAACTATATATGTAACTCATTTATTTATTTTGGAGTGCAACCTTTTAAATAAGATAACAAACTATGTATTAGGTGACTTAGGTGCGGAGGAAAATGTCGAAATTTTCTACCCTCCCATGTGCATTTAGGAGAGGATATCTTGATATCAAATAGAATTTGTTTCCATATTGAGAAAGGCATTTCTAGAGAGGAAGTGTAACAACCCTGCTTAAAAATTCCATGTAATAAAGTTAATAAAGGAAAAATAATATCCATGGTCATGGGACACAAATTCAAAGCTGAATGGTGGGCCAAACATCCTAGTGTGGATGTTCATTTGGTTTACTATGGCCATGGAAATTGGAAAAGGTAATGGATAAGGCTTTGGAAAGGCATGAGGCATTAATTGGAATTTTATTTATGAAAATAATGAAAATTAGGAGAAAAGGAAGTTGAAAGGTCATAGGTTGCATGTGAGGAGGAAAAATAAGGAAAATAATGTAAAATTGATGAATTTAGATAACCCAATAATATAAATGATTATGAGGGTCAGTTGGTACCTTTTTTGAGTACATATTTTAGTCATTTTTGTTTCTGGAGCTCTCATTCTCTGTCTCTCTCATACTCTTGGACACTTGGGTTTTTATTGGAGCACTCTTGGAGGAGTGTGGCATACTTCATATTTGGAGCGAGAAGGAGAAGGAAGAACAAGAAAGCGGAAGAGGACATCAGAATAAATAGCTACAATACTCTTTATTGCAGGTATTGAGTTGCATGTATGATTTCCTTACAAGTTTTGGCATGAAAGGCACATGCATGTAGTTTCTTGGTCATGATATGTCATTGGCATGGAGGATTGCCTTGATTTAAAAAGTTTTTTCTTATCCTTTCCATTTCTTAGATAGTCGTGGTGTTGTGGGAGTCTTTACCTTTTTTTTTGGCTGGTTCTCATGTTCCTTTGGATGTGGGTTGAGTTATTAGTTTTTTGATCCTTGTAACAATTTTGGTTGAGTTACTAGTCCTGGAGCCTTGGTTGGAAAAACGTTCTATAGCCCTTGCTGGGTTGAATTACTAGTCCTAGAGCCTTGGTTGGACAAATTTTCTGGAGCATGAAAGCAATTTTGGGTTGATTTACTAGTCTTTGAGCCTTGGTTGGAACAAATTCTCTAGAGCCCTCGACAACTTGGGTATAGAAAAATCTAGTGATGTTTAGTGATGGTTGACCATGAGTTCGAATCACTGGTTAAGCATTGAGGTGGTTTGGAATTTGGAAGCCCTAGTTTAGTTTTGTTGGATTTGTTTCATGAGGTTGCACATTTATGCTTAGAATATGGCACCATGATGAGTGGATGAAGAGATATTTTGTTCAGCCAATATATGGTTGCGTGGAATGTAGAAGTCCCAAACCTAGTTGGCCTTTGCATTCAGTATTAATAGCTTCTTCTACTTGGTATTTCATGTGTAAATGCATTAGTCCATATGTGTTATTTATGGATATCATATCCATGTTATTTATGTTGCTTATATGTTGGTTAAAAGTATGTTTTATGACAGTGATGATGTATGGATCTCATGATGTATTAATTTTTAAATGAATAAATAATGAATATATGACCTGTTAGGTCCTCGTAATTTGTTATATTGGAAATGTTGGGCCAGAATTGTAATCTACGGATAAAATACACTTCCCTAGACCAGTGTCTAGTCTAGAAAAATAGGTGAAACACTATACTACCATTTTTCCTAACTAAGAAGAGATAGACAGAGGGGATTGGATTCTTATTTGTTTCAGTCACTTCTAAATGGCTCCTTTCTGTCGCTTCCACTACAGCTTCAAATTCCAGTGGTTTTAAATGGCTGAATGCTTCCCACAAAAAATAACACTAAAACAATATAATATACAATAATATAGATATCTATTCAAGCTAGTTAGCTAAATCAGTTAACCATAAACTACATTCATCAACCAAGATCTTACAACATGGAAAATCAAAGTTAGCATAGATGCATGTAGGGAAAAACAAGAAGTACTCTTTATTGATGATAGAAGGAGAGGTTACAACCTAGTGACTAACTTGAAGTGAACTTCTAGCAATGTTCCCAAGTCTCATCACATCATAATTCTCTCCAGCAGTAGCTCCACAAATCAAACTCTCTATTGAAAATCCTCCAACATTTCTCTACTCAAATTCTTCCTCTTCAAACACTTAGATCTGTGTTCAATTTATAGATGAATTGTAGGTTTTTCTGCAATAAATTTCATTGCAAAAATATGCAAGACATGTTTTCCAGTCATGTAGATGTCAAATGGACACTTGGATCTTAAGCTCGACAGATGTGAACCCTTCTAGAAGACATTGGACAAGTGGATATTCCAGAACAATGAGAATTTCGCTCAGAATGTGACCAACACACCTTTGAATGTCGAAAAGTACTCTACAGAGTAGCCTTTAATGGGGCTACCTTCATATGCAATGCACTTAGGCCCCTTGGAGCCTACATTGGTGATCTCTCATATGTTTAATAATAAGCTTTAAACCATGGAAAACAATTTCTTGATGAAAGTCACTTGTTTGATTCACGTTGTTTCCTGTCTTAGAGAATATAGCAACTGAGAGATGATAGGGAATGATATACCTTTTGAACATCGGTCCTGGAGATGATGCCCAGTTAACCAGGTCATTGGGAATGGTGCCTAAATTGAACTATAACAATTACCCCCTAAAGCATGAGATCCAAATAATAAGAACATTTGATTGAGATGCTTTACACTATGATGAGCTTGGAAACAAAGTGGAACGGTCACCTGCATCAATCTAAAAATAAATTACATCATGATATATCCTTTGTTGATCATAATTACTGAGGGTAGGAATTCCCATACTCAACACATAAAACAATCTAATAATGTGTACATAATTCAGAAATTCATCTACATTGGAATGTTGCCCAGATGCAGACACGCATATAGATATAGGCCCATGTTTGGATGAAAATTTGTATGTAAGGTCACCGCAAATATGATGTGTACAACAATCTTGAAATCGTAGCTCAGATGGCTGAAACTAGATCGAAGGTCTTCTTATCTCGTTCACTCGATCATTTGGGTATAAGTCTAGTCATGCAAATATATGATTTGTCGTCGAACATGGAAAGACATCGTTTGATTACTAGCCAATAATGTGAGCTGTTAACAAACGCGAGAGAACCACCATTAATTTCAATGGCCCTCAAGGTACTAGATTATATCTCATAAGGTGTGAATAAATGATTTGATGTCGAACGCCAAACAAAATATTTCAATCAATGGTCCGAAAGTGAGGATCTTGTCGATGCTGTAACAAGCCTCATGGTACTGGAATCTGATGTTTCTAAGTGAACTTCCTGGATATTGATTTGTTTTCTACATGAAGTCACCTTATTGCAAAACTGGAGTTACTGATTTCAGAGACAAGGGTATGACTTGATATAGCAATTTTCAGGGAGACGGTCATGAAAATGAAGTTTTACGAGTATTTCAGATGCATGATTTTTTAATCACTGGATGACTTCTCTTGAACATATCAGTGACACTGTGATGAGTTGGAAGCATTGACCCAAAACCGAGGTGAAGGTATGATGAATCATAGGTGTGAATGAACCATCAATATGACTACCCAACCCAAACAGTCACGGAAACTGAATGAAAGAAGTGTCATGTTCAAGAGAGACTTGCCACCCAAAAAAAACTTTACCTGCTTTTCCCGAATTTTCCCCGATCATTTGTCGACCAATACCTATTTATTTTTTAACAAGATTGAGGAGGATAACATTTTCTTGATCTATAATTCAACCCTTTGGGTGAATAAATTATTTCTATTTGATAATTTAATGAGTGTAGCGATGAATGGAACTCGATTCTTGCCATGATTGAAAATCCTGTCACTATTTTATGCTTTAACGAGCTTAACGACAGTGATAGCCTGGTACTTTTTCATATTTAGGGAGTCTAAAAAAGAGGACAAAAGAGAACTCCAAAAGTAGTTTTTCATAAATTTTTCTCTCAGATCCAAAAAGGTGTAAAATAATATATGAAATAACCTCTTTGGTCATGTTTAACCAAGGTATTCCTTTTTCGTAAATAATCCATCTCAGTCCGAAAAATGCTTAAACTTATACTGAGTAGATATCAATTCATTTACTTTAACGAGATCAAAATGACAAGTGGTTGGCAATATTTTCACATTATCAGAGTCTGAAAAGAGCTTAAAGAAGACTCCAGGGGTTCCTTTTTCGCTGTTATCGAAGCTCGAAAAAGAGATAAAAGTGTGCTTCAAATCCTTTTTTGTTTTTATCAAAGCTCGAAAAATAAGGAGAAAAAGTATGCTTTGTGGTCAAGTATTTCTTGAAATAAATATGCATGATTAACCTATTCATCAGTTGTATTTCTTGTTTAGAACAATATCAAATGGATTAAAAATACCTGTTTCATGATAAAAATATAATAAAACCATATTCATAGAAATAAATTTAACTTGCAAGTAATTAAATGACTATATAAAGTAGTTTCACTATTCATTTTTACCATTCCATAATTACCATTTTCATTTTGGAGCTCTGAATCTGATTTTTCCCTCGAACTTTAGTTGTTGATTGCGGTCATTTATGTGGATGGATTTCATCGCTGTTTGATCCAAGTAAATAGCATGAACCTCGTCTTCCTTTCATTATTCATTTCATTCCCATTCTTTGCATTTTTTTAGGGTTTTGAGGCCTCTAGGGAAAATTCTGCCAAAAATGAGGGCAACGCACCATTGTACATCGAAACCTACATTTCATAGTAGGTACAATGAAGTGTACATGCATGTGCAATGCACTGTCTCAGCCCAAGGAGTGCATTGGGCGCAACTTAAGTTTTTGGTTTTCATGCTATGTCCAAAATTTTCCTAGTTTTTTGCAATGAATGGTATCTAATGGATCTTGTGGTTTATTTTCAGGTTTCCATTGGATAATAATGATGATTACATGGAGAGAAAGAGAACATGAGGAACAAGATATGATTTCTTTGAATGATCCGGGTACTGTAAAAGCTTTAAGAGATTGTGGGCTACTTAAGTACTTCAAATTGTCAGGTATGAGGCAACAAGTAGAACTATTGGCATTCCTTGTTCAAGCATGGGATCCAGCGGTAGAGGCATTTCACACAAAAAATCGAGTGTTGTCCATAATAGTTGAGGATGTGTATTTTCTCACAGATTTGTCGAGGAGAGGTTTTCCCATTTCACTCACAGGATCTACCATTGGAGGAGAGACAGTGAGGGATTATTTTATGCAATATTGATATCTGGGGTTAGAACCTAGAAAATATGGAAAAATAAACATCCATGATGTCAGGGATTTTCCTTTGAGAACCATCCTATTTAGGATCGCTAAACTAGCTGGCACCATTACACTCCATGTAGCGAACAGATCATATATGCAATATGCGCTGGAATATTTAGAGCCAACAGTCTTCAACTGGTCTGAAGTTGTTCTATCTCAGATAAAGGAAAAACTGAATAAAGAAAAGGGAGGAAGGAAGAAAATTTTTAGTTATGGTTCCATCCTTATATCCTTCGCTTTGGAACGGATTCCACTGATGCAGCCACAACATGTAACATTGGATATATCTAGTCCTAGAGATCCTTGAATGCAGAGATGGGTAGAACTCATGGGTCAGAATTCAGGCCAATCGACCATTTTGTTCTCAATAGCATTCTTCTCCTGGTTCCAGTGACATATTGTCACCATCGATGAGTATGCATACACAGGCGTCGACTTTCGAGGAGGTACAGATCTAGTTTTACTAGAAGACGCTCAGTGGGGTGCAATAGGTAAGATTGATTTGACCATGTTTTTTTATTTTTATAAGGTTTATAAATTTTTTTTTGTCTTTTAATTTCTTTCCAAGACTAAACTAAATGTTTGATGTAATGCAGATATCAGTCACGTTCAACTAGTAGAGGAACCGAAGCACAAAGTGGATGCGCCAACAGAGAGGGATGTCAGGACAGCAGTCCTTCAGGACCTTGATATGGCTAAGACTCTTGCTAAGCTCCAACAGCACATAGAGGGGTTGACCTTTGGGATTTCAAATTGCCAGATCGAAGAGTTTCCCATGCGACTGCAGCGACACACAATTGGGGTTCCTAACCATTGGATGCGATTGCTCCATAGGATTGATAGATCTATAGTGTGCTATCATGAGCACCACTAGTTCACTTGTGACATTTTGCATACATTTTGAGGTCAGATGAACAATGTGTCTTGGGCACAAATTTTGTAAAAAACCTATAACTATCTATCTATATATTTTCAAAGTTTTCTTATGTTTAATGTGCAATCCTATTCAATGATGTGAAATTTTTCATTACTTATGTCACAAATGTCTATCTAAAACTTGATTAGCTAATGAATTAGTTAAAGTGTTCAGATTTCTATAAATGTGTTGATATTGAATTAAATCAAAATGTCTCTCCAAATGTCGAACTCTTAGGAACAATCTAAGAAGTGCTGGATTTCTAACATTATAAATACTATTAAGTTGTAGTACCACGAGTTGTGAGTCTAGCCTTATGATTATGCGGTTAATACCAAATGAAATGGCATCAGAGAGAAGTTTGATAAATGCACCATACTCAGCGATATTGTTCATCGATCTACCGATACAAATCCCTTGAAAACTCACTAACTCGTCATTTGGAGCAAAAAAGGCCCACGCTGCAGAGGATAGATTCTGCGTACTATGACTAGCACTGTCAGCATATCCAAAAAATGGTTCCAAATATTAAGTCATCTCCGATGAATTTTAAAGCGGATTACCAACGTCAAGAAAACTCTAAAAAACAAATTAAGATAGTGAATGCAAATCAATAGCATATAAACAATATAATACAAAAAATTACTACGCTCATGATTAAGCATAATAATGTTTCAAATACAGCCCATTTCTAGGTTGTGCCAATGGAATCCCATCGTAATCAACTAACTCATAGGCACCCTTAGCAAGAAATCTTTTGAAAATGTAGGGGCCATGCCATAATGGCTCGAATTTCCCTGTACCTATTACATCAGCTTCCTGGTCATAAGGAAGGACCAAGTCGCCCTCTGAGAAGATGCGAGGATGGACATTTTTTTTGTGTTGCACCTTTATACATCTCTTATGCACTTCGTTGGCCAATTCGGCTTCACGACGCATTTCATCTATATGGATGAGGTTAAGGAGAAGCGCTTCTTCTTCTGAGGTGTCAGGTAACAAGTCTATCGCAAGTTTCAACGATGATATTTCACATTGAATTGGTAAGATAGCTTCCAGACCATACACCAATTTAAAATGAGTGAATCCAGTTGCATTTCTCACCGAGGTTCGATACGCCCACAAGGTGGAGTATAGGATCAAGTGCCAGTTCTTTTTACAGACTCCTATCATTTGTTGAAGCATTCATTTAATAATATTTTTAATAGCCTCAACTTGTCCATTTGATTGTGGATAATAAGGAGTAGAATTATCATGTGACAATCCTAACTTGGATATCAATTCAGACATCATATGGTTGCGAAAATGCTTCCCATGATCCATAACTAGAGCCTGTGGAACCCCAAACCATGCAATAACATGGTTGAAGAAAACAATGCATTTTTTTGTCCTGTGTTGTTGAATGTAGGCATCGCTTCGTCCCATTTGGTAAAATAATCGACCGCGATAATAATATAACCATGCCCCCCAGACGAAGGAGGGTTACAGGTCATGAAATCGATACCCCATTTCGTAAATGGTCCAGTGGAGACAACAAGATGCATTGGCGCTAGCAGTTTGTGGATTTTACGTTCATAAATCTAGCATGCATGACAACTTCTGACTGCAAGGATATAATCTCGAAAAATAGTAGGCCAAAATTAACCAACACGGAGTATCTTCTGCACAGTAGCATAACCAGATAAATTTCCACCACAAGCCCCAGCATGAAAATAATTTAACACTTTTTTGGCCTCCTCATGAGTGAGGCACATCCTTAAAATGGTATTGACACCACGATGATAAAGTGTATCGCTGATGATCAGATAATCTTTGGCTTGTTATCGAATACATCAATGATCAGAGCAAGAGGTATTAGGTTGAAAAGTTTTGGTTTGGAGATAAATGATGAAATCCCCATACCAAGGATTAGATGATTCGATCAAAAATAGAGACTTGTCTGGAATAGATGGTTTTGACATAGTTTCATTATTAGTAGAGGGAAGGTCACAGAGAAGCTCAACCAAAACTAAAGACTTATTTGACATGGATTTGATGAATTCCAAATAAAATTCCTGGAAAATGATGATCCATTTTGAATATTTCCCCCCCAACAATTGACGTGATAAGATGTAAGTCATGGGGTTGCAATCCAAAACTATTGTTCTTTTTCAGAGTAGGATATAATGGCGAAATATTTAGATAGCTTGAACAACTACGAACACAATATTTTCCATGTACAAGTACTTAACTTCCGTATCATTGTGATTATGACTCAAATAATAGATCGGATGTTCAATTCCATCTTCTACCTGTACCAAAACCATAGTGATGGTCTTTTTAGCCGTGGCGACATATAGGAAATAATATTTTTGATAATTTGGAGGATACATTAATGACGCTCAGACAAGATGGTCCTTGAAAGCATCAAAAGAAGCTTGCGCAACTTGGTCCCAATGGAAGGGAACCCCCTTTTTCAATAATCGAGTAAATCCTTTAGCCATTTCGGTGTAGTTTCGAATGAACCTTCTTAGGAAGTTAGCCTTTCCTTGAAGTTTTTGTATCTATAGTAAGTTCGAGGGCACACGAAATTCAAGAATGGCCTGAACCTTCAGTGGCTCTATTCGAATTCCTTCTTTTGAGACTATGAATCTGAGCAGTTGACCAGAACCAACACAAAACACACATTTGTGCTGATTGAGGCGTATCTTGTAGCGTTGGCAGCAAAATAAAATGGTTCTCAAATGCATCGGGTGATCAATCTGATTTCGTGAATGCACTGGTAAATCATCTAGATATGGTTGAAAAATGTGTTTTATGTCATTCAAAACATAATCCATTGCTCTCTGAAAAGTTTCCCTATTGTTCTTTAAACCAAACGGCAGTTTCCAATATGTGAATGTGCCTTAGGGAAAGATGAATGGTGTCTTATGTTGGTCATCTGGGTGGATATTGATTTGATTGTAGCCAAAAAATCCATCCATGGACAAAAATATTTCACATCTAGCACAATCATCAATAATCTGGTCGATAAAGGGAGTACAATAGTTGTCTTTTGGACAAGCATGATTAACATCTTGATAATCGATGCACACTCTAATTTTTCCTTATTTTTCATAACAGGAACGATATTGGAAACCCACTCAATTAGAAGAAAAGGGTAAATGAAACCAGCATGCAAAAGTTTTTCAACTTCTGCTTTGATGGCAGCGACTTTCTTCAAATGAATAGGACGAAGCCGTTGACACACCGGTTTGATATCAAGATACACATTAATAGTGTGTTCAAATATACTAGTATCTATGCCTAGAATTTCCTCGTAAGACCAAGCGAATACGTCACGAAATTCACGAAAAAGAGAGCGATATGAATCAAGTCCTGACGGAGAACAAGATACACTGACATGAATATTTTCTACAATGCCAAGTTTAGTCAAAATATCACTAGAAATTGCTTCTTCAATATTAGATAAATTTCGCTCAGATTCAATTGCATTAATCAGAAAAGAATTCGAAAAGAAAGTTTGAATGGATGGGTGATATAGTTCACTAAGATTTTTTTCTTCATAATTTGGAAGATTGGAACGATGACGATAATCTTCCCATGGTTCTCCTTCTGCCATCATTGCTTCCAAAATATTTTCATCTGTCAAAAATGTTAAGGAAAATGGATCAGATCGAGTTCCAAAATCTAATGAACGATCAACCCAAACACTCGGCGACGCTGATTTCTAATTTTCCACCCAAGACAAATAGATTGATTTCTATTGTAGCTCAATAGGTCTGAGTGGTAAAACATCATCCAACATAGAAATATCAGAATTACCCGTACTCTTCCTTAAGCCAGATAGAGTGGAAGAGATCATGTAGAAGGTCTCTATACTTGCAATTTTTGCTGACGTCACGGTCAGTGGTAATGCAAAGGTTCCCATAAGAGTGGAATCCTTTAAGAGTCCTACACCAATGTTCTGGATTTCTAGTTGGGGTAAGTGAATATAAGGAATTCTTTCAGTTACCTGTGAAGTGGATCCAAAGAAGGATAAGTGATTAATGACTCTAATAGTAGCTTTATAAGGAAAGGAAACCATTCTAAAATATGTAGAAACAATAGAATTCATTGCATATACCCATGGTCTTCCAAGTAAAATATTATTGTCAAGGGGTCCGTCAACAACCTCAACATCAATACTTAATGTTTTTCCCCCTAATTCAACATTCAGGTTATTAATAATACCACAAGGTTTATATGTTCTTCCATCAAAATCCTTTAACGTCATTAATGATTGTGATAATTGTGGTGAGCCAAGTGACTTCCAACAGTTTAGAGACATAATGCACGTAGATGCTCCCTCATTAATAATAGTGCGATGAAAAAGGTGATTGAGAACATTTAATTGGATGGAGAATGCCAATTTTGTTGGTAGATGTGGTACATAGCTCTTATGATTAAAGATGACAAGATTAGAATCAGTTGTATCAATTCCACTAATGGCCAACAATAAAGCCTGCTTCTGGGAGGGACAATTTTGTAATACCTCAAGAGAAGACATAGCTGAAGGGGATTGAGCCAAATCTTCAACTATATTGTAATTTTGTGTAGCTCCTGCTTGAGGATTATATGTTGATTTATGAATTAATCCCTTTGGTGGCTTAATCGTCAATTCAAGAATAACAGGAGGTGGTACTAGTTCATTAGATGGATTTTTTGTCAAGATAGTAGGTTGATCAGTGGTCGGACTACCATATTCTTTATTCCGCGTTGACACCAAAATATCTTGTGAAGGTTTGTAGTGGATAACATTAACACTTGGGAACTAGGAGTTGGATCCGTAGCAACCAAATTTGTGTCTAGATTTGGAAATGGGTTTGTCAACACAACTGATGCATTTGAAGTCTTGATGATTTTTGAGACTTCAACATAGTGAGGAAAATCCCTAACAAAGTGTTCCTCGTTACAGACTATGAATGGATAACAAGGTTTTCGTGGTCCTAACGTTTGATCAGATGATCGTTCCTATGGGTTAGAAGTTTTATTTTTCTTTGATTTCCCCTTTTTCTTACTTCCTAGTTTCTTATCACTTTTGCCTTTGTCAAATGAGACGACATTGATTTCAGAAGAAGGAGCAAGATCAGATGAAGTAGTGTTGTGTGTGTTTATAGTGCATATCAAGCCATCTCCGACATGAGAGTCCGTTATTTGAGGAGGAACATTGAAATTAGATTGCGGTGCATTTGGAATTTTCTCATAGAGCGTGTCAGACTGAGTGTAAATCAAGTCTAAATAATGGGCACGAGCGATGACTTGCTCTTCTATGAAGACTCCATATTTAGCCACATCCTCTCTTATAGATGGTAATAAGGATTTTATGAACCATTTAGCAAGGAGCTGATCAAGAACAAATGTCTTAACCATTCATCGACGGTGATGCCACTCATGAATATGATCTGAAATGTGAGTAGCATTTTTTTTTTTGAAGTTGGTCAAGAGTTCCGTTCTAGTTTCGTATTTGATCGTTAACTGGAAATGGGTAAAAAATACAGTAACTAAAGCAGTGAGATTGTAAAATGAAGCTCTAGGTAATTCAATGTACCATTTAGCTGCCGAACCTATGAGTGTTCACTGGAAAAGACGTAATCGAACAAAATCATCATTTAGGGAATTTGATGAAGACCATAAATTATAAGTCATAACATGAGTTGATGGATCTTCTCTAGGGTTTCCATCGAATTTAGGAATTTCGGAGGGTAATTTATATGGTATCACCAGCCACCAAGGAGCATAATTGATAGGATCATTAGTTAACTGGTTTAAATCTGGTAATTCCAAGGTTGCAACAAAAGGCAACTGTCTATTAAGGTTAGGTTGAGCATAGCCAATATAAGATGGAATTTCTTTGGAAATAGGTCTTTGAGCACTAGCATATGGGATTTGATGTTGGTAACCTAGATAGGGGTTGTTTTGCATAGCAAACACTTGAGAGCTCTGTTGACCAAAACCTGGATATGGCACTTGTTGATATGAAGTTTGAGGAATTTTCCCTTGTGGCTGCCAAGGATTCTGTCCATCAATGTTATAACCCAAATTAGTGTAAGTTGGATTCGGTTGATATGTATAACCATATTGTGTTTGTGACACCCCATAAAATGGTACACCAGCTTGTGAATAAATAATTCTTGATACAGGTTGTTGTAAATTAACCAAAGGATTTTGAGTCTGTGGACCCAACATTTGATGATATTGAGTTGAATAACTTGCCTGATAAGGTTGATGTACAAGATTTTGATTTTGTAACAGGGGTATAGATACATTAACAAGTGGTAATGAAGTGGGTGTAACAGGTTGAATTCTTTGATACGATTGGACAATTTTTTGTGGCTGGATAGACACAATGGGCTGCCATTGACAAACATTCAAATCAACATTAGTTTGACCAAAATGTGACTGAGTACTGTCATATTGGGTGACCATAGGTTGTCCCCCAGCATAAGAAGGATAATAAGATGGAAAATATTTTTCATCAAATGCTAGGAGTCTAGTTGATAAAGGAATTAACCCAAAATTACCGGCTTGATATTGCCCTGATGATGGATTTAATGAATCAAGTCGTTCAGTACTAACTCTAGGACTACCAGTTAAAACATGAGATGATGACATTGGAAAATACCATGAACATGAAGGTGCACCAGAGAAAGTGCCAGATAATGATTTGTATCCTATTGGGACTGAAGGGACACCGTGAAAATATGACTCTGGTGAGGTCGTGAACATTGAAGGAGTAGCGAGGGTAGGAGCTGACGTAATTGGAACAACAGACCCAACCGAAGATGTTGGTTCAGACATGGTTGTATGACCAATTGTATACTCTTTGAAATAAATGGGAGATTGAATAGCAATGATATCAAAAAAAGTAGATGGAAATGATTGAGGAAATGACTAGTAAAGGTAAATGTCTCCCCCAAAGTGGGTTTGAATTAAAGGTGTATCAAGTTGAGGAATTTCTTCAAGTGTGATTAAACCATGAGGAAGAACTTCACTGTCAGGCCAAAAATATATTTCAGATGGTTGACTGTGTGATATAGGAGTTTTAATGGCTATAGAAATTTGTGGGATGACCAAGGTAGGAACAAATTCTGACTGTTCAGTTTCAGGATTCAGATGTTCTGGTAAAGAAGAGATAGGATTTGGATCAATTTGTGATTGAACAACGTTGGGTATAGGACGTATGGTCTCAACGATTGAATGGATCATGACCACAGGTAGCTGTGAAGACTCTGTTTTGACAACAATAGATGAATTGGGATGTGTGGAAACAATTTGAGCTAACTCTGGTTTAAATGATGATGTTTCGCCAGAGGTACAAATTGTACTTGATTTGGCAGATCGTGATTGCCTTCACCTACCAGAAATAACTTTTAACGATAAAGGTGGTTTTAAATCTAATCTATTCGAACGACAGGGGTTAGGATTATGTTCTTCCACGATTACTGATTTATTTGATCCAAAAACAAATTAAAAAAAAGAGGGCAATGCTGGGAAAAGGGTTTACCAAGAAACTGTGAACTGTAGAATACCTCCTGACGAACCAAGAAGTACAGGTAGGTAATCTCCCCGAATGTTGTGTTCGGTGTATCACAATTTCAGGGCGGCTGAATCGGTTCACTATGGATGGATAACACCTAAAATTTGTCCTCCAAAATATACCCAAAGGTACATGGAGGTCCATGTCCGTATTAGCACTGTCTGATGCGAAACTGCACAGTGAGAGCACCCCTTTATATTTATCATACTATAACACTGCCCGATATACCTGAAAGTACGTGGATGAGCTCCAATATACTTACGCACGTGGAGTGAGGTATCACACTCAGAATGTATTGTAGACAAGTTAACGACAACTGATATGTTTTATGACGTCGGAACACATCTCTAGCCTAGACCTTCTAAATGTTATCGTTAATGTTCCAAAGCATTGTTAAGTAAATTGAGATTTATTTTATGTTGATCTTGCTTAACAGTTTTCCTTTCAGGTTCACCACGATGATGTATATAAAATTCCTAAAATGCATCTAAGAATGATAAACAAACTTTCATCTTTCATCTTTTTCAATGAAGAACCTAGCTACTCAGGTAAGAGAACGCTAGTTTTTTGGAAAGAGATCAAATAATTTGAGAGCAAACAAATCAATGAATCTAAAACTAAATGAAGATTTCCTAATTTTTCTTTTGCAAAAAAAACACAATCCTACATGCGAATGCAAGTTTTTCTTTTCAGTTTCCTTAATGTTGTGAATGCAGAAAGAAAACTAGGTGCACTAGATCAATAATAAAAATGATCTTTACTTTCGAGAAACGAGGAATACAAACAACAATTACTCTTTTGAAGGAAAAATGAGGACTTCAACAACAATTTCTCCTATCAAGGAAGTGAATATTTTACTACAATTTCCTATTTCGAAAGCAAATGATCCTTAATGTGACCATAAAAAGTACTTTGAAATCAACTTTTCAATGATAATACAAAACTTTTTAAAACAACATTGAACAATTTTTCAGTCAAAGGAGAAGAAATATATAGAGTTACTCGTCAATTGAGCTTTAAACCTTTCAGAAAAAATCAGCAAACAAAACTGAAGCAAAGAACAAAGTCAGATTCAAGGGGATTTGGTCCCTTTCAAGACCCAACACAGTCTCCAAAGGGAGGCAGTGCTCTGCAACACAGGCTTGGAAGGGAGACAATGCTCTGTAAAGCACTATGCCCTAACTAAGGGTGTGTTGGGAGCAGTAAAAAAAGAAAAAGGTACTGTTTGGCTCACTAACATTGAAAATTAAGCTCTAAAAAAGTCTAATATTTATGTGAAACAAATACTGGGTGGATTTAGAAGGCAGATCAGAGTCTAAGGCACCAAGAAACAAGAGAAATTCTTCCCAGCGGAGTCTCTAGTTTGTTGGGCCAGAATTGTAATCTACAGATAAACTATGCTTCCCTAGACTGGTGTCTAGTCTAGAACAACAGGTGAAAGACTATACTACCATTTTTTCTAACTCAGAAAATATACACAGAGAGGATTAGATGCTTACTTGTTTTAGTCGCTTCCAAATGGCTCCTTTCTGTCGCTTCCACTACAGCTTCAAATTCAAGAAGTTTTAAATGGATGAATGCTTCTTGCAAGAAACAACATTGAAAAAAAAAAGATGCAATAATATAGATATCTATTCAAGCTAGTTAGCTAAATCAGTTAAGTATAAACTACATTCATCAACCAAGATCTTACAACATGGAAAATCAAATTTAACATAGATGCATGTAGGGAAAAAGAAGAATTACTCTTTATTGATGATAGAAGGAGAGGTTACAACCTAGTGACTGATTTGAAGTGACCTTCCAACAATGTTCCCAAGTCTCATCACAGCATAAGTCTCTCCAACAGTAGCTCCATAAATCAAACTCTCTATTGAAAATCCTCTAGCATTTTTCTACTCAAATTCTTCCTCTTCAAACACTTATATCTATGTTCAATTTATAGATGAACTGTAGGTTGTTTTGCAATAAATTTCATTCCAAAAATAGGCAAGACATGTTTTCCAGTCATGTAGATGTCAAATGGACACTTGGATCTGAAGCTTGACACATGTGAACCCTTCTAGAAGACACTAGCCAAGTGGAGATTCCAGAACAATGAGAATTTCACTCCAATGTGACCAACACACCTCTGAATGTCGGGAAGTGCTCTGCAGAGTAGCCTTGAATGGGGCTATCTGCATATGCAATGCACTTAGGCCCCTTAGAGCTTGTGTTGGTGAGCTCTCATATGTTTAATAATAAGCTTAAAACCATGGAAAGCACTTTCTTGATGAAAGTCACTTGTTTGATTCATGTTGTTTCCCGTCTTAGAGCATATAGCAACTGATATGATAGCGAATTATAGACCCTTTGATCATCGGTCCTGGAGATGATGCCCCGTTTACCAGGTCATTGGGAATGGTGCCCAAATTTACCTATAATAGGCAAGACAAAACGTACAAGGGTAACATAAAACGAGTATTTGGTGTCCTAGGACCCAGCCTTCCCAGACTCAGAGAGGGATCTCTCTATGTTTATATGAAATATGTAAACTTGATTGATTTTAGGGTTTTGATTTTAGGCTAGTTATAAGGATTAGGGTTTTTTTGTTTGTTTGGCTGGTTGGGTAGGTTGTCAAGTAGAATAGAAAGAGTGAGAGAGGTTTAAACCATTAGGATATGGAGTCTGACAAAGGTCTTGAGAAGTGCAACAATAGGTCAAGGGTATATCACAGGGCAAGTCTAACCAAGCCAAATGGATCTAAAAGCTTATGGGAGAGAAGTGAAACATTAAATTGTGAACATAGTAGGTGAAAAGGGTAGTTAAGAATAATTTAACAATAATAGCCTTTAAAATCACTATGCATAAATGAATAACCAAAGACAGAGCATACTAATAACTTCTTTTACCAAACCCTAGCAAGTAGACATCAAGACAACAATCCAGTGAACCATAGAAGGCAAGAAAATTGTAAGTATTCTAGTGACTTTACCTTAAGGCAAAGAAAACATCTAAGACAACATGTAGTAATAATAAAAGAGTAGGGAAATCGTAATTTCCTTAATAAAACTACAAAGAACTTCGAAACAATCATTTAAGATGAGCAAAAGGGAGGGGAAAACCATAGACCTCTTCAGCTAAACCCTGATTAGCAATACTTCAAAGCAAAGATCTCAAAAACAATGTTTAAGTTACATCAAAGAGTGTGGATAACCATAAACAACTTTTACATTGGCTCTATTAAATCATTCTTAAGATAAAAAATCATAAGTGGAACTACCCAACATTCAATAATTCTCTAATCTGACCTAGAAGAGGAAAACATACAAGTAGTAGAGAATAGACAGAACTAAGGTTCCTCTAAACAACATTTCTTAGCCTAAAATTTCTGTCCTACTACATGAGAAATATGAAAAAAATGATAAAATAAGAAAAGAAACACTATATAGGAAATATATCACCATTAACTATGTTCAGGAATCCTGCAAGTGCACTTGCTCCATTATTATGCAAATCAAGACATTCACAAAGTCCAGAGCCAAATTTCTCCTCAATCTTCAAGTCTATGATATTTTCTCAATAATCAACCAACATGTACAATGAGGCCTCAATGTTATATTTAATTAACAAGGAGGACCAAAACCCTAACTAGGGTTTCCAAAATGTCATTAATACATCATAAATGCCATTTTTGTCCAAAGAGACCATGCAAGGCCCAAGGCACAAAATATCTAATGTAATAAATGAAAAATAACTTCAAACATAAATTTTGAGCTAACTAAGAGTGATTTGCCTCAAAATTCCTTGAAAATATATTTTTTCCATAAATTTATGTCTTTCGTTGACTTTGCAGGTAAGGGCGCAGTGCTAAGGTCCAAGGGTGCAGTGCCTGTACCTTAAACTTTTCCTGTTTTGTGACCAAGTTTTGGAGGCCTTCCAGGTGTCCAAATGAGCTCAATGATAACTCATTGGAAAGCTCTTCAAGTATACTTTCCAAAAATTTCTCTTTTTTCTGATTGGACTTCATTTACCTACTCAAAAACTAAATCTCTGAAGACTTCTTGGGGTGCAGCACCAGCTCTAAAAATAGGGCAGAAAGGTGGTCTTTTGGGTGTTTTGGGCACTTTTGGAGTACTAGTTCTTCTCCAAATGATCTGAAATGTTTTGTGGATGATGTCCTTGGCATAAATATTCCAAAAATGTAAGAAACTCCTCAAAAGAGTCCCCCTAAGAACATCGCAGCGCCAGTGACACTGCACCTTTGGCCCTCCAAAACAGTCAAAAAACCAAAATTCACAATTTTTTGCCAAAATTTTAAATTTCCTTGCTAATTATGTTTGAGATCCCTGTATGTATGCATAAGAAAGGTTTTCAAGGTTTTCTTTGCCTTTTGCCTCCTTGAGGGCTTGAATCTTTGCAAGGGCTCTTTTGAGCTTCGCCCTTGCAATCTTGTTCCTTAAGGCATAGTGCCTTGCCATCTTCTTTTGGAGGTCAAGATCTCTCTTGGTATTATCCAATAGAACCTCTAAGTGCATATTAGCCCTCTCAATCCAAGGTTCCCAATCATAGTCAATCTCCATGGCAAGCAGCTCACTTGGAGTGAGCTTCTCTACCAAGGCTGCTTCTTGTTCTCTCTCCTTGGCTAAGGCCTTCTTTAAGCCAATTGTCCTTGGCCTCCTCCTAGAATTTTGTTCTTCCTCCTCATCATTGTCCCCATATCTATCGAAGGCCTAATATAGCTTAGCCTTGGATTTTTGGCCTCTTTCTGAGCTCTGATAGCTCTGACGTCATAGATTTCCTTATGGGCCTCTAGCTGCTTCTTTTCAACCTCATAATAATGGATGAAATTCCTAGCCCTACCTAGATTGGCTTGAAAATCTTTAATTTGGGCATATTTTCTTTTGAGCAACAAGCTTGAGATCCTTGCCTCATTTTCATCATCACTGCCAAAATTAATGTGTTCAAATTCTTATTCAGTCTCATGCTGGTCTTCTTTTTCTTCATCCATGACCTTTTCTTTGCCTTTTTCAAGCTGCTTAGTTGACGTGGAAAGAATGGCCCCTTGCCTCTTGAGGGAAAAAAACACATGCTTATTTCCTCTTTGGTAAGTCAAAGAAAAAGCTTCAATTACGATCATTTTAGTGTCTTTAGTCTTGCTACCATCATGACTACCATCATCATTGGTATCCTTACTATCCTCATGGCTCTTATCAACATCTTTGTTGTGACTGCCTTGATCATTGGTATCATCATTGCTATCATGGCCTTTTGACCCACTATTATCATTAGTTCCAACATCATCACTGTCTTATGCTTCAATGCTCTTTGTTTTATCACTGACATCATCCTCACAGATATAATTTCCCTTTTCCTCACTGTCTTATGCATCCTTACTGCCATTATTTTTACTGCTTTCTACATTGCCCTCATCACTATTTGCTTCACTGACCTCACTGTCATGTGCTTTGTTGTCATTAGTGCCATCAAGGCTCCTTGAGCCACTTTCAATATCATCACTGGTATGTGCTTCATTGTTTTTACACTCATTTGGATCTTCCTCATTTACATTTTCCTTATTGATATCTTGGATTTCTAACCTTATGCCTTCTTCACTGTCTTCTTTTGCCTCACTTATATTTTCCTCTTCATTTCCTTCTTCATTTGTTTCTGCTTCACTGTTTTCTTCATTTATTTCATCACCACTTCTAAGTGCCTCAGTGTTTTCCTTACTATCATCATGGCTCTTTATTCCACTGCCATCATCATCACCATCATCATTTCTGCTGCTTTGTGCTTCATTTTCATCATGTTCACTAATATCTGCCTCCTCATTTCCTTCTTCTTCCTCACTGATATTTTCCTCTTAATCTCCTTCCTCTTCACTGATGATTTCCTTATTGACATATTATTCAATGATATCCTCTTCCTTGATTTCCTCTTCAATGAAATTAGCCTCACTGCCCTCACTATCTGATTTTTCATTGTTATCTCCCTCTTTGTTAGATGCACGAGTGTCATGAGGTGAAGGTGAGGATTATTCTGAGGTGAAGGAATATGATTAGATGGGGAGGTGGAAAAGTCATCATGAGGTGATGGAATGTGCGCTGATGGTGATGGATATGTAGTGTGGTGTGGTGGTGAAGGTGGAATGGGAGGCTGAGAAGATGAAGGTGCATCTTGCTATTGTTGGCCTTGTGGATTGGTGAAAACCTCATGGGTAATGAAAACCTCCCATGGAATGCCCTTCTGCTACAATTGATGCATCACAACCATTTTAATAAGAGAGTGGTGAAATACGCTCTGCATTTTTTGTGGATAGTATCTCTTCTGTACAATATAGGACATTTTGTCAATGCTTATGTAGAATTAATAGGGTAGGTGTAGCATCCTAACCCTAGTAAAGTGCATAAGCAGCCTAACGTGATAGGATTAAAGCTGGGAGAACCTACCCTCACATGTAAAATATTTCATAATGTTCCTCATCATAGGTGCATATCTCTCGAGCAAATGAGAGAAGGGAAAGATGGATTTATTGTAGTCTTTATACCTAGGCTTTAAATATGGCTCATAGTAGCTCAAGTCAAGATTGGCCTACTTGAACCATTTCTCCCCTACACTAGGTATGCTTGTGGAATTGGCAATAGCATCTGTAGATAGCTAAAAAATTTCCCCTACAAGGCTAACTTTTTTTTCACGCAAGTTAATGATGAATAACATAGTTAGCTCAGGGTGGTTTTGCACCTATTTTACCTTCTCACAAAATTCATAGCAGCCTACATTTTGGAAGCAGGAGACAGTTAAGGGAGATGCATTTATCTATATTATGTCTAGTGGTTCAAATCTATTGATCCTCCCACCTTTGTGCCCATACCTCCTTGGCATTTTTCCTTCCCCTTCACTACCACTTCCCTCTCTTTCTAACGTTTGACCTCTCTGCCTTTGAAAACCCTAAGGCTAGAAATGGAAATGAGTTTAAGGGATGGTGATGAAAGAGGCAGTTATGCAAGTGAAAGATATGAGTTACAGAGGGTACAGGTATATGAATGTGAGTGAGAGGAAAAAATCAATGACCACCCTCTACTAATTGTTATAACTCTATGTTAAAACACCTTGCACTGATGGAAAATGGATATGAAAGAAGGTAATGAAATTGTCAATATTTTTGTAATGTAAGGTACTGATTTAGTGAATGGAGTGAGTGTAGGCACAACCTTAGGTGAGTGAACAATATCCAATAATGTACTCCGTTTGGCTATCACTGGTTGCTTAAATATGATTGAGGGACATCTGGAAAGAGTTTGAAGGTATTTTACTTGATTTGGATGGTAAAGTTTCTTGGAAGGCCCTCCTAGCTAAGGGCGTAGCACCTATGTCAAGCACACAGCGCTGGAGCTAAGGGCGAAGCGTTCATTCTAGGCACGCAACGCCAAGGTCTTCTTACCGAGTCTACCAGGCAAGATCGGGAAAGCATGCAACGCTTTGCCAGGTGCGCATCACCCACTTCTAGACACGCAACACCTTAATAAAATACACGGGAGAAAATTCTAGGGGCGCAGCACCTGACTCCAGGTGTGCAGCGCCGACCTGAGGGTGGAACGCCACAACACTTAACCAAAATTTGACTTGAAAAAATTACAGTTTCCTTTCCTTAATGCTCTAATGACTTTGCAACTAAACAATGAGTTGTTGAAGTGTTGAGATGGCATTTTATAGGCTCAATGATTTAACTTTAGCTTCACAACCCACTTTCTAAAGTTTTAAATATTTTTTACTTTCTTTCACTGATATTCTTTGACCCTTTCTTATAGGTGACCAAAACACTAACTTGGCCTCTGATTTTTCTCCTTGAGAGTTGACATGGTCATTTGATGATTTTGTGATTTTTACACCCAATAGTAGCTTCAAAGTCCTCTATTGTTTTCATTATCAAGCTAACTCAACTTATTACCTTCTCTGACTAACCTTTAACACTATTTGTATGCAGGTTGGAAAGATGATGAATTTTTACCTTTTCCCATTGCTCCTTGAGGCATAAAAAGTTTAATTTGACAATTTTGTGATGAGTGCATGTTACATTTCCAAAAAGGTCGATTTGGCAGCAAAATTCTTGAACATGGCACTTCCCAGAAAACTCTTTCACAGTTAGCCGAACCCTACCATCTATGAGTATTAGCCTTCATTTCCCAGTGTCCCTGCACCGGTAAAATCCTAACCCACTCTTTGGTGTTCAACACGCTTCAGCTGCCTAGTACCCTGCTAGAGTGCCTTCTATTGTTCAAGCAGATCTCGTTATCTACTGCTCCTGTTATCAACCAAACCGTTCATTATGCCAGAAATTATTTGTCGTCCGACGTTCCCATTTACTCTTCCATATCTCAAATCATAAACAAAATCAGTTGGTTTCCGTTTCGTGTTGACTGATGTAGGACGCCTCAGTGCCTACCTTTCAACAGATCACTTCCTATCGACTTCAACACCTTATCTAGGAAGTTGATCCAGAAACCCATCAGTACCCAGATACTTGCAGACATCAATGGCAGGTAGTCTTGTGTTTGATCAAGGGTCTTCATCATTGGCTCTTGGTCGAATGATTCTACGAGTGTTCGACTTCAACTCCTTTTATTCACACTCGCTAGATTGTACTGGGCATTTTAGGGACCATCATCATTATTGGTACACGGCACGCAACGCTATTATTAACTCGAGACCGACGATTTCTCACATGTTCGATGACAACTCTCTCATTCACATGCTGAGAAATATGCAGTTTAAGTGAATCGGCGGTCAAGACCTTGGGGCAAAGGTTACATCATTAAAGTTGTGTTCCCTTCCCCAAGCTACGATATTGTTTATGGAGACAGCTTCTTCAGCCTGATCCTGTTATGACAGACACTTCCACATTGTGCCTATTGGTGGACAGATTCTTCATATCTCTATTCTATAGAAATCATGTTGTTTAAGCTACTGAGCATGGGACATGCCCGACTCTAGGAAAATACTATATTTTCTGACATATGTTGTTGTTTCAGGTTTTCCTCAGTCTTTCAATCTCTCTCTCTCTCTACAAATTATAAAGTATTTCGGCCATCGTCTTCGTCTCTGACCTCACACTTTAGGGGGCATCTGTTACAGGTCAAAACACCTCCTCATCAGCTCAGAGGGGAAGACAAATATGGAAGAAGTACAAATACCTAAGTTAAACCTATTTCTGCCAGGGTAACGCCTATGTAGAACAGAATAAGAGAGTTATAACGCAGGCAAGCAGTGCATTGGCCGCGTTAGTGACTAGGGCAACGCTCTGTTTACACTGAAGGGAAGCATTACCTATGTTTTAAGTTTGAATTGGGAAAAGAGCGCGGAGAATGATTTGAATCTCCGACTTTCCCTCACAAAGGAGTCAGTCCACAAAGGAAACTGCAGAAGCACCAGTTCATTATTGGTCATTGCCATGAGAGACTGAACTCCAATAGAGGAAAAAGCATAGAGATCAAGGAAACATCTAAGTTTTTTCCATTCTAAACAAGTGGAAAGAGAAGGGCAACAATGGCTTTCTCCCTCTCCTATAAAAGGGAGCTGAAGGCTCTTAATTGAAGGTCGAAGGATTGCTCAAAGTTCTTGCATACTTGTGGAATAGAGAATAGTGTGACATCATGAAGGCCAAGAGTCAAAGAGGCTCCTAGAGAGTTTGTTGACTTGGACTTATTCACTAGAGAGAGAAGAGAGATTGGGAGACTGAGGAGGGCTTGGTACAACCGATGGTTGTAATCCTCCTTCTTGCAAAATCAATAGAACTGTGTTCGTTTTGTCCATTCAATGCTTAATGTTATTATTTTTGTTTCAATATTTACTTAGTATGATATGAATGGCTCAGATGTGTATAATCTAGTTGTTTATTGTTGATTTAATTGATAGAATACTTGTTATATTAGGAATTACGTGGGTGCTTTGACTGATTGCAGGTCTCAGATTTGGAGCCGGCGAAGAAGGACTCTTACTTTGCTGCACAACATTCTCCAAGAGATTACAAGACCGTCAAAGAGGTAATTCTCTATTGTATTCCTTCAAGTTATTTCAAGCTAATATGAACATACTCATGCCATCTTTGTGAACAGCATAGCTAATCTTACTATCTGCCTCGGGCACCGGAAAGCCCTGAGAGGGATCCACGAAAACTAACCACCCAAGCAGTTTACCCTATAGCAGTGCAAAGTGACATCTTCAGAATCCTGTGTGATTTACACCATGAAACTTAGTTTTTTCAACTTGGCTGGCAGTTTGTTGGAGTCATGAAATTTGTCTTTCCTTTTGATCCTGAGGATTTGACCTATTCATCTTGACATAGAAACAACCTTAAAAACATATTTTTCTTCCTTCTTGGAGCTCAACATCATGTTTTTCATCTTTTGACCACTGCTACTTTGTAGGTGATTAAAATGATAATTTTGACTCTCTTTTTGCTTCTTGAGGCATGACAGGTTGAGTTTGGCAATTTTTAGGATGCTTTCACACATTGGCAGTTTCAAGATCTTCCTTTTGGTCTTTGAAGCATGCTAGATTCACTTTTGACAACCTTAGGAACTCAAACACAAAGCAGCATTTTCAAAACCTCTTATGTTCCCAATTTGAAACTCAAATCATCTTTTACTTGGCAGGTGATTGAAAACCTTGAATTTACCTTTCTTATTGATATTCTTTATAGTTTTCCCCTTTGAGGGAATGAGACATGCACCTGGGAAAACTTTGGGATGCTTTCACATAGAAATAATTTCACAATCCTTTCTCTGTTGGCATCATGGAGTTCAAAACCATGTTTTTCACCTTCTCTAACCATATTCCCAAAACCCTAGGTGTCTAGAGTGCTTGAAAACAATTATTAGTGTTGTCTTCTAAGTTCTCTATGGCCCTTTCAAGTTCATTAATTTTTTTCCAGTTCACCTCACCTTTTTCCCTATTTTACCCACAATTTCTAAAAAAATTCACTTAATGTTTGGTTTTTTGGTGTACCTCCTCCATGGTCATTTCTGCATTTGATCCTGTCTTGGCACATTGTTGGCCCATTAAGCTCAAAAACCCTAGTTTTCCTGAAGACCAAGTGGTTCCCTTTCTCCTTATATAATTTATCTTCATTTAAGAGCAGAACACCTACCTTACCAACACCTTATGTTGATGGAAAATTCAACACTCTTGCAGAAGTGTCAAAACCTTTGCATTTACCTCTTACATACTTTAAGCTGATAGGGTAATGCTTCTCTGGAAAATTTTAGGTCTTCCTTGAATAACCATTTGTTGACCTTCTATTACATCTAAGCCAGCTTCAAGAAAAGGAAAAGAAGTGTTTGGAACACCAATGATTACTTTAAAACCTATGAAACCCTAATGACCTAGTGGGAGGGTCCTTTGACCATGATCTTTGACTGAAAATTGGCTTGGAGGCTTCAAGTGAAAAACATAGTATTTTTCAAAGTGTTACGTTGAAGATCCAAAATCCAATGTACTTGATTTATCTAAAGATCCTACAGAGATAGTCTTGAGACCATTAATGCTTGAGGAACTTAGGGATCATGGAAATGAGTTAGGCTATAGGTAACCCTAGATGAAAAGTGGAGTTATGGGCAAGGGAAAAAACAAAGTAATGAGGTCATAGGTAGGAAAAAAGGATGGAGATGAGTGGCACAAGCCCATAAGGAGTCTTTTAGGAGTGGAAGGGTGGCCATGAAATGGAAAGCTTGATAGAATAGTGAAAATTTTCCTATTAGGATAATGAAGGCAGTGAGATTTCTAAAACTCACAATGTTCAAAGAATGTTTTTTTTAGAAATCTATAACAAATCTATAGTCATCTATAAATAATGAAAAATACTGATGACTAACATGACCTAATATATCATAAAGAAACTAATGTGATAAGGCATCAATGGGTCTTAACGATTCTCAAATAACTGTGAGACCCTTATACTTATATATGTTGTTTTAAACTGTAGAATTCATATTTGTGACATGTTTGATGAAATGCCTATCATGGCTAGTAAGGGTCCAGTCAAGTGCTTGTTCAAGTATTTTTATTTATATCATTGTTTCAATTTACTTCTCATTTTTGTAAGTTTCATGGAGTTTTTTCCAGTTACTAGGTCATAGCCCTAGAAATTAGCCTTAAATATCGTAGTCCTGGCATAGCATTGGCAGAAAAAAACTGCAATTACACTCAAGAAGGCTCATGGGAGTGACTGGGGATCTTATTCATAAGGAGCCCTTGGCAAGGGACCGACTACAGCTCCAGGTCATTGAAATGTTGAGTTCCCTCAAGGGTTCATCACCTAGAAGGGTGGGTTAGCTCCTGGAGGTTCTATAAGATGTGTGGATGGTCAAATTTATTGTGTTTCATTGGTTCCACTTCCTTAAGGTGGTATAGGAGGTTGAATCACATCATAGTATCCTCTCATCACATGTTTACCCCAGTTGGTCGGTTATTTGGGTAGATGTGGGAGGAGGGTGGTTACAGGAAGAAGGGATAAATTATTCCCCAAGGGATAATTTCCCATTATAGTACCCTACCAAATGTTTTTTTTTCCATTCCTAGGACCCATGAGAGGCAACAAAATATAAGCGGGGTGCATGTTGAAAGTAATTTCAATATTTATGAACCTTCTTTAAATAATGGGAATATGTCTATGCATATTTTCCTAGTTCCTTCCAAATATTTATGCAAAAATTCCTATATGTTATCAAATGCCATAACATTTCCCCCTAAATACTATATTCATCATGATCATATCCTTCACATTGTCTTTTCCTTATTAATCAATTCCTAGTTTACCAAATGCATTTTTTCCTCATTATACTTACCTCCTTTCCATAACAACTTCTTCAATTCTTGAGCAATAGTTTCACAAAATCCAATAGGTGCTACAATTATTGTGAATTGGAAAAGTGGTAGACTTTATAGGACTTATTTTAGGAGGATTGATCTACCTATTGGTTTTGATTGATATCCCCATTTCATGAATCTTTGTTTTAGATTATCCAATACTAGTTATCGTGATGGATAGGGGAAAGGCTTAAAACATATTGGAATGCTTAGATATCTAATTGAATATTATTCCTATTGAATAACACGTTGGAAATATGATGAAATATGTTGTTCTTGATGGAAATAAAATTTTCCTTGATGGAAACCTACTTGATGAGTTTCCTTTTGATAAAAAAACTATTTGTTAAAGATGTAAAAATGATGTTTCTATAGGTCAGTTCAGATGTGACAGAGAAATGAATTCCAGTAAGTGCCAGAAAAATGAAACAGGAAATATTTCTCAATGTATATGAAGGTTTGATGAAGGAAACCTACATATGCAGGCAATGTATATGCTACTTGCTATACATGTAACCAGTGTATATAGCCAAAATTAGTATATATGCAGTTTTTATGAAGAGAAGTTGTGTATACATGTAGGTACGAAGAAGAAAAGTCATATATGCCTTTTGCACTCTAAAATTATGATACCAAGGGGAATTACCATGGTATTATCCCACAGTATTGAGTGTTGTGTCGTCTATTTGATCCTGTCCAAGAATACCATTGTCAGTTGTGTGGTTTTGGCTCATGGTATTGAAAAAGGCTAATGCTATATAAGGAGAGGAAGATCATGGTGCAAATGTGTTGATGTGTAAGGGATGTTACTGAATGCTTCTCTCTGAAGTATATATGCATGGGATGAACTCTATTTTATTGGTAGATCTAAATCTATGATGCACCCTTGGATACAATGATGGATCAAGATCTCTAGACCTGAAATGACTATGTACTTACATGATCTAATGATGACATGTTTGGATTTGTGACTTGATGCATGTTTGTTGAAGTGACGTAAAGAAATCTATGTAAGACTATAGATTTGAAACATTCTGCAAAATTAATATTTACAGATCTATATGTTATTTTGTCTCAGTGAAAGTGTGTATATACGTGGCTTTGTTTTAAGAAAAGCGCGTATGGAAGTCAGGATTTTCTAAAACTTACTGCTGAGGTTATATGTTTAATGTTTTTGTATTTATGTTGTCTGTCAATGAAGTTTTCATATAGATCTACGTTGTTTGAATATGGTATATGATGCTAAGTTGAATATGTACAAATATTATGAATGAGTGAGTAAATATGTTTAATGATAACTGAGTAATTATGGGTTTTGAAATTCTGGAAAGATATCTAACTGAAAAACCTCAAATCTGAATCCACGACTGATCACACTCTGTAAAAACAATTTTCTCAGATCTATACGCAGGTTGGTGTGAAGGGAAGCATGTATATATGCCGGTTCAGTGAAGTAGAGTAGCGTATGTATTTTATGATTATGAATGATCAAGATTGAGACTGATTTTTGCATACTGATTCGAAATTTTGGGTTTATTACTCTATTTTGGTTACAATAAACTCACTGTTCTGATGATCTTTATGATGAGTTGTATTGAAGTTGTGGGATCCAGTGTGAAAATTGATCAAACGTGGTCTGCAGTGGTTCTTAGGGTTGAATTCTTCAGTGTGTAAGTAGAAGCTTCCTTCCAGTAGAAGTTGGTGTTCTGATCAGGGGGTTGGAGCTCCCTTCCAGTAGTGGTTGGTAAACTAGATCAAGGGGTTGTAGCTCCCTTCCAGTAGTAGCTGGAGAATGAGAGAAGATTGTAGCCTTTTACATGTAGATTCCTACGTACTAATATGAGTCTACATCAATACAATATTGTAAGAAATTTTCCATATAATAAATATTGAAGACAGAGATGACAACAGCGGTGGTTTTCTCCCAAATTGGGTTTACACCTTAAATCTTCATGTTCATGTGTGATTTTTTTGTGTGATGATTTATTCTGTTATTACTGCACATATTTACAGCTTAACTATCTGATTCATAACTAATAAGATGAGTTAACTATTTTTTCTGAACGGTTATCTAACAATAAAGTTATCTCATTATACAAAAGCTTCTGTTGGTATATCCGAGTGTATAAACGAGTTGGGTTGATTAAAATCGCGTATAGAATTTATTAAAGAAAAATTAAAAGGTTTCAGTGAGTTATAAATACTAATTCACCCCCCCCCCCCACCTCTTAGTCTTTTTCGCAAAAATTGGTATTAGAGTAGGTCCTTCTGAGGAAGCTTAATCGCTATAAGAAGATCAGCTAATATGAGCAATCAAGATGCGACAACATCTATCAGGCCTCCTCTCTTCAATAGAAACAATTTAATATTCTGGAAGACAAGGAAAATATCCTATCTTCATTCCCTTGGAGCAAATGTATGGGCTAGAGTTGAAGGAGGTTATCAATATCCAGCGTCAGTTCCAATAAATCCAGCCACAAGAAAGAACTATGAAGCCAATGTAAAGGCGGTCAATGCCTTTTTGGGAAGTTTGAATGAATTAAATTTTTTCAAAGTCATGTAGTTGAATATAACAAAGGAGATATGGGATAGAATAATTCTAAGCTATGAAGGTGATACCAAGGTAAAAAGTGCTAAACTCCATACTCTTAGAATTCAATATGAAAAACTCAGAATGCATACTGAGGAAAGCATTGCAACTTTATTTTTATGTCTAGATGATAATGTAAATTGTATGAGCAATATGGGTGAAACCATAACTGACACTACTCTAGTAGAAAAGGTTTTAAGATCTCTAACTCCCAAATTTGAGTCAAAGGTGTCTGCTATTGAAGAGAATCAAGATCTACAAACTCTTAATGTTGTTCAACTTCATGAGATTCTGACTGCATGTGAAATGAGGAAAGGAGGTCCATCTAAAGTCAAAGAAGATGTTTTTAGAGCTGCTGCAAAAGGAAAGGAAGTAGAAGAATAAGAAGGACCAGGGTATGTTTCAGAAGAATATGAGATAAACTTTGTAAATAAGCTACAACTTGGCACTGGAAGGTTCAAAGGTAAGCTTCCTTTTAAATTTTTTTCTTGTGGAATATTTGGTCATTATGCTACTAAATGTCCCCATAAATATATTCATGAAAGGGGAAAGGAAATGGCAAAAGGAAATAAGAAACAGTTTATCAATAGAAAAAGCTATTATACTCATGAAGATAGTGATGGTCTATCATATAGTGAAGAAGGAGAATCTTATCAAGATATTAGACTACTCATGTCTTTTGAAAAAAACTCTAATGAGGCTAAAGATACTTTTATGGATGCATTAGAAGAAAATGATTTTCTTGAAGAAAACAATAATCTCAAAATATGTTTGGAAGAAAACAAAATTTCCATAGATACTCTAAATAATCATCTTATAGAAAATGAGAAGTGCAATGAGAAATTAGAATGTGAAATAGTAAGTCTACTAAAGGAAATTGAGAAAGTGAAAATTTTAAATCTTAGATTTTCTAAAGGATCTAAAACCTTAGATGAAACTATCAAGGTACAACACTCTCCTCTTGTAAATACAGGTCTTGGATATATCAGAGAATCCTCTCAGTCTTCAACATCGAGCTATCTAAATGAGGCTAAAGCCAGCGTGCAACATTTTGTCACTCAAAAAAAGAAAAAGGAGACTACAAAGGTAAAGCATGACCACTTCAATACAAGGAAAAAAAAATAACAGAAATATCAATCAGCAGGTAAACATAAATAGAAGGTTTCATGATCACAAAAATTTCCTCTTTAATGGAAAATGTTTCTCATGTCATAATTTTGGTCATAAATTTTCTCAATGTGTTGCATACAAAACCATCATGACCAAAGAAGCAAGAAAGCAAAGAAATGAGACTGGAATAAAGAAGAATACTTATAACAACTTTTTTCCTCTTCAAAATGAAATTGCATTTTCTTATTGCAATAACTTTGGACATGAAGAATCTGAATTCAGGAGCAAACTTCAGCCAAAAGAGCATATACCTTCAAATTCCAAGGAATGGAGAAAGAAGGAATTACAGGTTGAAAACTGTGGCATAGATTTATTTGCAGACGGGGAAGAAAATAAATGGTACATTGATGGCAGATGGTCATAACACATGACAGGTGATAAAAATAAACTCCTTTCATACAATGCTATAGAGAAGGAAAATAATGTTACCTTTGGAAATGACTCTCCTTCTATCATTAAAGGAAAAGGTTTTATTTTTTCTAAAAGAAAAGGTGAAAGCTAACAATGTTATATATGTGGATGGATTAAAGCATAAAATTTTGAGTGTGATTCAAATGTGTGATTATGGAAATGAAGTTGTCTTTAGTTCAAAAGAATGTGTAGTATGTGAACTTGACACAGGAAAAACTGTAATAAAAGGCACTAGAAAACCAAGCAATATGTATGTATTGAAAGGTGGTGAAGAGCAATGCTACTTGGGTAAATCTTCAGAAAATTAGTTATTACACAGAATATTGGGAAATTTGAGCTTCTCTCAGGTAAGAAAATCTAGCAGACTCAAATTTGTTCGTGATCTTCCCAACATCACTCTACTTGAAAGTACCATATGCAAATCATGCCAATTTGGTAAGCAAATCAGGGTGCAATTGAATGCCAAAGAAGGATCAGCAAGTAAGCCTCTTGAAATTATACATATTGATCTATGTGGTCATGTAAGGAAAAGTCACCTCGTGGAGAAAAATAGTATATTTTATTTATTGATGAATTCTCTATAATGTGTTGGATCGGCTTATTGAAACATAAACATGAAGCATTTGAAAAATTTAAGATCTTCAAAGCTTTGGTTGAAAATGAATTAGATCTAAAAATAAAATTTCTTAGATATTACCGAGGAGGATAATATATATCAAATGAATTATTTGATTTCCATGAACATCGTGGCATAAAAAGACATATTTTTGTCGCAGGAACCCTACAAGAAAATGGCGTGGCAGAAAGGATGAATAGAAAAATTCAACAGATGGCTCAAGCTATGCTTGATGAATCTGGAAACATTTTAAGGAGAAGCAACACATATTACAGTAAATATTCTTCTCAAGGCTCGTGTTCATGTGAACAGCGATAAAACTCCTTATGAACTCTGGTATGGAAATCTTCCCACTGTAAAGCATTTTAGAGTTTTCGAAAGAAAATGTTTTATCAAGAACAGTGATGAAAAGCTTGGTAATTTTGAACCTAGAGGAGATGAAGGAATATTTATTGGTTACTCTTCTAGAATTAAAGCATATTAATGTTACAATAAAATACTTCGGAAGATTGTTGAATGTATTGATGTTGTAATTGATGAGTCTCTCATAGCTCCTAAAAGGGAAATAACAACAAAAAATGAAGATGATGATTACTTATATTTTCCCTCAAAAAATAGCAACAATATATAAGGTTAACCCAATGAAGCACTAGAAGAAGATATATCTGAAAGGCTCCATCCAGGTATGTTCAAAAAAATCATCCAGAATCTGAAATTCTGGGAGAAAGCGGATCAGGGTCCAAACAAGAAGAACTCTTGTAGGATCCCCTAGCTATCTAGCATTATTATCGACTATTGAACACAAAAAGTAAATTAAGATAGTAAAGATGAATGTTGGATTCAGTCCATGAATGAAGAGCTTGATCAGATTGAAAATAATCATACTTGGGAACCGGTTCCTCATGATAAAAGTTTTATTGGAACAGAACGGATATTCAAAAACAAGTTAAATGAAAATGGAGATGTTATTAGGAACAAAGCTAGACTTGTTTGTAAATGGTATGTTCAACAAGAAGGTATGGACTTTGAAGAAACATTTTCTCTTGTAGCCAGACTTGAAGCAATAATAATGTATCTTGCATTTTCAAGTTTTCAACAATTCAAAGTTTATCAAATGGATGGAAAATATTCTTTCTTCAATCGTGATTTACAAGAAGAAGTTTATATAGAACAACCAGAAGGATTCATTCTATGAAATGATGAATTTTTTTTTTGCAAACTTAAAAGGGCTTTATATGCTCTCAAACAAGCTCCTCTAGCATGATACTATCATCTTGACAAATATTTTCAACAACAAGGTTTCACAAAAGGATCTGCTAACAGTAACTTATAAACAAAAATTGAGAATGACAAATTATTGATTATTGTTGTGTATGTTTATGACATCATTTTTGGAAGTAATGAAGAGTCCATGAGTCAGAAATTTGCTTCTGTTATGCTGCAAGAATTTGAAATGGCATTACTTGGGGAACTAACAGATTTTCTTGTCTTACAAGTCCAACAAGCAAGAGATGGAATATTTCTATCACAAGAAAAATATCTCAAGCAAATTCTGAAGAAGTATGAGATGGAAGACTACAAACCTGTGAGCACTCTAATGGTAAATAGATGTAACCTCAATTCTAAATATGATTCTCCCATGGTGAATCAACTAGAGTATAGATCCACGATTGGAAGTCTTCTTTATCTAACCAAGACCAGACCAGGCATTATGCCTATTGTTGGTATTATTGGATGATTCCAAGATAACCCAAAAGAGTCTCACCTTCAGGCTGTAAATAGAATATTCAAATATATACAAGGGACTCAAGACTTTGGTCTATGGTATCCAAAGAATACTGATCTCACTCTTCATGCCTACGCAGATGCAGATTGGGATGGAAACGTTGATGATCGAAAAAGAACTAGTGGTGGTGCATTCTATATGGGGCCCCGATTAGTATCTTGGTTTATCAAGAAACAAAGTTCTATTGCTTTATCTACAACGAAAGAAGAATATGTGTCTGCTGCATCATGTTGCACACAAATTCTTTGGATGATGCATATATTATAATATATTCAAATCAAATGTGCACCTCCCATCTCAATTCTATATGACAATACAAGTGCCATTAGTATCTCAAAGAATCCTGTTATGCATTCCAAGACCAAGCACATTCCTGTCAAGTATCACTTCCTACGTGAACAAGTGCTTGAACAAAAGGTTAAATTGGAGTATGTTCCCTTCAAAGAAAAAGTTTCATATATATTTACTAAACCTCTTCCCACGGAAGCATTCAAATATCTTAGACAAAATTTGGGAGTTGTCTCTACCTCTCTGATCAAATCTGCTTAATTTCAGAAGACTAAATTTGGCATGCTAGTTTCGTAAAGGAGAATCACACATATATGTGAGTTTCTGTGCATAAACCCTCGTATGGTTTTTGCTGATAGAAATTCTCTGAGTCAGCTTTTAGAACACTCTATGGTGTTGTTAGGTAATCTATTTTGTTGTTCTAGTATTCACCTTACTGTACCTTTTCTTTGATATTTATCTCCTTGATGAAGATGCTTTGATGAATTGGTTGTTGAAGGTGTCCAAGATGCACAAGCTTAGGGGGAGCACCCGCCTTCTTGAAAATGATGCGTTGTTGGCATTCTGATTGGTTTCTGAGTTATGATCTCTCCCTTGAGATATTTTGGTCCTAGTTATAAATGTAATATATATAATTTGATGAAAAGGCCATGTTGAGACCTATGATGTAAATCTTTTATATTGAGCCATGTAAGTACTTGAGTCAAAATTTGTAAACCCACTTGGTTTGGAAGTTGAGTCAAATATGTAATTCCACTTGGTTGGATCATTAATGTAAGTATGAGTCCTTGGTTATAGGAATGATCATACTCGGTTGAGCTATAGAGTCATGTAATTCATTGAAAAATATGTCTGAAGATTCAGCATGAACTCAAGGGGAGTATGGTCAATACAATACACATCAGATCTGCAAAGCTCTTCTTTATACAAGGAAAGAGAAACCTTGTTTCGGTCCTTATCTGCCCTTTTCCATTGATATCAAAGGGGGAGAGTATTTTGGTGTTTTAATAATGGTTATGATTCATCTGCTGTGGTGATCAAACACCATCATGGTTGCCATCAAGCCGAAAGGGGGAGATTGTTGGCAATATGATGCAATATGTTGTCCTTGATGGCAACCTACTTAATGAAACTGTCATCTATGTAAACCTACTTAATGAAACTGTCCTCTATGTAAACCTACTTTATGAGATGCCTTTTTATAAACGACGTATTTTTTAAACATGTAAAAATGATTTTTCTACAAGTCCGTTCAGATGTGATAGAGAAAGTAATTCTAGTAAGTGCCAGAAAAATGAAACAGAAAATATTTCTCAATGTATACACAGGTTTGATGAATGAAAATCACATATGGAGGCGATGTATAGGATACTTGGTGCACAGGCAACCCGTGTATACAGCCAGAATTAGCATATACAAAGTTTTTATGAAGAGAAGTCACGTATACATGCATGTATGAAGAAGCAAAGTCATGTATGTCTTTTGCGCTCTAAAATTATGATACCAAGGGGCATTACCATTGTATTAGCCCACAATATTGAGAGATGTGTCGTCTATTTGATCCCATCCAAGAATACCATCGGAAATTGTGTGGTTTTGGATCATGGTAATGATAAAGACTAATCCTATATAGGGAGAGGAAGATCATAGTGCAAGAGTGCGCATCTGTAAGGGATGTTACTGAATACTTCTCTCTGAAGTATATATTCATGGGATGAACTCTGTTTTATTGGTAGATCAAATTCCATGATGCACCCTTGGATACAATGATGGATCAGGATCTTTAGACTTGAAATTACTATGTACTTGCATGATCTAATGATGAGATGTTTGGATCTATGACCTGGCACATGTTTATTGAAGTGAAGTAAAGAAATTTGGGTAAGACTATATATCTGAAACATTGTGCAAAATTAATATTTACATATCTATACGCTAGCTTGTCTCCATGAAAGCGTGTATATACACGGCTTTGTCTTAAGAAAAGTGCATATGGAAGTCAGGGTTTTCTGAAGCTTACTACAGGGGTTATCTGTTTAATGCTGATGTATTTTTGTTGTTTGTCAATGAAGTCTTGATATAGATCTGGGTTGTTTGAATACTATATATGGTGCTAAGTTGAATATGTACAAATCTGATAAATGAGTTAGTAAATATGTTTAATGATGACTGAATGAAAGATATCTGACTAAAAACCTTAAATCTAAATCCGAAACTGATCACATTCTATAAAAATAGTTTTCTCAGATCTATCGCAGGTTGGTGTGAAGGGAAGAGCGTATATATGCAGGTTCAGTGAAGTAAAGTAGCATATGTATTTTATTATTATGAATGATCCGGATTGAGACTGATTTTTTCATACTAATTCTGAATTCTAGGTTTATTATTGTGTTCTCGTTACAGTAAACTCATGGTTCTGATTGAAGTTTGGGTTAAGTATATTATTGATGATATTTATGATGAGTTATGTTGAAGTTGTGGGATTCAGTGTGAAAATTGATCAAACATGGTTTGTAGTGGTTTTGAGGGCTGAAGTCTTCTGTGTGGAAGTAGAATTTGTTGTTCTTATGAGGGGGTTGGAGCTCCCTTCCAGTAGTGGCTGGTAAACGAGATTAGGGGGTTGTAGCTCCCTTCCAGTAGTAGCTGGAGAACGAGAGAAGGTTGCAACCTTCTCCAGGTAGATGCCTACATACTGAAATGTGTCTACATCAATACAATATTGTAAGAAAAATTCTGTATATTAAATATTGAAGACAGAGATGATAACAACGGTGGTTTTCTCCCAAATTGAGTTTCCACATTAAATCTTGGTGCTCATGTGTGATGCTTTTGGGTGATGATTTATTTTGCTATTACTGCACATATTTACAGCTTAACTATCTGATGCATAACTGATAAGTTGAGTTAAATATTGTTTCTGAAAGGTTATCTAACAATAAAGTTATATCAGTATACGAAATTTTATGTTGTTATATCCGCATGTATACGCAAATTGGGTTCATTAATGTCACGTATAGAATTCAGTAAAGAAAAAGTAAAAGGTTTCAGTGAGCTAAAAATACTGATTAACGCCCCCCGCCGTGCCCCCTCTCAGTATTTTTCCCAACATAAAAATATTTGTTGCACTACGGATTCTCTAGTTTTTATTCCATTCCTCATATTAGTAGGATTTTCCATTTATTTTTAGTGCCCTATAGGATTGAACAAAAATTCTTAGTAATGCATTAAATATAGACACAATAATTATGGATCCCACTACCATTATAAGGTTGTAATATTAAAATTGGTTATGGTTAATGTTTATGACTCCTTCAATAATCAATAAACAATGGATGTTTCCAAGGTTTCTCTCTAATTTTAATCTACCATGTAATGAGTCTACCATGAGAATGTGTAGGATTGGGAAGAGTGTATATAATTTTCTTAGTCCTCCCAAAGATTAAAAATATTAGTTGATTTCCCATTGACCAATGGGGATGTCCATCATGGGATGATACATGCTAGTATACATTTTATAAATTTAGATTTCAACCCATATTGACAAAGAACTAGAAATAAAAAGTTCTATTGAATCCAATTAAATGTATTGTCCATATACAATTTAATTATAATTGGTTTTTCCACTTGTGCTCTGTTGGAGTGGATGGATTATTGTACCAAAAATATATTATCCATGAATTTCTTGTTTTAGATAAATCCAACTTGGTTTTCAGATATTAGTGATGCAAAATGATATTTTACTATGTTTTTTATGATTATATAGATTAATGTATGTGAAATATTAGACAGTAATATAGGGTAAAATATAATGAAGGAAGAGGGATTCAATTATTTTGTAATGAGAGATAGAAAGGAAGAATTTATTCATTCCCCCATTCAAAATGATATGAGTATTTATTATATTTTTCCTTCCAAATCATCGTTTATATTATCCCAACAACTTTGGTAGAAGTACACTAAAAAACCATGAGGACTCTATTCCTTTTTTGAATTGAAAGTCAAGAGGACCTCCCACACTTCTTGTGTCTTAACATGCTACATTGGCCTCACATTTTTTTCCATGTTAACCATTCGAGGTATATTTTCTAGCATTTTTTCAATAAATTCTCCATCCTCATCAGAATTTTCAAAGTATAGGTATGAAAAATGTGTTAAAGCTTCTTGTTTGATCCATTCAAATTAATCGAGTGTATTTCCCTCTATTGTGTTAATTGATTTTACATTATTCCCCCACACACTTTGATTAATTTTTTTAGGGAAAAAGGCACATGTTTCTATCTCTTGATTTTAATTACAAACTTCATGATTTGAGGCACCCAATTTCTTCTTCACATTTTAAATTCATATAAATTTCTTAGAAATCTTGTTTTTATTTTTTTATGGAGCTCTCTATGATTATCTGTTGTTCCACATTTCCCTGAGGTTACTATAATTGTTTCTTTCATATGGATACAAAAGGATTTCTTTACCTGCAATTTAATTTCACATTATTTTAAAGCCTTCTTGTATTTTTATTTCTTTTTCTCCTAAATGAAAAGTATGGATCTGTAATATTCCGAAATGGAAATCAGCATATTTTTCTCCACTAAAGTGTTCCTTTGTGGGAAATATGAACAAGGATATTTCAGATATGGACTGAGTGGGAATTTACTGGATATGTCACCTCAAAAAGAGGATGAGATCCAAAGGCTAGCTGGCCCCTTCTCAGGCTCTGTCTATAGCTATGTAAATATTCCTCCTTGGAAAAACTTAGGAAGCAAGAAGAAAAACGCATTTCCAGCCATGCATGAAATAAAATACCAAAATGAACACTTGGATCCCATAGATACAGTAATTAAAAATATAAATCCAAGAATAGAGCTGAAACAAATCAAACTAGGTGGGCTAAACTAGTGAAAAACCCCAAGACTGCAATAGGCCGGAGTAGCTGCTCAAGGAAGTGCGCAATATAAGAGAGGGTTTACACATAAAATGATCAGACAAAAATATATCTACTCATATATTAATCATAAATTCTCAAGGAATGAGATCTAGTCTCCTTACACAAAAATCAAGACAACCCGACAAGGGTTTCTTGTCAAACACTCTGAATACAAAATGTAATATTCAGCAATTTTTGAATACTCACTGCAACAAGAAGCATGAGAGTGTAAGAGGCTGATAGAAATTTTATCTGATGTATATTCTTCAAAGGCTTCCTCCTATGAAAGAATGAACCCCTCAATCACAAGGAAAAACCACAAAGAAGCCACCAAACCTTGCAATGAAATCTGCCTCCCAAAATAACGCAGTTCCCAGCTACAACTGCACTCGAAACTTTGAGGAGTGTGTGTTCTGATACCACTGATCTAAAATCTACTCCAAGGCTCTCCAAACATATCTCTGGATGAAAGGAAATATCCCTCCAACAAATATTAGCTCAGAAAGTGGGATATCAATCCCTTCCACTGTTGCACCCAGCTACACTGCACAATATCTACTGCAGAAACTGCACTGATGAAGATGGCTAAAGCTTGGCCTGAAAAAATTATGTGGAATGGTGAATTCAAGCTCTCCCAATTAGGATCCTCAAGGGAAGAAGTGGGATTCTAGCTCGGGAACACCCAAGTGCTAAACAACACTGCTACTTTGCTGAACAGCAAGAGTAAGCAAATGTCTAGAGAGACATGAATAATGATTTGAAACATGCAGAAAAATGCTCCCATCGTCTTCCTCATATAGAATACGAGTTTTTTTCTCCTTGAGCCCACCCAATTAGGTATCCTCAATCAAAAGATGCACTTACCTCCAAAATTGCATTATTCTTCCTAGGGTTTCTTCTCCTCCAAGACTGTGTAGTTGACCAAGTCAAAGTAGCCGCATTTTATCCTTGTTCACACATAGAGGTGTTTTATTAAGCTTGAAAGAATGTCTCCTTTCACACTTGTAGTGTTTTTATCCTTATTAGGAGACTTATGGGCTTTTATATCCATTTATTTGTTGACTATAGCTGATGCTAACTCTAATGTTCCACTTAGCTTGGAAGCTAAATATTTGGAGCATTACAGTCCTCCCCTCCAAAATATTTGCTTGTCCTCAAGCAAATGCATAAGGAGAACAAAATACCTCCCCTCCTCCTCATGTGGCCTCCATCAATAGCCTCCATAAAGTAGGAGTGATGATCATCATGGTGAATCAGTGCCTCCCTCGTCCATGCAATCACCTAAATGAAGTGAGTCACCCTCCAACATGGTAACTCATGAAAATTTTGTTCCACCTTATGCTCCTGGAATGAAGGTGGGATGAATAAGTGAACATGATAGGCAAGAGGGCCTATCCCACATTTTCCTTCTCTCCACTCATGACAAGTGTAGAGGGTATGCTGATATTGGGTTGAAACATGATTGCCCTCCAATGGCAAGAAGAAGATTGAGCCTCCAAAGACTCTTCCTCCAAAATCATGAGTCATGCCAACCCGAACTATTCCATTCAAGATGAATGGCACATCATAACCACATGGCATCCAATTCATGAAATGGCTGAAATTTATGTGCAAGTTTGGATGATACATATGGTCTCTCTGGTGGATACTGCGCAGTTCTCCCAACTGTTGCTTGAGAAAGTCATATCGAAAGTGCTCCTGCAACAAGTTACAAGCTGAATATGTATGTTCTCCCAACATGTGGAAGTAAGCATTAATGTATATCAGCTGTAAATATACATTACAACAATACACCTACCCCATGTCATGTAGAGATGGGATACCATCACCACAAACATTGGCCCTAAAGTGACCATGAAGCCCAAAAATACTCTTGCTCTTTTGGGGAGCAATGCACTGTGCAAACATGGTGAGAAGGTACAAATACTCAATAGTGTAATAAAAAAGTACAGAAATGCATTCTCTACCATACATAGTGAGTGGAATGAAGGTGAGATCCTCCAATAAGTCCTCCTAGGAGGATATACTCATAAAAATCTACAAGAAGAAGGGATACCTCCTCCCTTTGGAATATCTCATCCATAAGAACATGATCCCATGTGATAGCGTTGTAGGACTTTGTAATAAGGCTCCATGAATTCTCCCTTTGACATTCCACATGCCAAATCCATCCACCATTAGGCTGCTATGTGAGAAGATCTCCTTCCGACATGGAAATCTCTCATGATCCCTCAATTTTGAAAGGTAGCCTCCTTGCACCATGAATGTGCCTTTCTTCTCTTCAAAAATATCATGAAAAGTATGGGAAGAATTTTTCCCATACTCTCCCAAGTGTAACCATAGCAACAAAAAGATTTTTTGCTGCCTCATCCCTCCCTCATACAAGCTTCCTTTGAACAAGAACACATCAGCAATATATGGAAGCAAGATAAAATAAAAACAAGTTGTCAATTGACAACCGGAGAGTACATCTTGGCCCCTCTCATAGAACCAGCGCAGTGCACCCTTGGCCTGCTTCAAAATAAGGATCAAAAAGTGCTTTACCAACCACTTTTCTGCTGCCATAGTCATCTCATAAGATGAAAACATGAAATTACAATATGGTGTCATTGGTGCACACCAAGAGACATATGGCTTCCCCCACAGCTCATCAAAAAGGTAGCCAAAAGAAATGCTACAAGTAGCTGCAAGTACATCATCATATAATATGCAAGAAGAAGAAAATCTCCTTGATAGATCATGCTGCTCAAATAATGAGAAGAAGTACAATAAAAAATGTGAAATTATACCTCCTCCATCATGTACTCTAGGTCTTGAGCTGCAATGGCTCAACTGAAAATTCTCCCTCACTCTCAATGAGTAGGAAGGTGGTTGTGACATCCTCTCTATCACCATCCGGGATATGCATCTCTCCATATGATGATATATGTTATGTTGGATGCCCTCCCAAGTGAACTCATCCATCAACTGGAAATATACATCAAGGTGCATAGAAGAGAAGTCCTCATGTGCTGCACGTAACAGCTTCTCCTTGAGACTAGAAGATCTAGTCAAGAAGATCCTGTCATACGAATAGATGACCACATCATCCATCATGTATCTGTCATCTCCCTTCGGGTCTTCAAGAATCATGCATGCACCGAGATCCTTGGAGTACTCTACAAAAAGCTGAGACCTCCAATAGGGATCAATCCTCCTCAGTGACAGCACTGGTGATCTGGCATGTGAAGCTCCACTCAAGCTACTGCCTGCTACTTTAACATCCCCCATGCCAAAGCTCTCCTCAAAACCATTCACCTCTCCAAAATCAAAGAGTTTTGAACCAAAAGACAAGACATCTCTCATCAACTGAAGATCAGGTGGCCTCCCAGGTGGGATGCCTCCATGAAGTGAGACATCAATGTCAAGAGTAGACTGCATATGTGATTGGGAAACCTTGCCCCTGCCTTGACTGTGAAAATAAGTCTTCCTCTTTCTTTCATTGGCTCTCTAAAATAGAGAAGGGTGTGTGCTCCTCATCAACTGATGCTTCTCTTCCTCCCTGTCCTCTTCTTCCAGCTGCAATGCTGCACAATCATGTTGTTCACCGATTGTGCTTGGACCTCTATGTATGAGATCCTGGGGAAATTCTTGCAAAGGCACAAGAATCCCTCCTGTGTGAGAATGTGATTCTCCCTCCTCTACATGAGGCACTGGAGGTGCTATAGATATGACAGCATTGTTGCCCTCTCCTTCAGTAATGTGTGTGGGCATCCTTCAAACAACTTGATCCCTCTGTGAAAAGGAGACCCCCATGTCCTCTTGTTCAAGAGTATGAATTGAAGGTCTTAACTCCGAAAATGTGAAATGCAAGATGTCAGCTCCATCCCTCCATCTCAAGATAGATCTGGGCCCTTGATTGCGCTGTGCACTATGGTGTGCAGCTGTATGCTTCTCCTCACCATGTGCAAATCTAGATTCTGCTCTAGATTCATCCTCCTTTGGAGATCCCATCTCCAATATTGTGTTCTTCAGCTCTCCTTGAAAGCTTTGTATAAAATGTGGAAGAATTTTTATCAATTTATCTTCCCTTCCTTCTGCACATACTGAAGCTTTCTGGTTTCAATCCACTTCTTCTTTCTCTAAAATGCAATGGCTTGAGACCTCATTGCAACCTCTTCTTCTTTGAGACCCCTTTGGAATCTCAATGCATATTCCCTCTATTTCTTGAGATATGAAGATGAATGAGAGTAAACTCATATTCTTCATCCTTGAGCCCTCTGCTTCTGAATTTTGAACTTCACAGGCTGAGCCAAGTTCGAATCTTTGAGACCACTATAATATTCAGAAATGGAAATCAGCAAATTTTTCTCCACTGAAGTGTTCCTTTTTCGGAAATTTGAAAAAGGCTATTTCAGAGATGGAATGAGTGGGAATTTACCGAATATGTCACCTCAAAAAGTGGATGAGATCCAGAGGCTAGCTGGCCCCTTCTCAGGCTCTGTCTATAGCTATGTAAATATTCTTCCTTGGAAAAACTTAGGAAGCAATAAGAAAAACGCATTTCCAGCCATGCATGTAATAAATACAAAAATTAACTCTTGTATCCCATAGATACAGTAATGAAAAATATAAATCCAAGAATAGAGCTGGAACAAATCAAACTAGGTGGGCTAAACAGGTCTCCCACACTAGTGTAGTCAAAACTAGTGAAAAACCCCAAGACTGCAATATGTCGGAGTAGCTACTCAAGGGAGTGTGTAGTATAAGAGAGGGTTTACACATAAAATGATCAGAGAACAATAGATCTAATCATATATTAATCAGAAATTCTCAAGGAATGATATCTAGTCCCCTTACACAAAAAGCAAGACAACCCGACAAGGGTTTCTTGTCAAACACTCTGAATACAAAATGTAATATTCACCAATTTCTGAATACTCACTGCAACAAGAAGCATGAGAGTGTAATAGGCTGATATAAATATTATCTGATGTGGATCCTTCAAAGGCTTCCTCCCATGAGAGAATGAACCCCTCAATCACAAGGAAAAACCACAAAGAAGCCACCAAACCCTGCAATGAAATCTGCCTCCCAAAATAATGCAGTTCCCAGCTACAACTGCCCTGGAAACTTTGAGGAGTGTGTGGTCTGATACTACTGATCTAAAATATGCTCCAAGACCCTCCAAACAGATCTTTGGATGAAAGGAAATCTCCCTCCAACAAATATTAGCTCAGAAAGTGGGATATCAATCCCTTCCACTATTGCACCCAGCTACATTGCACAATATTTGCTGCAGAAACTGCGCTGATGAAGATGGCTGAAGCTTGGTCTGAAAATCTGATGTGGAATGGTGAATGAAATCTCTCTCAATGAGGCTCCTCAAGGGAAGAGGTGGGATTCCTGCTCGGGAACACCCAAGTGCTAAACAACACTGCTACTCTGCTGAACAACAAGAGTAAGAAAATGTCTAGAGAGACATGAATAATGATCTAAAGCATGTAGAAAAATGCTCCCATCATCTTCCTCATATAGAATATGAGTTTTCTTCTCCTTGGGCCCACCCAATTAGGTCTCCTCAATCAAAATATGCACTTCCTTCCAAAATTGCGTTATTCTTCCTACGGTTTCTTCTCCTCCAAGACTGTGCAGTTGACCAAGTCAAAGTAGCTGCATTTTATCCTTGTTCACACATAGAGGTGTTTTATCAAGCTTGAAAGAATGTCTCCTTTCACACTTGGAGTGTTTTTATCCTTCTTAGGAGACTTATGGGCTTTTCTACCCATTTATTTGCCGACTATAGATGCTGCTAACTCTAATGTTCCACTTAGCTTGGAAGCTAAAAATTTGGAACATTACAGGAGCCTTCAATCCACTAAGTCTATCCCATTGACACTATTTTAAAAAAATCACGTTCCTTAGAAAACTTGGAATTGTAGTTGAAGAGGAGGGGTCCATAAAATTTTAGAGGGGATATGGATAGGCAATAGGATGATGGCCCAAATTTCCCCCTGCAAGGATTTTGGATAGAGGGGTGGAATTTTCATCCAAAATTGAGATTTGAATAAGGAACATATCTTGTCTTTCCATGATATTTCCTAGTTCGGTTCTTATATTTTACCAACTTTTTTTTCCGTATAGAGACTTTTCTCATATAAATCGAAGGATCAGATGAGATTTTGCATTTTTTCTGAAATGGGTCCTTGACTTTAGAGTCTCATTTTTCCACACATGCTTGAGTTGTAGTGTTAAAATAGCATACAGAAACATTGTTCATCTCCTATTCTTTGTTTTTTTAGTTTCAAAATCATTTCTCAACATGCCATCTTATTAGAATAAGAATTGGGCATATCAATGTTAATGAAATTATATGTTTTATATGGGTAGATGCAAAGAAGCTATACAACTATCAACTTTGAAGAAGCACACTCTTAAATAAGTATAAAGTGAGAAAAAGGCGAAATTGTACAGATGTCCTCTAAAACCCCTATTGAACAAGTTTCATGGACTACATTTCCTTTCTTTATTTTCTTACTTCTAAGGAGGATTGCATCCCCCTACAGTTTAGTCTCTTGGAGCAACAAGACTTGAAAATTTTCCATTAGAGTCAACTTCCCCATTAATGCCCATTTTTCCTAAGTTCCCAAATCTCCATAGTTCCATGATATGGATTTGATCATTAATTATTTTCTTTAGATGTTCCTCCCTTTAGCAGGTGCATTTCTACTTCGGTATTAATATTTCTATTATAAACTCCCTTTAAAGTATGTTGTGTTTCCTCCCCTTTCTTGTTGATATGGTTACTGTTCACACTTTTATTGCTTCTTATTCTTACTATTCTCCAAATGACTATGTTACCAAAGGGACCAACAACATGGGATGATGATAGTAAGAGGGTCCTACCAAAGAATGAGATCTTAATGTTCTTAGATGGGGATATAATTGTTGTTTGCAATGGAAAGTCTTCCAAATGTGAATTTTTCCTCTTTCTTTATTCTCCTCCACATTAGTTTTTAGATATTTCTAGGGTTTGGGATATCATTACATATTTACTTACATACGGTTTTTCCTTATCATTTTGATGGGGATATTTCTTCTTGAAAGGGTTTTTTACTTGAGGAGGAGGGTTCTTTAGGGATGTATTGGTTCAATAGAAGTTTCTTGGTCAGGTTTTCCTATCTATTATTGTTGTGTTTTTTCTTAGTTCTTTTCCATTGTTCCACCTATTGTCCCCGCTTGTCCTCTAAGATAGCTTTAGGGAAATTTATATCAAAGTGTCCACACTCATGATAAGGTTTACATTTTATAGGGATTTGATCATATTCCACCTCAATAAAATTCATATGTCTAGTGAAAACTTAATTTCTTTTGAGAAGGACCTTTTCTAGACCATTTTCAACACAGATTCTAGGACATACAAACATTCCTTCTATGGTGTTTTCTTTATGAATGTATTTCCCATGGGTGTTTCCTATATTCTTTGAGATTTCATCATTCCAATAGTGAAGTGGGAGGTGGGGGAGCTTTACCCAACATAACTTAGCTGAGGGTATGTCTTTATTTGGGTTCAAGTGAGGGATCTACCTATTTAAATAAATCCCTAGGGATTCCAAGAAATGTTGGCCACTTCTAAGTATTAGGCCCCATATTCTTTTTCTTCAAAAAAAAAAAAAAAATCCTTTCCACTAAAGGATGTTTAAATTTTAGCTTGGATCAAAGGTCACCATTTCCTTTCCACCCAAGATGTCAAAGAATGGGAAGAAGGATATATGTCATTTTTTTAATAATCATATTTCCACTAGCTACAAGCCCATTAATCATGACAATTCGACATGAAAAACAACTTTTGGTATTTCCTACATTCCCATCACCAAATGAGTTTATTATTGCTTGGAATATTTTGAGTTGACACCAAGGAGGAAAAATATCTTGTTTCTAGGGTAAGGAGAAGGAGTAGGGAAGAGGAAACCCTTCCCACGAAGGCTAGGTCCTTTAATCTACAATTTCATTTGCAACAATAATAGCAACACAACGTATAAGTCATTTAAGACATATATATATATATATATATATATATATATATATATATATATATATATATATATATATAATTCCAATCTCTGCTTTAACAATAGTGTGCCTTTCCATTTCCTCGCAATACAATGATTATAGAGAGCGAGATTCATCAAGGGATCTATTTTCCTTATCTTAAAAGCAATCTCTCTCATTATAATTTCTTCCATGAGGAAGATTTATTTTTTTAATCACAAACCAAACCATATAAATATAAAATTATCTGTAGTTATAATATAATTTCAAATTTATACACTATATAGTTGAAAGGAATTTCAATTTTAATTATAATAAAAATTATAATATAATAATAATATTTTTCTAGTTTTTCAAGTTGTCTGAGTCTTGACATGACTGAAACTTAACCTTTGACTTGAGAAACTATGACCAAGAGACATCTAAACAGAGATTGCACAAAACCTATACCACAACAACCTTTAGCATGACTATACTTTTACTCACAAAATTCGAACAAATAACTTTCACATCATAAAATTACTTATCAATACACCTATTACAGTTTATATAAAAAAATAACTTCACAAAACACAAATATTTTTTTGCATCCATGGTAGATAATTCTGTAAAATTTATACTTTATAATAATATAGATAATCTTAACATCACTAAGTCATTCTATAATACAATTTATACATTTTCTTTGGATCGCGGAAAAAGTTTGCAAATTCCAAAATTCAAATGTTAAAATTAATGTAAATTAGACCTTACTTTACAGAACAATTAAGATTTCATCGTCGCTAAGACATTAATAGCCAAGTTGACTCTTGTTTTATTGATCCCTACTTGTATATACATATAGCTTCTGAGAACTTGAGGTCTATATCATTTTCATTTTTTCAAGATGGGCCTTGACATCTTAAAGGACTAATTTTTAATTTAATTAAATATGATTGCTTCTTTTTTCCTGTTGTTGAAGGATTCGGAACCGGGAATCTTATGGAAGATAATTTCCAACTAACACATAGAGTAATTAAATATGAATTATTAAAATAAATTATTTTGAAAGTTATTAATATGTTATTTTATGAAATTTTACACATTTTAAATTATTTTTTATTTTAAATTATTTATTTAATATTTTAATAATATATATATATATATATATATATATATATATATATATATAACTTTTGTAAAATTTCTAAAATCTTACAACTCTGACGAAATTTGGTTAGTGAGTAATTCACTCCATTGATTCCAACACTTTTACTACGATATCTCTGAAAGTTAGCCACGTAAAGCTAGACCTATAATTATAATTATTGTGTTAATTTCCCTCTTTGATTAATATTCCTAGGTTTTGGACATATGTTTGGTATCTTGATTATGTTTGACTCTTTTTCATTGTATTTGGCTGTTGACATAATGTCAAATTTTGGAAAGATTTTGAAATTAGACTGCAAATAGTTAGGGGAAGACTTTTTCTCATTGTATTTTTTTTGTGAACTTATTTTTAGATTGCTTAAATAAATATTTTGAAATCTAAAAAACAACTATTAAGTAAAATAATTGACTTTGCTACTATCAATATTATTAAAAATAATTAATTATATCTCACTAATTTACCCTACACAAATCAATTATCATAATTCATATTGACAAATCTAATATATTTTCCATTTTTTATATATCAATAAATATATGAAAATAAAATTAATAATATATATCAAACACACTTTCTATATTTATAGAAACATTTAATATTCTTATAATTAACTTATTATTAAAAAAACTTCACAATATAAACCAACAACGAAATGACATAAAAGTATTAGAGATAATGCTCACATGAATGCTGTGTGCTAAGTTTGGGGATTAGCTTTGAGGTTTTGTAGGAGACTATTGAGATATTCTCTCAACCTAAATCTCCAAGATTAGAATTAGTTGGATCTCACTCCAACTATATGTATCTCTGTTTATTGTGTGCAATACATTCAATTATTGTGTGTGAATTATTTGCAATGGATGCTCTTCCAATTTCTCATATGGTATCAGAGCCTAGCTGGGCTTAATCCCTCACGGGAGTGCCTAGGAAGATGAAATAGTTTGGGAGAGGTTATCTGTACATACATAGATTAGGAGTGTTGAATTCTTTTGTTTGCGAGCGTGTTGTGTGTTCATTGTTTATCTGCAGGGCTACTTACGGTGAAAACAAAAGAGGACCTTGGCTCTGCTATATCTCCTCAAGGAATGCTAGCAGCAGGTGATCCACCGGGACGTGAAAGCTAGCAACATCATGTTTGATTCTGAATACACTGCCCGGCTCAGCGATTTTGGCCTCGCCCGTTTGATTGAACACGACCGCAGATCCTTCACTGCCACAGGTCTAGTCGGAACAATGGGCTACATTGCACAAGATTGCTTTCACACTGGGCGGCCAACAATAGAATCAAATGTGTTTAGTTTCGGTGCGGTCGCGCTTGAGGTAACCTGCGGAAGGCATGCCACATTTTTCATCCAAGAATCATTTGATCTGACTGGTTGGGTTTGGAAATTTTAGGACGAGAACAGGATCAAAATCATCATATATGAAGGAAGGGCTGCGTACTTGAAGGAGGTAGCCACCGGATCACCAGCGATCAGTCAGTTTCAAAAGGCCAAGATCTGGTAAACTTGAAGAATGAATCACTCAGGCGCACAAACCACAATGATCACTGTAGGCATGTAAGATGGGTTGGTCGCTTTCTTGGTTGCATCTGTCAAAGTTTTATGTCAAATTTGATATTTTTATATTGTTTAAGTTGTAAAGAAGAACCAAATTTTGAACATAGTGATGTAATTCAAGCTTGTAGTTCTTGCGTGTTCTTCGGTGCCATAAGAGCATGTTACTAGTTTGATTATGTCTAGTATGTTATAAGTTGTAGACTCTTGTTGTACTTTGTTGCTCCAAGAGTGACAATTACAGGTTACCTTGTGAGTTTGTAAGTATGTAGAAAGGTCAGTTGTTTAATTGATTGCTGAAAAGATTTCGTACTTAGATCGTTGTCCTATATAACTGTCAAAATTTTCTCTTCAGAGGAATTTCATAGATGGAAGTGTATCAATAAAATGGTTCAGTGTCGAGACTATCCTTCGGGAGTTTGAGAAGCTTTAGTGCTACAAAGAACGTCAAATATGGTTAGAAGCTTTTGTACTTTAAATGTGTCAAATGGGAAGCTCAAATATGTGGAGAAGAAAAGAGCGGAAGCCGGAAGATTCAAAGTGGGTGTAAGCACTGATGAAGACCAGTCAAACAAAGACAAATGAGAAATTTTGTAATTATGATTTCAGTGTTGTAAGTTTTGAAATGTAAGCATTAAAGGGGGGTATTAGAGATAATGCTCACATTAATGCTGTGGGTTAAGTTTGGGGATTGGCTTTGAGGTTTTGTAGGATACTGTTGAGATATTCTCTCAACCTAAATCTCCAAGATTAGAATTAGTTGGATCTCACTCGAACAATATGTATCTATGTTTATTGTGTACAATACATTCAATTATTGTATGTGAATTATTTGCAATGGATGCTCTTCCAATTTCTCATAACAATTCCTTATATTATAGTAACAAAACCTCACACGTAATTCTTCGACCTATCACGTAATAGTCACAGGAGAAAGATAGATATGTTAATTCATAGAATAAGAATCCCAAGATTTTCTGGCCATGTTTTTTTTCCCAAAAAGGGGTAATTTGTTTTTCAAATAATGGGTGATGTGATTATCCAGTAGAATTTATTTATTTATTTATTTTTTACAATTTTTACTAAATAAAATATGTTTTTAAAGATTTATATGATTATGTAGTAGAATTTATTTTGTTTTTTTCATAATTTTTATTAAATAGAATATGTATTTAGAGATTTGAACCTGTCATGACTAGAAACATTATATGTGGCTATATCACTTGAGGTCAACTCTTTCCACTAGGAAAACATTTTTTTCAAAAATTAGATGGGTTATTTTTAACTCATTTTGAATTTGTTTTTTCCAATGTTACAACTAAATATCCTTTCATATGGGTTTTAGGTTGAAATGTTGAAATGTGGAATGATATTGTTCAAGTTTGCATTGATGGTTGAACTATTATCCAAATAAATTTTAATTATGTTCATTCCTTGCATTATACAAAACTACTCCATTTGATTATTAATTCCATGGGTAGACTCTACTAGTAATTTGTTTCAATTTTTCCTTAGCTTACTCTAAAAAGATCTTTTTAAAAAATTAGATGAGTTATTTTTAACTTATTTGGATTTTTTTGGCCAATGTTACAACTAAATATCCTTTCAGATGGTTTTTATGTTGAAATGAGGAATGACATTGCTCAGTTTTCCAATGATTATTGAACTATTATCCAAAATGTTCATTCCTTGCATCATACAAAACTACTCCATGTGATTATTTCATTCCATGCCTAGATTCCACCAATAATTTGTTTCAATTTTTCCTCCAGCGTTATAGACTATCCCTCCACATTTTCCACCCTATTCAGATATGAGTCATTATTTTTTATCTAATTATAAAACTCTGTACTGGCAAGGCATATTTTCCATTTGCTCTTTATGAGTCATGACTTTTTATCTAATTATAAAACTCTATAGTGGAAATGCATATTTTCCATTAGCTCTTTCCTAATGCCATAAGGATATTTTGATGTTCAATCTGGAATTGAGTTGTACACCTTATTTCAAATAAGTTTAGTGGTTGAGGCCCTTGTAGTTTCATATTTTTGATACATTTGTGTTTCACCAATAGTGATTGGTCCCTTTTCACTACTACTTTTGGTTTGGTCTAGTTATTTTGAAAATTCATTTTTTTTTTTTGCATGAAAACCATATGTTCAAACTAAAATATGTTCACATTTTTAGGTCATTTTATTACTCTGTAAATAATTTTTCTACTATAAATATTATTTTGTGCACCAATATCCAATAAAAGACATTTATTTTCATAATCCCATCCATGTGCTAAATTTTTGACCACGTCTTCTAGTAGTCAGGAGGCCCTTATGGTAATATTTGTTACTCATAACTTGACTTAACTATATATGATACAAATTTATTGATTTTGGAGTGCAGCCTTTTAAATAAGATAACAAACTATGTATTAGGAGACTTACGTGGGGGAAAATGTGGAAAGTTTCTACCCTCCCATACATATTTAGGAGACCATATCGTGATATCAAATACATTTTTTTCCATATTATGAAATGAAATGCTAGAGAAGAAGTGTAACAACCTTGGTAAAAAATTCCATGTAATAAAGTTAATAAAGGAAAAATAATAACCATAGTCATGACACATGTATTCGAAGCTGAATTTTAAGAAACAAAATCCTAGTGTGGGTGTTCATTTGATTTATTATGGCTGCGGAAATTGGCAAAGGAAATGGCTAAGAGTTTGGAAAGACATGATGCATTAATTCACATTTTTTTTATGAAATAATGGAAATTAGGAGAAAAGGAAGGTGAAAGGTCATAATTTTCATGTGAGGAAGAAAATGAAGGAAAATAGTTGAAAATTAAAGAAATTAGAGGCCTCATTAATAAAAAGGCTTAGGAGGATTAGTTGGTACCTTTTGTGAGTTCAGCTTTTCGTGATGTCAATTTTTGGAGCTCTCATTCTCTATCTCACATACTCTTGGACACTTAGAGCTTTCTTGGAGAACTCTTGGAGGAGTGTGCAATACTTGGGATTGGGAGCAAGAAGGGAAAGGAAGAGAAGGAAAGCACAAGAGGACATTGGTATCAGTAGATAAAATAGGTTTTTCTTATAGTTATCGAGTTGCATGTATGATTTCTTTACTGGTTTTGGCATGCATGGAACATGCATGTGGTTTCTTGGTTATGATCTATCATTGACATGGAGGATTTCCTGGATTGACAGAGGTTTTTCCTAGCATTTCCATTTCCTAGATAGCCATGGTGTTGTGGGAGTCTTTCCCTTTTGTTTTCTAGTTGGTTTTCATGTTCCTTTGGTTGTAGGTTGAGTTATTAGTTTGTGGAGCCTTTTTTGGACAAACACTTTAGAGCCCTATAACAATGTGGGCTGAGTTACTAGTCTTGGAGCCTTGGTTGGAAAAATTCTTGGAGCCCTTCGTGGGTTGATTTAATATTCTTGGAGCCTTGGTTAGAAAAACGCTCTAGATCTTGGAGCAGTTGTGGGTTGAGTTACTAGTCCTCAAGCCTTGGTTGGAATAAACACTCTCGAGACATTTATAGCTAGGGTAGATACCAATCTGGTGATTGTTTGTAATGTCTGACCATGAAGTGGAATCAATATTTGAGGGTTGAGGTGGTTTGGACTCTCAAAGCCCTAGTTTGGTTTTCTTATATTTGTTTCATGATATCCCACATTCATGCTAGGAATATTAATGAAATCTGCAACAAAAAATAATGAAATTTGCATCCATAAATGAAATCCATAATGGCCACTATAAGAGGCTTCTCATTTAATTTTCCCTTAATTAAATTGGAAGAAATATTGTTATTTCATCTTATAACAACTTGTATTAGTTAACTAAGTCAGGATGATTGAGTTATCTTAGGAAATTTGAGTTATATGTCAAAGAGGAGGCATGCAAAGGGATTTTTTATTTCTAGGGGGTCTAGATATAGTTATTTGTGAGTTGTAATTAGTTAACTCAATTAATTGAGCTAAAATCAGTTTAACTAGTTCTAACTAAGAGATGAGCTAGTGAGAGGTTTGGTGAATTAAATCTAATTTAATTCACAAGTAGTGATCGATTAATTAACTGATAATTCGCTATGAATAGTTGTTTCATGTCTGTTATGAGGAAGACCCAGTTGAGACTAAGGTTAAAGGGAAGTGTTGATTCCTCGAAATTCACTGCAAGAACATGGGGGATGACCACCCGGTCTGGACCTTAAAGAAGTTCCTTTTTCATTTGGAATAGTGGCTTCAACTCGTTTAACTAGGTCCAATTACCTTCTCTCAATATCTATTGGATTAAAATATAACTTTTGTCTACCAATGGGAAAGAGACATTAGATCACTTCTCTTGTTGATCAGGAAAGAAAGTGATTCTTAAGCTAATTTGGGCTTAGCCAAGCCACAATTAAAGTTTTTCCTCTTTGGTAAGAGGAATTTTTAAGGATGTGGAATTTAATCTATATGCAAAATTATTCTAATATGCAATCAAAGGAACTATTTTAATCCTATTTCAATTAGGTAGATATAGATCTATCATAACTGAGAGCAAGATGTTTTAAATAATTGAAATTTAAATACGCCTGGCTTATAATGAATATCAAGCTAAAGAAGTAGTTCAATAAACTAAAATCTGGAATACCAAACACATCCTATATAGAGACCTCTTAACTGAAATAATCAATCAACAACACTCAGGAATAAGTTCTCAAAATGATATTGATAATTTAATCAGTAACTTAAATAATTAAAAAGTAATATGCAGAAAAAGTTAACAACATATCATTATTCAATAAATCAGTTTTATAAGACATATTTCTGAGTAAATAGTTACTCAGAAATTAGAATTCAGCTCATAAGAGTATAGATAAATAATAACATAAAATTGAGACAAATTACTCAACTGACAATAGTGCACAAATATGGAAGTGATTGACACATTCCTGTTATCATAAAATGAAACCAGTATTTAAAATAATAGTATTATAAATACAAATTTATTAACTCCATTTCTCCAGCTCTGGTCTCTAATAGTATTTTACAATGCCTGAAGTTCTGCTCTCAAAATCAGAGCTACAATAGTGCAAAATCTGTTCGTTATACATAAATCAGAATGTAGAAGAAAAATCTCAATAATCTCCAGATCTGAGATTCCTCTCCTTCAACCTACAACTATAAATTCCTATTACAGAAGTGCTTTTAAAATTCCAAAATTGCACAGGAGAGAAGCCCTTATTACATTTTGCAATCTGTTATTTATAATATTTACAAAAGGATTTCTTTATATGAAAGTTGGTTTGAAGAGTGTTTTTGTTCAATCAATTTTCATTGATTCAAATCATATTATTTAATTTCTAGAGCCTTCTCATTGATTGAGATCTTATTCTTCTCATACCTTCAATTGTTTTCCTGCAAAAACAAATCAAAAACAAAATTAAAATGCAAAAATAAAATCAAAATGCTAAATCTAGAAATTAAAATAAATCCAATCAAAACTTAATTAAATAAATAATTGAAAAGGAAATCTAAACTTCCTTTTAATGTCTATGTTGATCTAATTGGTCAAGGAGAATATAGAAAAATGGATCTGCACTTAGAATAAGTTGTGGCAAATGAAAATATAAAAAATAAAGCTCACAAAATTAGTTTTGTTTAAAAATTTAGAGCTTGATGTCTTGCAGAATTTTAGACCCAATAAATGATCAAATCTAGAAATGATACCACTTCAGGAATAATCTCCATGATTTTTTATTTCTAATGAGTTGTCCTCTGCCTCATTTGGCCAAGTAAAACTCCATTTATGAGCCTCTAAAGTTGGTATATTAAAATTTCCATAAATCTAGAATTTTGTTGCTTGGGCTTAAAAATCAGAATTTTTAAATTAAATTCTAATCCTCAATAAGATTATAATATTTAAGTAATTAATACTAATTAATTGAAATTATATCATTAATCTAATCTAGTTACAGTTTAATTACAAATTAACTTATAATTATCTATTAATTAATAATAATTACATTATTAATTTTAATTAATAAAAACTAATTGAAAATAAAAATAAACTAATTAAAAAATGATTTATTGATTAATTAAAATATTAAAATATTATATTAATATTATAATTTAAATTATATTAAAATTAAAATTAAAATATTATAATTAAAATATAATATTAATTAAAATATTATATAATATAATATATATTATAATTAATTCAAAATATATGATAATTCAAACTAGGTGAAAGGGAGAGGAGGAGTGGAGTGAGAGTAATAACCAAACCTTTTGAATAAATATGGAAGCAACGTGGAGTATAAATGGCAGAAGATAGAGAAGGGACTGGTGGTAAGAGAAAGTGACCTGACAGGCAGAGGTGGGGCCAAATCGCAAATTGTAAAGTTAAAGGTTTATCGCAAATCACAATTGGAGATGGTTAGCGATAAATGTTTCACAATAAAAAAATAAGATATGTGATGTGTGATGGGAGTGATGTGGCAGTAGGCAAGTAAGGGTCCAACATAATATCACATCAGTGTTTCGGTGAGATAACACATGAATGTGGTGGCGATTTTTTGCGATGGTCAATATGCAAAAAGGTAAGGGGTCCTACCAAAGGTTTTAAGTGAAAGTTAGTTATATATATGATATGTAATATATAATGTTGTAAGGTTAATGTTATATAACATAGTTGTTCGATGGGTAGGTGGAGCTATAACATTAAAATTTCAGAATTTAATATAAGTGGGTTTATAAAGTAATAAGTCCCGAAAGGTTATGTATGTGCCTTTTGGGGATTAGATGGATATGTTAAAAAATGAAATGAAAAGTTTGGATATTGAGGAAAAAAGTGAAAATAGTAAAAAGGAAGTAAAAGTTAAAATTTACAATGAATGACTATTTTAACTACGAGAATTAAAATATTCGTAAAATTTACAAATTTTTTTAACTCAAGAGAGAAAATGATCAAAACTTCAAAGGAGTGCCATTTACAAACCAATTGACCAAATGCATTGAATCAAGTATCCTTGGAAATCTTGTGAAAAATCAAGTTCAATGAAATAATTAAAATAGAAATCCGACAAAAATGAAAAATTGGCAAAAATTGCAAGATAATTAACTTAATGAAAATCCTAAAAGGTGTTTAGCCAAAAAAATTGTAGCAAGGGTCCCCATTCTTTGTAGCACATAAGTCAAAAATGGGGGGTTGTGTTTTACCATAATAATGGTAACATGCGGGAGAAGAACCAGTTATCTCTCATTAAATATAACGAACTTAAATTTTCCCAAAGGTTAAAAATAATGAAAATTATGAAATCATCTAACACTAAAACATTTCCATAGGTCCCACATAATATAGATTAAGCAATATGAGTTTTTAAATATAAGTGCTTAAAACAAACTTGAGTAAAAGTGGTGAATCCAAATTTGGGGAAATATGTTTTTTAAACATTCCTTGTGTGAAAAATAGAAGAAGGTAAAGATATCAGTTTTTTGATAAAGAATATATCCATTTTATGATTTTCTTTGACATCGCTTCACTATGAGCGAGCCTGAACACCACCTTGGCGTAGTTGTCTTTTATTCCATACAAGCCTAGTCCTGCTACTAGCGAGCGTCCATAGCCCCAATGGGTTTACTTGTATTTCTCATGGTTCCTCTTTTTCACTCTTTTTATAAGCACATTTGAAATCTTTCAGTTTATGATGTATTTGAGTGGAAGAGGTGGGATGGTAATAGATATTTATATTTAATGAACATAATACTTTTATAATGTTTAGTCAAAATTATTTCCTTGCAACCATCAACCAAAGGATTTTTATGTGGAGGGGTGAGAGGGATTCATTGTATTAAACTCAAATCAGCTATTACCTTGAAAAAGAAAACTCAATCACTTGGAAATGATGTGTGTTCCTCCATGAAAAAATATTTAAAGCAAGATGAATTTATGGTTCCATAAAGATATGCCTTTAATGATAAATGAAATTCACTTAAATGGATATAGTAAAATATTTCCCACGTATGTCAACAACTGTAAGGTGAAAAAAAATACCTTTTACATAAATCATCAAAGTCACCAAAATTAAATAAAAAATGAAAGTAAAAGGAAAATAATTCGTAAACTAAAGTAAGAAAAGAAATCAACGAATAAAAAATGAAGAAAGAAAAAACTAAAAGAAAAAAAAATATAAAATCTAAACTCTAACAAGACTGCTTATATGAATTTGTCTGTAAAGGATTATAAAATAAAATAAGCACATGTACATTCATTCCTATGTTGAGATTTAAATTTTTTTATCTTGCAGAGTTATATAAAAATGAGGCTCTCGAAATGTAGAAGGTGAATAGCAGTTATGATAGATAATACGATGAATGATAAGTTTCTGTCTATTGAAAATTCTCTTCTTCAAGACAAAACCTCCATAAAATCATCTTAACTATTTTCTAACAAAATTAATGCTTTGAAGATATATACTAGAGGTTCATAAACTCGCCAATGTAGCTCATTTGATGAGGTTCATTATTGCTTCTCTTTCAAGAATATCATAGAGAATTTTTTTTTTTGAAAACTGATCTGGTAGAGGCGTGAAAGGTTTTATGAAGAGCTGAAAAACAGAGTTTGAGATCAGCAAAAACTAAAACAAAAATATGAAGAAATGGAAATAAATAAAAGTGGACACATGAAACTTACCATTGGAGAACTGCATTTAATCTTACCTGAGAAATATGATTTTCTCCAATGCAAGTGAACTTATTTCTTTAATTAGAATTAAAGCATGAAGAAGTTTTATTCACCCAAAATCATTATTTATTAAATCTAAAGTAAAACATTCAGTTAACTAAAAGAAAGCAATGTTTTATGTTCAAGGAATCAGGAATAAATCGAGTCCATCAGAAATGAGGATGAATATATGCTTCTTTATGAATTGCAACGATGAATGTTCTCTTTACTTCTTCCATTCTAACCCCAAAATATTAAAATTGATTCAAAATCCTAAATAATGTAACAATATAATAAGAGGATTTGAATCTTTATATGATAAGTATGGAGCAAAATTCAAAATAGAAGAGAAAAAATATGAATTAATCATCGTATAGGTCAGTGGCTTGCTAAATCTTTCGCATTGTGAGATTCTTTTCCGTGCATAATTTAAAAGTTGCAGCTTCCACCTTTTCTGATATGCGATTGAATTTTTATAATAATTAAAATACAATGGTGGAGAGTCATATATCAATATATATCACATCGGAAGATGCTAAGAAAAACCTTTATTTGATTTTTGCGATGCGATATAATAGTTATGATGGCAAAGTCGCGATATGAGCATGTGCGATGGGAAACTGTGAAGGGATAAATGCGATATAGAAGAATAGTCATATCGGAATATTAAAGATTATGAATCAAATGAAACGCTGATATAATTCTTGCGACGATGAAAATGTGATAAAGGAATCATGCAACGTGACTGCAAATATCAAAATATACGCATGGAACTTTGGTTTTATGGCTCAAAAAAACGGTGACTAATCACACATGGTTGCACTTCGAATCTTTTATAATTTACATTTCCAAAGATTTCACAACTTAATACTTTCACAATTTTGCAATTTTGCAATTTCGCAAATCGCAGCGAATTCCACACCGCTCATTGCAACTTTTAACTTTTAACAATAAATGTATTACTTATCTCATGCTATATGTTATATGTGTAGCATCGCATCACAATCTCATTACCTTATATTTTATCGCATCACAACTAATATATCTTACTGAGTAAGGTCTTAACAATAACTACTAAAATTTCTGATATGCGAAACCTTGTTGGGTGCGATTTAAACTCTGTCGTTGATTTAATTTAGATCTGATGGTCCTCATTGTTCCCTTAGTCTTCTGCTTTGCATCAAAATTCAGACAACTTATTATGTGTTGATATGTTGATTGAGAATGGACCCGATATTTTTATTATATGGATTTAATCTCATATCGGGTCTGGGACATTGGAACTTTTTAAACCTATGCCCCTATCATTATTGCGATTGAATGGATGCGATATTTTTATGAACTTGATTTAAATATTATATCGGGTCCAGAATTGTGTGGTCATCGCAATATTCGGAGAAATCAACTATCAGATATATGAAATGTGAAATGCAATATGCTACGTAGCATTTTGTGAGAGAATGAGTGAAAAAGAATATCAAAGGTATTGCATCAAAAAAATTTATTAGTAAATGCTAAGAGTTTATTCTAATGGAATATTGTGATACAAATAATTTTGATATGGATAATGCAATATCATACAGAAATAATATCGAAGATCGAAGGGAATAAGAATATCGGGAGATCAGATATATTTGGTGTATGTTCATTTCAGAGCCTCCGATATGCGAATTGCGATATATGATGAGACATATGTGGGTCCGCTGATTTTTTAAAGTATTCAAATAAAAAAGAAGAGTTTGATTTAACTTTTCTTTTTGAATAAACAACCCGTTAATATTTTAATTAACTGTCAGAATATCTAATCGAAAGTAATTTTATCATAATTTTCCTATAAAGAAAATATGAAATATAATGATCGGATATGATTGTTCCAAGAATTTATTAAAATAAATAAGGATTTTAATGAATAAAAGAAAATTTAGATCATCTTCAAATTTATATGAAATCATTAATACTTCCCTAAACATGTTGTGGATTTGCAAATATTGGCTGCTTTCTTATCTTTGATCTACACAATCAAATTAATGAAGACCTAAAAACGAAATCAAAATAAGAAACAAGTTTTGAAAAGTAAAATAACCAATAGATGATGGCGAACATGTAAACACATACCTATAAGAAAATTGACTATAACTTTTACCTTTTTGAAGCTTCAAGTTCTCCCAAATTTTCTCAAAATTTGCATATGTTTAACATTACCTACTTATTTTAATCTAAAATTCTAAATAATTAATTTTTTGAAATTGCATCATTTCAAAAATTACGTCAGAAAATGAGAGTGGTAAAAATGAGTTCTTAGAATTAATTGTGAATCAAAAATTGTCACGTGGTAGAAAATTCTTGGAATTTATTTATGTATGATCAATGTTATGAATTTTGAAAACCAAGAAAATTGAAGGTTTGACAAATATTTATGATCTAATAATTCAAGAGCTTCTGAAATTCTGCATGCTTCTTTTCTACAATTAAAATGGGATGCCCAAAAGAAATTAGATTCATTACTTGTTTTATTGAAAATCTGAAATAATGAAATAAATGAAAAAAGTAAAATTAATTTATTCTTATTTCTAACTTAAAGAAGGAAACATGACTAGGTATAGTTATACTTCCAATGTAACCATTTAAGCATTTTAATTCCTGCATGTATGTACATGTCAAACATTAGTAAAAATGCAGATATAATTAAACTAAGAAAACTAAATCTGAAAGAAGAATGTATATTTATTGTTAGTAGCTTATTCACCATTATCTTCTCTTGAAATGCCTTTTCCAACTAAATTTCAATTGGATCATAGAAATCTGGATGGATTTCCATTATTAAGTGGGAGAGGTTTAAAAGAGAAGATAACAGACCAGGTTGTAGAAATGATCTTTCATAAACAATGGCATGTGTGATTCTGTTAATGTTTTGTTCGAGTGTTAAGTTATTAACAATATTTTGTAAAGGAAAATTTTCCAAATGTATTTCAAAGGGATTAATGAAAAACTGATGAAAGTGTGATAGATCCAACAAGACATTATTAACTAAATTAGATTTTTGGTCATATTTTGAAAATACACTCTTTTGTTGGCACTGCTTTTGAGAAGTAACAAGAACTTGATAAGGAATGAACATCAATTGAAATTGGAAGTTTAATAATTCTTGATGTTCACAATTATAATTTGAAACTTCATTTTTCCATTGAGGTAATGCATTAACTGAGCGTTCAAAATTGAGGTGCTCACTATACCAACACAAAGTATCTAAAAATCTAAGACTAAAAACAAAAAATAAATCCGAAGTTAAAATAAATGATGAAATAATAACAAAATTGAATCATAGTTTACACTAGTATTACAATTATTGTCACAACACAATTGGGAGTGACTTAGAGCAATTTCCTCTTCACAAGAATTGGGTATAATAATGAAATTAGAATGATTGTTCATACCCACTTGTGAATTAGAGAGAACGGTATGAATTTGAATAGGGATGCAAGCTTGATCATCATATAAATCATAGATTGGAATGGTTTCTTGAATGCTGAAATCATTAGTATGATTGATTTTTTGAAAATTAGAACTATTTGAAATATTTTCTGAATCAGATTGTTCTTCATTTTCACATGTTATTATACTTTGATTATAAGGATTCAATTGTAAAGAAGACAAATCAATATCCTCAATGTCAAAGTCGCTATTATATATGACCTTATGACATTCATTATAATTCCCTTTGATCTCATCTAATGTATCAAAACAAGAAGGAATAATGAGACCATGTTCATTAATGCTAGAAGAATGATCATTAAATAATTCTCTATCCTGGTAAAAAATAATCGGCAATTCATTTAGATCAGCCTCCCTATTTTCTGAAACATCTTTAACTAGAAGAGAGGAAAAAATTCTATTAGAAAAATTATGAGGATAAAGAGAAAAATATGAATCTGAAACAATGCTTTTGAAAATTTCTCTATTTGAGCACTCCAGTGCATTTTCTTCATTACAAATTTCAGATTTAAGATCATTTACTTGGCTAATTATTCTTTCTTGAAGAATGTTGCTTTTCTCTCCTGAATTTGGTATTTTCTCATCGTAAAAGAATTCAGGATCTTGTACAACAGATTGTGTATTATTGGAAACTTTAATCGTTGCTTTTACTTACCAGATTATGCTCTGGTTTTCTGATTCTAATACATACTGGTTTTTAGCTTTCAAAGTGGTATCTTCTTTAAGGCTGCTGCTAATATCTTATTGCAATTGATCAGTGAAATTTTCCAAGATTCGTGATTGAAATTCATTAACATGTGAAGGTGCACCTTGATCTTTATCAATACTGTAATAAGTGTGCAAGAATTGAAGGAATTGATTATAGAAAATAGAAGCCACTTCATCATCATTTGTTTGGACATCCATATTGTAATTCTTACTTATTTCAATGAAATTAGAAGGAGATTGATCAAAGTTTGAAATAATTTCACATGGATTATGAATGGAAGGAAGAGAGAAAATATGTTCAAACCAATCCAATAATTCATTTTTCGAAGGTTTATCTTCAATTTTAAATTTTAAATAATTTAAATGAAACTTGATGGTAAAATCAATTAAAGACTCACCTTCAAACCTTCATAGATGTTCAAAATCATCACATACATGTTTGTAGATATATCCATCAAATTTACAAAGGAATATTGTAATAAATTCTCTCAAAGTGTGGATTGAGGAAACTGGAAGTGATTGACACAAGCTTCTAGCTTTTTCCAAGAATGTAAGAGTAAACATTTTGCGTAAAATATCTTCATCAATTTCATGAAAAGTAGAAGTTGAAATTTTTTGAATGAGTTGTAAAGTATGATTAAATGCAGAAGTATTCCTCTTACCTTTAAAATGTACCTGAGACAAGAGTCTTACTATTTTTGGTGGAATATTGGAAGATGCACGTCTAGAAATACAACTCCAAATTGGAAATTTTAGAGGAGCCATTGTAAATAAAATAAAATGTTAAAAAACAAATACTCCAAAGAAAAACATGTCTCAGGCCCTCCTTCTAGTGCCAAAATTTTGATGCCCCAAAATTCACTGCAACAACATGGGGGATGACCACCAGGTCCAGACCTTAAAGCAGTTCATTTTCCGTTTGGAATAGTGGTTTCAACTGGTTTAACTAGGACCAATTACCTTCTCTCAATATCCATTAGCTTAAAATATAAAAATTTTCTACCAATGAGAAAGAAACATCATGTCATTTCTCTTGTTGATTAGGGAAAAAAGTGATCCTTAAGCTAAATTGGGCTTAGCCAAGACATAATTTAAGTTTTGCCTCTAAGGGAAGAGGAATTTTTAAGGATGTAGAATTTAATATATGAGAAAAATTATTCTAAGATGCAAGTAAAAGGAGCTATCTTAATTCTATCTCAATTAGGCAATTATAGATCTATCCCAACTGAGAGTAATATGTTTTAAATAATTGAAATTTAAATATGTCTGGCTTATAATGAATATCAAGCTAACGAAGTAGTTCAATTAACTAACATTTGAAATACCAAACACATCCTATCTAGAGACCTCTTAACTGAAATAATCAATCAACAACACTCAGGAAGAAGTTCTCAAAATTATATTGATCATTTAATTAGTAACTTAAATAATTAAAAAACAATATGCGGAAAAAGTTCAGAACATATCACTATTCAATAAGTCAGTTTTATAAGACAGATTTTTGAGTAAATAGTTACTTGGAAATCAGAATTCAACCCATAATAGTAGAGATAAATAATAACATAAAATTGACGCAAATTACTCATACCGACAATAGTGCAGAAATATGGAAGTGAATTCCTGTTATCATATAATGAAACCAATATTTAAAATAATAGTATTATAAATACCAATTTATTAAGTCCATTTCTCCAGCTACAGTCTCTAACAATCTTTTGCAATGCCTATACTTTTGCTTTCAAAATCAAAGCTACAATAGTGCAAACTCTGTTCATTATACATAACTTAGAATGTAAAATAAAAACCTTAATAATATATAGATCTGAGATTCCTCTCCTCCCACCTACAACTCTAAATTCCTATTACAAAAGTGCTTTTAGAATTCTAGAATTGTAGAGGAGAGAAGCCCTTATTGCATTTTGCAATCTACTATTTATAATATTTACAAAATGATTTCTTCATATGAAATTTTGTTTGAAGAGTAGTTTTGTTCAATCAATTTTCAATGGTTCAAATCATATTATTAAATTGCTGCAACCTTCTCATTGATTGAGATCTTATTCTTCTCATATCTTCAACCGCTTTCCTGCAAAAACAAATTAGAAACAAAATTAAACTAAAAAATAAAATCAAAATGTTAAAATCTAGAAATTAAAATAAATCCAATCAAAACTTAATTAAATAAATAATTGAAAAGGAAACCTAAGATATCTTTTGATGTATGTGCTAATATAACTGGTCAACGAGAACATAGAAGAATGGATCTGTAGTCAGAAGAAGTTGTGCCAAATGAAAATACAAAAAATAGAACTCAGAAATTAGTTTTTTTTTTTTTTTTTTTTTTTTTTTTAATAATTCAGAGCTTGATCTCTTGCTAAACTTGATACCCAATAAATGATCAAATATGGAAATGAAACCACTTCACAAATAATCTCCATGATTTTATCTTTCTAATGAGTTGTCCTAGGCCTCATTTGGCCAAGTAAAACTCCATTTATGAGCCTCTAAATTTGGTATATTAAAATTGCCATAAATCTGGAATTTTTGTTGCTTGAGCTTAAAAATGAAAATTTTTAAATTAAATTCTAATCCTAAATTAGATTATAATGTTTAATTAATTAATACTAACTAATTTAAATCATATTAAAATTATAATTAAAATACAATATTAATTATAATATTATATAATATAATATATATTATAATTAATTCAAAATATATGATAATTCAAACTAGGTGAGAGAGAGAGAGCAGTGGATTGAGAGTAATAGGAAAACCTTTTGAATAGATATAGAAGAAATGTGGAGTATAAATGGCAAAAGATAGGGGAGGGACTGGCGGTAAGAGCAAATGACGTGAGAGGGAGAGGTAGGGTCAAATCACAAATTGAAAAGTTAAAGGCTTATCACAAATTGCAGTTGGAAATGGTTAGCGATAAATGTTTCACAACAAAAAAATAAGATATGTGATCTGCGATTGGAGTGTGTGGTGGTAGGCAGGTAAGGGTCCCACATAATATTGCATTGATGTTTCAGTGAGATAGCACATGAATGTGGTGGCGATTTTTTGTGATGGCCAATATGTGAAAAGATAAGGGGTCCTACAAGAGGTTTTGAGTCGCAGTTAGTTATATATATGTAATATATAATGTGGTAAGTTTAACGTTATATAACATGGTTGTTCGGTGGGTGGGTGGAGCTATAACATTAAAATTTCAGAATTTAATATAAGTGGGTTTATAAAGTTATAAGTCCTGAAAGGTTATGTTTGTGGGTTTTGGGGATTAAATGGATAAGTTAAAAAATGAAATGAAAGGTTTGGATACTGAGGAAAAAGGTGAAAATAGTAAAAATGAAATAAAAGTTAATATTTACAATGAATGACTATTTTAACTACGAGAATTAAAATATGGGCATACTTTATATATTTTTTTAACCCAAGTGAGAAAATGATAAAAAATTCAAAGGAGTGCCATTTACAAATTGATTGACCAAGGAAGTGAAACAAGTATAGTTGGAAAGCTTGCAAAAAATAAAATTCAATGAAAGAATAAAAATAGAAATCCGACAAAAATGAAAAAATTGCAAAAACTGAAAAATAATTAACTTAATGAAAATCCTAAAAAGCGTTTAGCCAAAAAATTTGTAGAAATGGACCCATTATTTGAAGTACATAAGTAAAAACGGGGGGTTGTGTTTTACCACAACATCAAGATAACTATCATTTGTACTATTAGAAAAATTTACAGGCCAGGCATGAGGTCATCAGGAAGGCACTGAAGGATTGCACAATAATTAATTAGGAATTTAATAATTAATAGGGGCTTGATTAGCCCAAGAATGCGTAAGCAAGGCAGGCAAGGGAGAGGCAAGAAAGAGGTTAAATACTTAATCAATTTTTCTTAGATTGCAAGCTAATTTCGAGCATGATCGAAGTGATACAATAAAAAAAATGCACATATTTCTTAATGTGAGGAATAGCATTGTAATGTTTCATGATATTGACCATATGCAATAAATATATATAGGGGTTTTGAGCAGTTTCTTTTCCTAGATACATCTTGTGTTGTCTGATTAATAATTTATTTCTCTTACTTGTTATGTGATTGTGCAATCGTGCTTTGTTTCCGTAAATTTTAGAAGGATTTAGTATCTTGTTTTAGAAAATTATAAGATCATATTGAATCCCATTGGTATATTTTATACATGGTATCGGAGAGTCAGGAATCACAATAGAAGAGAGGAACAAAGTTTTTCCTTGAACATGTTTGAATTTGTAGATTTATTCTTCGAGACGTAGCAGTAGATCAAGATATCTTTCAATGACTTGAGACTCAAATATGATATTGAAGGGAATTCGAATTACATAGCATGGAAGGACAGGATGGAAGCAGCGCTGGAGGACAACGGGTTGAAGGAATTCATATATACTAATATTCCCAAGCCCACAACAACATATGCTCAAAATCTTGATGCATGGTAGAATAACATAGCAAAGGTGAGAAGGATCTTGTTAGAGGGAGTTTGAGATAATATTGTCTTGAGTCTTCATGGGAAAGAGAATCAACATGCTATATGGAAGTCCTTGACAGATCTATTTCAAAATAGCACTGACCAAAGGAAGTTGACGGTGAAGGAAAGGCTTAGTAAGATCAAGATGGAGGTGGGCGACATAATAGATAAATAGTTGCAGAAGTTCACTCAGTGTCAAGATGAGATTGGAAGCATTGGTGTAACTGTTGTTGATAATTATTTGGTGAGACTAACACTTCTAGGGCTTCCCAGGACTTGGTATATTTACCAGGACTTTGTAAATGGGAGGGAGAAGTTACTAGACTCAGAGCGTTTGTGTTCTGACTTAGTAATATAGGAGATAAGGTGGAGCACCATAGACGAAACCTCCAGAAAAGACAAAGAATAATATTTTTCATTGGTGGGAAAAGGCAAGAAAGCCAAGGGAAATAATTCCCAAGAAAAAGAGTGCAAGAGAGACTTGTCTGATCAAGTGTTTGCACTATCACAAGCATGAGCACTATCCCTTGAATTGTCCATAGAAGAATGAAAGAAAGAAGGACCCTGTAATTGCAACATGTGAAGCACTAGCTTCATAATTTGAGATTTATTTTACTCTCATTTCATGCATGGGTAGCACTGTAATGGGCTGCACGTGGTATCTAGACAATGGTGCCTCATTCCATATGACAGGGAATAGAGATATCTTGAGTGACTTGGAGGAGAAGAACCTCCACCAAAACATAGAGTTTAGAGATGATGAGACGTATAGTGCAACCGGCATAGGTATAATTACCTTTCATAGGGAGTCTTAGTCCCCTCTAAGATTGGCAAATGTTTTGTATGTTCCAAGAATAAGGGATAATCTTGTCTTTGTAGCGGTATTGGAAGACCTTAGTTATGATTTCATATTTAGAAAAGGAAAGGCATTCCTTAGACACATTTCCATGGGATGGGTGAAACAAGTTGGCGCAATAGTCAAGAACCTATATTCTCTCAAGATCGAGGATGCATGCAAACCTTTGAGGAGTAAAGCAGAGGTTAGTGAATTGGTGGTTCAGAGGGAGCACAAATTACCTCTCAACATGCAGTCTCAGAAATTTTTGGAGTAACCATAATTGGAGAAGCAGAGAGGAGACTGACTGGAGGAGTCCACTCATGAAAAGACCTCCAGGATGGGAAATTTTGATCTGGATGGGAAGAGGGAGCACATGCATCCATACCTCTAGGTGAGAGGCGGGACAATGTGTAGACATAATCCCAAGAGATGAAATTTGGGAAGGATCCATTGAGATGTCTTGTCTCATGGATCGAACCTGGCTATGAGGATCCCACAATACACAGTATCAGGAAGTATCAGTTAGATGTCAGAAAGACAAAAATTAGAGCGATAGATGTCAGATACTAGAGCACAAATCAGAGTTTGTAGCAGTGCAGAGGGCACAAATGCAGAGTTAGAAGCAGTGCAAGGATTTCAATACATAATGTATTAATTGATATAATTTGGAGATTATGCTGATAGATGCATCATATTGATTCATTTTTTTTTAGGATATTGATTTTCAGGAGTTACAGGAGAAAACAACACTAGATAAGTGTTTCATGTGGAACATTCTAAAGGAATCGGATCGGGATAAATTGAATTCCTTTCTTATTGAGATGGAGTGTGGAAATCTGCAACAAGAAACAGTGAAATTGGAATCCATAAATGAAATCTAGAAAATGGCACTCGGAAATGGCTACCATATGAGGCTTTTGATTTCATTTTCCTTAATTAAATTGGAAGAAAAATTGTAATTTTATCTCATAACATCTTTTATTAGTTAACTAAGTCAGAATGAATGAGTTGGCTTAGGAAATTCGAGTTAGAGGTCAATGAGGGGGGATGAAAATGGATTTTATATTTTTAGGGGGTCCATATATAGTTATTTGTGAGTTGTAATTAGTTAACTCAATTAATTGAGTTAAAATCAGTTTAACTAGTTCTAACTGAGAGATGATCTAGTGAGAGGTCCAATGAATTAAATCTGATTTAGTTCACAAGTAGTGATCAATTAGTTAGTTGATAATTCACTATAAATATTTTTTTCATGTCATTTCTGAGGAAGACCCAGCTGAGAATGAGGTTAAAGGGAGGATAACTATCATTTTTACTATTAAAAAATTGTACATGTGATGCATGAGGTCATCAAGAAGGCCCTAAAGGATTGTGAAATCAATAATTTGGAATTTCCTAATTAATAGGGGCTCAATTAGCCAAAGCATGCGTAATAAAGGACAACCAGGCATAGGCAAGCAAAAGGTTAAATACTTGACTGATTTTTTTAAGATTTCAAGCAAGTTTATGTTGGCAATGTGTTGCAATATGTTGTCCTTGATGGAAACCTACTCAATGAAGTTGTTCTTGACGGAAACCTTCTTGATGAGTTTCCTTTTGATAAGAAACCTATGCGTTAAAGATGTAAAAATGATGTTTCTATAGGTCAATTCAGATGTGATGAAGAAAGAAATTCCAATAAGTGCTAGAAAAATGAAACAGGAAATATTTCTCAATGTATACATAGGTTTGATGAAGGTAACCCACGTATGGAGAAAATGGATACACTAATTTTATGAAGGGAACCCGCGTATACATTTAGAATTAGTATATATGCAGTTTTTATGAAGAGAGTTTGCGTATCCACGTGGATAAGCATGATCTAAGTCATGTATGCCTTTTGCGCTCTAAAATTATGATACAAAGGGACATTACCATGGTATTAATCCATATTATTGATCGATGTATTGTATATTTGATTTTTTCCAAGAATACCATCAGCAGTTGTGTGGTTTTGACTCATGGTATTGGTAAAGACTAAATCTATATGAGGAGAAGAAGATCATAGTGGAAGGTGTGCATGAGTAAGGGTTGTAACTGAATAATTTTCTCTAAGGTATATCTGCATGGGATGAACTTTGTTTTAATTGATATATATGAATCTATGATGCACCAATGGATACAATGATGGTTTAGGATCTCTAGATTTGAAATGACTATGGTCTTGTGTGATCCATTGAAGAGATGATTAGATATATGACCTGGCGCAAGTTTGCTGAAGTCAAGTGAAGAAATCTAGGTTAGTTCTATGGATCTGGCTCATTCTGCAAAGTTTATATTTGCATATCTATATGCTAGTTCATCTCAGTAAAAGCACATATATATGCATTCTTTCTTCAGAAAAGGCGTGTATGGCAGTTGGGTTTTCTGAAGCTTATTTTAGAGGTTTTTCTGTTATTCATGCTATTTGTTTTCTATCTCTTAATGAAGTCTTCTTGTAGATCCAAGTTATTTGAATACTGTATATGCTGCTAAGTTGATTATGTACAAATCTAATCAATGAGAGAATAAACATGGTTTATGGTGACTAACTGATGAAGGTTTCATCATTTCTAAAGAATTACATTCATAAAAACAATATTCACAGAGCTATACGCAGGTTGGTGTGAAGGAAAGTGCGTATACATGCAGGTTCAGTAAAGCGAAGTAGCGTATGCATTTTAAGTTGATGAATGTTTAGGGTTGAGTTTGTATTTGCATATTTATTTTGAAGTCTAGGTTATTTCTTAGTTCTGGTTACAATGGTCTCACTGTTTTGATTTAAGTATTGGGTAAAGTTTGTGGTTATCGATGTTTATGAAGAGTTGTGTTGATGTTTGTTTTATTCAGTATGAAAATTGATGAAACGTGGTCTGTAGTGGTTCTGAGGGTTGAAGCCTTCAGTATGGAAGTAGAAGCTTCCTGCCAGTATAATTTGGTGTTCTGATCATGGGATTGAAGCTCCCTTCCTGTAATGGTTGGTAAACGAGATTAGGGGGTTGTGGCTCCCTTCCAATAGCAGCTGGAAAATGAGAGAAGGTTGTAGCCTTATGCAAGTAGATGCCCGCATACTGATATGAGTCTGCATTAGTACAATATTGTGAATAGTTTTTCATATAATAAATATTGAAGACGGAGATGACAACAACAGTGGTTTTCTCTCGAATTCAGTTTCCACATTAAATATTGGTTTTCATGTGTGTTTCTCTTGTGTGATGATTTATACTGTTGTTACTACACATAATTATTGATTATCTAACAGATGCATGACTGGTAAGCTGACTTAAATATTGTTCCTAATCTGCAAAATTATATCAGTATACGGTAGTTTCTTTTATTATATGCGTGTATATATGCGATTTGGGTTCATCAAAGCCACGTATGGAATTCTGTAAAGGAAAATTTAAAATATTTTCAGTAAGCTCTAAATACTGATTCAGCCCCGCTCTCAGTATTTTTTCCAACAATTGTTATCAGAGCAGGTTCTTCTGAAGAAGCTTAATTGCTAGAAGACATATCCTCTAAGATGAGCAATCAAGATGGGACAACATCTATCAGACCTCCTCTCTTCAACGGAAAAAAAATTAATCTTCTGGAAGACAAGGAAAAGATCCTATCTTCAGTCTCTTGGAGAAGATGTATGGGCTATAGTTGAAGGAGGTTATCAATATCCACCATCAGTTCCAGCAGATGCAGCAGAAAGAAAGAAATATGAAACCAATGCAAAGGAGGTCATTGCATTATTGGGAAGTCTGATGGAATCAGAATTTGTCAAAGTCATGCAGTTAAATACAACAAAGGAGATATGGGACAAATTCATTCTAAGCTATGAAGGTGATACCAAGGTAAAAAGTGCTAAACTCCAAACTCTAAAAATTCAATATGAAAATCTCAGGATGCATAATAAGGAAAGCATTGCCAGTTTCTTTTTATGTCTAGATGATATTGTAAATTGTATGAGAAATTTGGGTGAAACCATCACTGACACTACTCTGGTATAAAAGGTTTCAAGATATCTAACTCCCAAATTTGAATTAAAAGTGTTTGCTATTGAAGAGAAGAAGGATCTACAAACTCTTACTATTGTTCAACTTCATGGTATTTTGACTGCTTTTGAAATGAGAAAAGGAGGTCCATCTGAAGTCAAAGAAGTTTTCTTTAGAGCTACTGAAAAAGGAAAAGAAGTAGAAGAACAAGAAGGAGCAGGGTATGTTTCAGAAGAAGATGAGATAAATTTTTTAAAGAAGCTACAACTTGGCACTGGAAGATTCAGAGGTAAGATCCCTTTTAAATGTTTCACTTGTGGAAGAGTTGGTCATTATGCTGCTAAGTTTCCTCATAAAGAAAAACATGAAAAAGGAAAGGAAGTGGAAAAATTAAATAAGAATCGGTTTATCAATAGAAAAATTTATTATACTCATGAAGATAGTGATGGGCTATCAAATAGTGAAGAAGGAGAATCTGATCAAGATGTTAGACTACTCATGGCTTCTAAAAAAGATTCTAGTGAGGCTACATATACCTTTATAGATGCACTAGAAGAAAATGATTTTCTTGAACAAATTAATCAGCTCAAAATATGTTTGCTTGAACCAAAATTGCCATAGATACTCTAAAGAATCAGCTTATAGAAAAGGAGAAGCACAATGAGAAATTAGAATGTGAAATAGTAAGTCTAAGAAAGGAAATTGAGAAAGAGAAAACTTTAAATCTTAGATTTGCTAAAGGAACTGAAACCTTAGATGAAATTATCAAGGTTCAACGCTCTCCTTTTGTAAAGACAGGTCTTGGATATATCGAAGAATCCTCTCAGCTTTCAACGCCAAGCTATCTAAATACAACTAAAGCCAGCCTACAATATTTTGTCACTCAACAAGAAAACAAAGAAACTTCACAGGTAAATCATGACCACTTCAATACAAAGAACAATATCAAAAATATCAAACAAAGAAACACCAATCTGTAGGTAAACACAAATAGAAGCTTTCATGATCGCAAAAATTTCTTCTTTAAAGGGAAATGGTTCTCATGCCATAATTTTGGTCATAAAGTTGTTCAATGTGTTGCATACAAAACCATCATGACTAGAGAAGTAAGAAAGAAAAGAAATGATACTGGAATAAAGACGAATACTTATAACAACTTTTCTCCTCTTCAAAATGAAATTGAATGTGCTTATTTCAATAACTTTGGTCATGGAGAATCTAAATGTAGGAGCAAACTTCAACCAAAAGAGCACGTACCTTCAAATTCCAAGGTATGGAGAAAGAAGGACTTACATGTTGAGAATTGTGGCATATCCTTATTTGCACAAGGGGAAGAAAATCAATGGTACGTTGATAGCAGATTCTCAAAACACATGATAGGTGATAGAAATAAAATCCTTGCATATAATTCTCCAGAAAGAGAAAATAATGTTACCTTTGCAAATGATACTCGTGCTGTCATTAAAGGAAAAGGTTTTGTTTTTCTAAAGGAAAAAGTAGAAGCCAACAATGTTATGTATGTGGATGGATCAAAAGATAACCTGTTAAGTGTGAGTGAAATGTGTGATCAAGGAAATGAAGTTTTCTTTAGTTCAAAAGAATGTGTGGTACGTGCTTGACACAGGAAAAACGGTAATAAAAGGAACTAGAACACCAAGAAATTTGTATGTATTGAAAGGTTTCAAAGAACAATGTTACTTGGGTAAATCTTCAAAAAATCGGTTATGGCACAGAAGATTGGGGCATTTGAGTTTCTCTCAAATCAACAAATAAAGTAGACTCAAAGAAGTTTGTGATCTTCCCAGCATCAATCTACCTAAAATTACCATATGCAAATCCTTCCAATTCGGTAAGAAAACAAGAGTACAATTCAATGCCAAAGAGGGATTAGCAAGTAAGCCTCTTGAACTCATACATACTGATGTATGTGGACCTACGAGGAAAAATTCACCCCTTGGAGAACAATACTATATTCTATTTATTGATGACTTCTCTAGAATGTGTTGGATTGGGTTAATAAAACACAAAGATGAAGCACTTGAAAATTTTCAGATCTTCAAATCCTTGGTTGAAAATGAATTAGATCTAAAATCAAATTTATTACATCTGAACGAGGAGGGGAATATATATCAGACAAATTATTTGATTTTTGTGAACAACATGGCATTAAAAGACATTTTTCTATAGCTAGAACCCCACCAAAAAATGGTGTGGCAACAAGGATGAATAAAACAGTTCAACAAATGGCTCGTGCTATGCTTGATTATTATGGAACACCTGATACCTTTTGGGGAGAAGCAGCACATATTGCAGTAAATATTATTAACAAGGCTCATGTTTGTGTGAATAGTGATAAAACTCCTTATGAGCTCTGGTATGGTAATATTCCAACTATAAAGCATTTTAGAGTTTTTTGGAAGAAAATGCTTTATCAAAAACAATGATGAAAAAATTGGTAAGTTTGAACCTAGAGCAGATGAAGGAATATTTCTTGGCTATTCTTCTAGAAGTAAAGCATATAAATGTTACAATAAAGACTTTGAAAGATTGTTGAATGCATTGATGTTGTAATTGACGAGTCTCTCTCAGCTTCAAAAAGGGAAATACCAACAACAAATGAAGATGATGATGATGTATATCCTCCTACATCAAATAGTAACAACATGGAAGGTGAATCCAATGAAGCTCTAGAATAAGATCTATATAAAAAGGCTCCATCCAGGTATGCTCAAAATAATCATCCAGAATCTCAAATTTTGGGAGAGAAAGGATCAGGTGTCCAAACAAGAAGAACTCTTGTAGGAGCCCCTAGCTATCTAGAATTCTTATCCACTATTGAACCACAAAATGTAAATCAAGATAGTAAAGATGAATTTTGGATTCAAGCCATGAATGAAGAACTTGATCAGATTGAAAAGAATCACACCTGGGAATTACTTCCAAGACCTCATGATAAAAATGTTATTGGAACAAAATGGATATTGGAAAACAAGTTAAATGAAAATGGAGATGTTATTAGAAACAAAGCTAGACTTGTTTGTAAAGGGTATGCTCAACCAGAGGGTATAGAATTTGAAGAAACATTTGCTCCTATAGCTAAACTTGAAGCCATAAGAATGTTTCTTTCCCTTTCAAGCTTTCAAAAATTCAAATTTTAACAAATGGATGTTAAATCTGCCTTTGTCAATGGTGATCTAAAAGAAGAAGTTTATATAGAAAAACCAGAAGGATTCATATTGGGAAATGATGAAAAGCTTGTTTGCAAACTTAAAAAAGCTTTATATGGTCTCAAACAAGCTCCAAGGGCATGGTACTATCGTCTTGACAAATATCTTCATCAACAAGGTTTTTCAAAGGGATCTGTTGATAGCAATTTATACAAAAAAATTGAAAATGATAAACTATTGATATTATTTGTATATGTTGATGACATCATTTTTGGGAGTAATGAAGAGTCCATGAGTTGGAAATTTTCTTCTGTTATGCAACAAGAATTTAAAATTTTTTTACTTGGGGAATTAACATTTTTTCTTGGCTTACAAGTGCAACAAGCAACATATGGCAGATTTTTATCACAAGCAAAATATCTTAAGCAAATTACGATGAAGTATGGGATGGAAGGCTGAAAACTTGTGAGTATGCCAATGGTAACTAGATGTAACATTAGTTCTCATGATGATTATCCCATGGTGAATCAACCAGAATATAGATCCATGATTGGAAGTCTGCTTTATCTAACCAAGACAAGACCAGACATTATGTTTGCAGTTGGTATTGTTGGACAATTCCAAGAAAATAAAAAAGAGTCTCACCCTCAGGCTATAAAAAGAATATTCAAATATCTACAAGGGACTCAAGACTATGTTCTATGGTATCCAAAGAATGTTGATCTCACTCTTCATGCTTACACAGATGCAGATTGGGCTAGAAATGTTGATGATCGAAAAAGAACTAGTGGTGGTGCATTCTATATGGGGCCCCGATTAGTATCTTGGTTCAGCAAGAAACAAAGTTCTATTGGCTTATCTACAGCAGAAGTAGAATATGTGGTTGTCGCATCATGTTGCACACAACTAGTTTGGATGATATAGACTTAACAAGACATTCAAATCAAATGTTCACCTCCCATCTCCATTTTATGTGATAATGCAAGTGCCATTAGTATCTCAAAGAATCATGCTATGCATTCCAAGACCAAGCACATTCCTATCAAGTATCACTTCCTACGTGAACAAGTGATTGAAAAAAAAATTAAATTAGAGTATGTTCCCTGCAAAGAACAAGTTGCTGATATATTTACTAAACCTCTCCCCATGGAAGAATTCGAATATCTCAGAGAGAAGCTAGGAGTTATCTCTGCCTCTCTAATCAAATCTGCTTAATTTCAGAAGATTAAATTTTATACGCGGGTTTCATAAATGAGAATCGCGTATATGCGTGAGTTTCGGTGCATAAAACTGCATATGGGCTTTGCTGACATAATTTCTATGGGTCAACATTTCAAAACAGTTGTAGTGTTGTTGGGTAATCTCTGTTGTTATTTCAGTATTCATCTTTATGCATCATTCACTGATATTTTTCTCTTTGATGAAGATGCTTTGATGATTTGGTTGTTGAAGATGTTTAGGATGCACAAGATAAGGGGGAGAAATTGTTAAGTCCCTATATTAATAGTGTAGCCCCTTATTATGTTAGTGTATCCCCCATTATTTTTATTATTGTACCCTTGTAACCCCCATTTTTTTATTATTGTGCCCTTAAATTATTATTGTTAGGTTGGCTAGGATTACATTGTGGTCCACTAGGATTACATCATGGCCCCATGGACTCCTATATATAGAAAGGAGGTTTTGTAAATTGTATCATCCAAGAATTGTTCATTTATGTAATGTATTGGAGGTTGCCCCCTCGAAGTGGCTTATTTCTAAGGCATTCATATCTCTTTTCTTCTATTTTTGGAGCCGGTTACACAACATTTGGTATCAGAGCTTTGGATTCTAGGGTTTCGCTGCTCCAAACAGGTCATCGTGGCATTTTCGCTATAACTTTTTTTCTACGAAGTTTCAGAAGCTGAAATTTTTAGGGTGCGAAGCTGAAATCCTGAGGAAGATTGTCTAAAAATTTTAGAGCTTGGTTCGCAATATTTTCGGAGATATCATCTGTGGAAGTTAGGTCTTTTTTCAAGCTCCTAAACAGGTCATCGTGGCATTTTCGCTATAAATTTTTTTCTACGAAGGTTCAGAATCTGAAATTCATATGGTGTGAAGCTGAAATCCTGAGGAAATTCGTCAAAAAATTTCAGAGCTTGGTTCGCAACATTTTTGGAGATATGATCTGTGGAAGGTAGTGCTTTTTCAGGCTCCTGAATTTCATCTCAAAGAGGTGATCATGGGAAAAGTTCAATAACTCTCTCTCTGGGCATCGGATTGGAGTGCCATAAAAATTGGTCACAAGTAAACAGAATTTAGTTTCGTGGCTATCAATTTCAGAGACAAAGGACGAAACAGTGACACGTGGCAAGTCGTACAAGTTCTGACTACTGAACTAGTCCATAATTAGGTCATTGTGGTAGATTGGACATAACTTTGGCTTTGGGAATCCAAATTAGATCAGACTTGTGGAATTTGAAAGAAGCTTTAGAGGTCTACTACAGGGCTTAATTTTAGATATTTAAGATTTTAAATTACAGATATAATCCAATTTCAATATCGAGCTCCTCAAAAGCAAGAAAAAGGTGTGTATTTTTTTTTCTGAATTGCATAAATCTTGTTTGAAAAATCAGTTTGAAGTGATTCCAAGGGCCTATTGAGCATATATTTCAGTATTGGGTTCTGAAATGCCTCCTAAAAATAATTCAACACCCATTAAGCCCTCAAAAATCTATACTATGATGCATGAAGAGGAAGAATTGCAGGATGAGATATCAAAATTACGGTACCAAGTGCAACAAATTTCGATCTTACGAAGAGCAATTGAAGATGAAATAGATGGTTTAAAAGTAGAAATGGAGGCTAAGTTGGATGGTTTGAAGGATCAAATAATAGCAAATATGGATGATAAATTAGTGGAAGATCACATCGAGCATCAACAACAAGTTCTCCAACTCTCAAAAGATAACCCAACTTTGGTGCAGAATCTAATGAAACAACAAGAAGATCAACATGACATCGAAAGAAGTTATGAAGCAGTCATAGAAACAAGAAATCGACAAGTACGATCAATTTCAGAGTATCTCAGCAAGTGGAAGAACTTTCCTGTAGAATATTTCACATGGGAGGATGAGAATTTTATACAGAAGCATCAAGAAATAATCAAGCGTTGAGGACAACACTTGTTTGAAGAAGAGGGGCATGTTAAGTCCCTATATTAATAGTGTAGCCCCTTATTATGTTAGTGTATCCCCCCTTATTGTTATTATTGTACCCTTGTAACCCCCATTTTTTTATTATTGTGCCCTTAAATTATTATTGTTAGGTCGGCTAGGATTACATTGTGGTCCACTAGGATTACATCATGGCCCCATGGACTCCTATATATAGAAAGGAGGTTTTGTAAATTGTATCATCCAAGAATTTTTCATTTATGTAATGTATTGGAGGTTTCCCCCTCGAAGAGGCTCATTTATAAGGCTTTGATATCTCTTTTCTTCTCTTTTTGGAGCTGGTTACACAACATAAATTGTATTGTGGAAAAGGATGCATTATTTGCATTTCGATTGGTTGATGTTTTATGATCTCATGTTTGAGATTCTTTGGTTTTGGTCATAAACAATCATCTCTGTAATTTGATGAAAATATCATGTTGAGACCTATAATGTAAAATTGTTATATTCAGTCATGTAAGGACTTGTTCAAATTTGTAAACCCACTTGGTTGGGAAGTTGAGTCAAATTTGCAATTCCACTTTGTTGGTTCATTTATGTAAGTATGAGTCCTTGGTGATAGGAAAGTTCATACTTAGTTGAGTCATGTACTTCATTGAAAAATCTATTTAAATATCCAGCATGAACTCAAGGGGAGCATGGTAAAATGAACACTCATCAGATCTTCAGAGCTCATCTTTCTACAAGGGAAGAGAAACCTTGTTTTGGTTTTGATCAGCCCTTTTCCCTTGATGTCAAAGGGGGAGAGTATTTTTGTGTTTCAATAATGTTTATGATTAATGTACTTATCTATTGTCATGATAAAACACCATCATGGTTGCCATCAAGTCCAAAGGAGGAGATTGTTGGCAATATGTTGCAATATGTTGTGCTTGATGGCAACCTACTTAATGAAGTTGTTCTTGATGGAAACCTTCTTGATGAGTTTCCTTTTGATAAGAAACCTATGTGTTAAATATGTAAAAATGATGTTTCTACAGGTCAGTTCAGATGTGACAAAGAAAGGAATTCCAATAAGTGCCAGAAAAATGAAAGAGGAAATATTTCTCAATGTATACGCAGGTTTGATAAAGGCAACCCACGTATGGAGGCAATGTATACACTAATTTTATGAAGGGAACCCACATATACATTCAGAATTAGTATAAACGTAGTTTTTATGAAGAGAAGTTGTGTATCCATGCAGATAAGCATGATCCAAGTCGTGTATGCCTTTTGCGCTCTAAAATTATGATACCAAGGGACATTACCATGGTATTAACCCATAGTATTGAGCATTTTATTATCTATTTGATTCTATCCAAGAATGCCATCAGCAATCGTGTGGTTTCGACTCATGGTATTGGTAAATACTAAATCGATATAAGGAGAAGAAGATCATAGTGGAAGGTGTGCATGAGTAAGGGTTGTAACTGAATAATTTTCTCTAAGGTATATCTGCATGGTATGAACTATGTTTTAATTGATAGATATGAATCTATGATGCACCCATGGATACAATGATGGTTCAGGATCTATAGATCTAAAATGACTATGCTCTTGTGTGATCCATTGAAGAGATGATTAGATCTATGCCCTGGTGCAAGTTTTCTAAAGTCAAGTGAAGAATTTTGGGTAAGCTCTATGGATCTGGTTCATTCTACAAATTTTATATCTACAGATCTATACTCTAGTTTGTTTCAGTAAAATCGCTTATATACCCGGGTTTTCTTCATAAAATGCGCGTATGGTAGTTAGGGTTTTCTGAATATTATTGTAGAGGTTTTTTTGTTATTCCTTCTATTTGTTTGTTGAATATCAATGAAGTATTCTTGTAGATCTAGGTTATTTGAATACTTTATATGCTACTAAGTTGATTATGTATAAATATAATCAATGAGTGAATAAACATGGTTTATGGTGACTAACTTATGAAGGGTTCTACATTTCTAAAGATATCTGACAAAAATCCTCAGATCTGGATCTGAGAATGATTACATTCATAAAAATAGTATTCATGGAGCTATACGCAAGTTGGTGTGAATGAAAGCATGTATACATGCGGGTTCAGTAAAGCGAAGTAGTGTATGCATTTTCAGTTGATGAATGCTAAGGGTTGAGTTTGTATCTGCATATTTATTCTGAAGTCTGGTTTATTTATGAGTTCTGGTTACAGTGGTCTCACTATTCTGATTAAATTATTAGGTAAAGTTTATGGTTGTCGATGTTTATGAAGATTTGTGTTGATGCTGTTTTGATGCAGTATGAAAATTTATGAAACGTGGTCTGCAGTGGTTCTGAGGGTTGAAGCCTTCAGTATGGAAGTAGAAGCTTATTGCTAGTAGAAGTTGGTGTTTTGATCAGGGGATTGAAGCTCCCTTCCAATAGTGGTTGGTAAACAAGATTAGGGGGTTGTATCTCCCTTCCAGTAGCATCTGGAAAATGAGAGAAGGTTGTAGCCTTCTACAAGTAGATGCCTACATACTGACAGAGACGACAACAGTGGTGGTCTTCTCCCGAATTTGGTTTCCACCTTAAATATTGGTGTTCATGTGTGTTGCTATTGTGTGATGATTTATACTACTATTACTACACATAATTACTGATTATCTAACAGATGCATGACTGGTAAACTAACTTAAATATTGTTCCTAATCTGCAAAATTATATCAGTATACACTAGTTTATTTTATTATATGCGCGTGTATACTTGAGTTGGGTTCATAAAAGCCATGTATGGAATTCTGTAAAGGAAAAGTTAAAATATCTTTAGTAATCTCTAAATACTGATTCAGCCCCCCTCTCAGTATTTTTTCAACAATTTCGAATAGGATCAGAGTGAGATAGTCAACAAAGTGTAGAGGTTTCTTAGTGTTAGGAATAGCATTTTATTATTTTATGATCTTGAACATATGAAATATATAGATATAGGGGTTTTGAGAAGTTTCTTTCCCAAGATACATCTTGTGTTATGTGATTAAAAATTTACTTCTCTTACTTTTTATGTGATTGTGTGATCATGTTTTTTTTCAGCAAATTGTAGAAGGATTCAGTATCTTGTTTTAGTACATTAAATATGGCATGAGGGTGATTGGATGAAGAGAGATTTGGGTAAGCCAATATATCGTCGGGTGTAACATGAATGCCCCGAACCTGGTTGGAATTTTAATTCATTATTAAGATCTTCTTGTACTTGTTATTTCATGTGTAAATGTATTATTCCATATGTGGTATTTATGGTTTTCATATCCGTGTTACTTTTTTTGTTTCTATGTTGGTTAAAAGTATGTTTTATGATAGTGATGATGTATGGCTATCATCATGTTTTGATTTGAGGATATATGAACAATGGATATTGTTGGAAATGTTGTCATTGATGGCAAAGGAGATGGAAAAGGAGGAGCACCTGAAACAACAACAAGGCAACAAAAAGAGAAGCAAGGAGTAGCATCAGTCAAGGAGTAGAGGAAGCAGTGAATTGAACCACAGACCTGCTAAGGGCTGTGTAGAGTTGTAGGAGAGATTTGTAGAGAATAGGTTGCAGAAGGGCTAATTGATCGAAAATCGGGCCAAGCAGAAGTTGTAAGAAATTTCACTGTATAAATGAGGAATTTGTTTCAATATTTCTGTGCATTTGTCAAGTTAATTTCTGTGTGAGAATTTTTGAATCCCAATGGTTACTGTATGAGTGGCTTTCAATTTAGAAGGCAGTGTAAGAGAACTAGTGTGATAAACCTCATGTTAATAACCAATGCCAATGTGTGAGATGCGCGATTGTATGGCAATGTAGAGCCCGTACTCTGTAGTGTGGCTAAATGGATGTTCTAAACATAATAGAGGAGGTCATTGTTGCGCCTTTAATGATTGACTGGCGTGGGTAATTGTGTGATAAAACCCTGTGTTATAGTAATGTCAGTGTGCTAATTCATTGTGAGAAGCAACATAAAGGTTTCCCATATAACATGATGAGAGTTCCTGGTTGGAACCACGAAGGAGGATTTTTTAGTTGATAATGGAAATCGAAGGCTGAAGGGGTCGAAGGCATGTTCGGCTTTATGGTGAGATCAAGCCTTGACATGAAATTAGAAACACAGAGTTGAATGAAGCCTGCGCGAAATGATGCTTCAGTGGCAGAGTAATGAAGGAAACATAATAAAAGTTGGAGCTATGTATCAAAGGGAGAAGAACTGAAATGAGAAGTTATAAAACAAATAAATGAAATGTTGATAGTACGCGGGACGAAACCTTGAATTAATAAGTGGAACCCTGATCAATGAACAATGAAAGTGAGTTTAGGATCAAAACAAGCAATAGCACGTAAATTTGAAGCTAGTAAGTGGATTTCGCTTTTTGAATGTGATATATGTCGCTGGCGGACACGTGGAGAAGGGTGGTATAGTAATACTGCCCCCATCACATTTTTTCTGGGCATTAAACCTCTGCATGAAAAGAAACACGATATTGGATTATGGTCGTCAAATCATCCTAGATGACGTGATAAACTTCCCATCGTCGGATGAGAAGGGTGTGTTAAGAGGCTGGGCCCCAGTTCATCGCATGGCTTCTGAGAGTTAAATTTTGTGTCATTTAATCACACGATTGTCATAGGATCGAAGGGTTGGAGCGCGACAAGATTTCAATCGTTGGATACACAAGGTATGTTATATCCTGTTATGGACCCAAGCAGATATTCCAATTTAGTTTAATGTTGAGCGCGTTATGGGTGTATTGTTCTATTAATCACCCCCAATATAAAATAGCGTTGAGAGGTCTGAGTGTTATTAGCGCTAGTGGTTTGATTAATTATGTGTTGGGGTCTTAATAAAAGTCCACCGCTTATTAAGGTTTGCAATATTTGATTGGGGAATGTATACGTATGGCGGGATACATATTTTGTTTGATATGAATCGAATGATCTGTGGGCCGAGGATGCTTATATGCATATCCCTTGGAATTAAGTTCCACATCGAAGGTTCATTAAAATGTTCTTAATGTTTGAATGGAGGCTGGAATGTAGGTTGATATGAAATATGTCAAATGTGCGTATGTCAATATCTATTGATTTAATATAATGTCTGACGGATATATATATACATATAAGTTGGTGTATAAAAGGCAAATGTTGATTTGAAAGGGAGGTCAAGCTGAAGTATGAAATGTCAATGGGTACTTATATGACAATCAAGTAATGAAATGACTTCCGTTAATAAAGTTATCGAGTGGGGTCTTCTTATATGGTTTTAACCACCGGTCTAATTAATGAAAAGCTTCCACATGTGAAGTTTTGGTGTTGGTTTTAAACCATTGGCAAACACATATATTATAATGAATCAAAGTTTATAACTCAGACCTTTGAATGAAAGGGAACAATAAAGTATGGCATGAGGCTTGTTAATCCTTGCATTGGAAAACACATATATTATAATGAGTCAAAGTTTATATTCCAAGATGTGGACCATTATAACAAATCGAAGTTTTATGTTCATTTCCCAGAAGATAGGAGGAAGGTTATAACTTTGGAATAGTTGGATTATTTGAATGATAATTTGAATATTCATGAGAAAGGTTTGGACCCAAAATTCGAACACTAGTCCAATTTCTTTTATAAAATAGGGTTAACATATGGGTTTTAACCATAAGTCTGAAGAAAAAATTAAAGCCTCCGCATACATTGATTTAATTGTCAGCACAGAAAAATGAATGGAGAGGCATCTCTATATGCATAAGACTTTGAGAGTTATTGGAGAACTAAACTGGTAAAACTGTTATATGTATCGCAGATTGAAAATTGCAGTGAACAGGTGAATATGCACAGGAATGAAAATGTGGGATTGATGGGTGTAGATACACAGAATGCAGGAGAGTGTGCAGAAACTAAAAAAGGCAGTGAACAGCAGAGGTATGCAGGACCGTTACATGACAGCAGCTAGAAAAGACAAAAACCAGCGAAGCCAAAGGCTAGAAAAGGGGTTGAGTGAAATTTATATATGTAACTGAAAATTTGAATGTAAATGTTTTAATTGATTTTATATTGTTTGTGATGAATTGGCAAGTCTCCGGTAGGAAAACAAAACTCCATTGTAAAACTGAAATCTGTATAAATTTCTATGTTCTTTTGAATGAGCTGGACAAAAGAAATGAGAAGGTAGAAGTCAAGGAGTCATGACTGATCACTTCAAATTCCCAGTAGAATTCAAACATCCAAGAAGTTATTTTGTATTAAAAAGGTAATAACCATGGGAAGAATGTTACAAAAACAGAGAAAGAGAGAAAGAGAGTGTGCAACAGAATTCAAGAGAGTTGAAGACTGTGAGAAAGCTGCAGAATGAAAGAGAGTAGAAGAATATAAGAAAGCTGCAAGAGGTTATAGAATACAAAAATGAAGCAGTGAGGCAGCGAAGAAGGAAGAGTTGAGCAGAGAAGAAGGAGGAGTTGTTAGAAAATCCGAGAAGATGCAGAGATGGTACAGGGCATTTATGAGGACTGGTGGACAGCAGAAAAGAAGGAACAGAATAGAGCTGATATCCAAGGTAAATCAACAAGTGTTTTCTTTTGAGAGAGTAAGGAATTTGGAGCTTCCCTATCAATTTGTAGCTTGATAGATGTCAGTTGTAGCTGACTGAGGTTGGAGCCTCCTGTAGGTTGGTGCCTGTAGAAAATAGATCGGAGTTGGTGCTTCCACATCAAGTTGTAGCTTGATAAATGTCAGTTGTAGCTGACTGAGGTTGGAGCCTCCTGTAAGTTGGTGCCTGCAGAAAATTAATGGGAGTTGGAGCTTCCTTGCAAGTTGTAGCTTGTAGAATTGAGGTAGGAGCCTCCTGCGGGTTGGAGCCTATAGAAAATCAGTGGTGAGAGGGAGTTGGAGCTTGCCTTTGCATCACAACAATAATAAGATGTGGTTTTCTCCCTTTATGGGTTTCCACTTATATCTGGTGTCTCTGTGCATGATCTCTATGTGTTGATGTGGTTTATATAATTTGCTTAATACCTGTTGCTCACATATTAATACTGTTGTTACATTAACAAATCTGGTTGATACTTACTGCTCACAAATTAAGATTTCTCACATATTAATTTGATCTTGAAATGAAGGTGTAAATTAGTTTAATGAAAGTTTTAAAAGTCCATGAATGTGTTAAACTGATTCACCCTCCCCCCTCTTAGTTTATCTAAGGGTTCAAAAATCGGTATGAGAGCGAGTTCCTTTGGTGTAAGCCTAATATCTTGAAGGAGATCTGGTTCAGTCATGGACTAACAAAATGCACCTGTGTTAAATACAAAAAACTTTCCTGAATGGAGAGATAAGGTCAAAACAGGATTATTGGCTTATGAACCTGAGGTATGGAAGCTTGTATGTGATGCTTACTGCACAGACTCTCCCATGGTAGAAGAACAACATTGGAATGCCAAGGAAAAATGTGTGATATTCAATAGTCTTCATAACAAAGATCTTGAGTTAATAATGGATTTAACCTCTGCAAAAGAAATCTGGGATAGATTGCACTTCATGCATGGAGTAGACACTAAGGACTACACTGTCAAGAAGGAAAAGAAAATTAAGAATAAGAGAAATCCATGTCAACAGGAAAATGTTCAATCAAATGAGGTACCTGCTAGTGTGAATGGAAGTAAGAACCATGAAGAAATTGCAGCAGAGTAAAAAGACAAACTTGACACAACCTTGACTAAAATAGAAAGATTGAAGAATGAAAACAAAGACCTGAAGAAATTGGTGCAAATATGTGATGAGAAATAATATGAAGATAAGAAAGAAAATATTTGCCTGAAGACACATCTTGAAGAAGCAAAGAAAGTAGAAGACACTCTGCTAGAACAAATGACAGAGAAAAGTCTTGAATGTGAAAAATTGGAAGAAGAAGTAGTGTTCCTTAGAAAGAAATTAGAAAAATCCCAAAGAGAAGTATTAATGAATACACCTAAAATGAAAAGCTCTAAAAAACTGGACAAGATGCTAAATACTCAAAGGTCACCTCTCATAAAGGCTGGGATAGGATATGAAGGAGAAACCAGTAAGTCCAAGGTAGAAGATAATAGGAAAAACATCTTTGTAAAGGCTGTAAAGGATCATGAAGCAGCCCAGAAGATTGCTACAAAAGTAGAAGCTAGCAAGAACATGATTTGTGAAGAAACAAATAGAATCAAGTAGCAACATGAAAGGACAGAGAATGAGAGGATGATACAGTTAGCTGAAAAAGGCTCATACACTCTTGGTTATGAAGTGAATAAATTTGGAAGATGTCAAAGAAGGTTCTTTCCTCCTATGAAAAATATCACATGTTTTTCTTGTCATAAACTAGGACATATTGCAGCACAATGTAAGACATAACCTATCAACTTCAACCAGCAAAAGATGCAACAAATGAGAAGAATACCTCAAGCAAGCAACTAGAAAAGACAATCTTTCACCAGGTACACAAATCATTTCCATGGCTACTGTTATGCATACAATGAATTTGGACATAAATCTGTTGAATGTAAATTATGTTAAAAAAGGGGAACAAAGTATTATACATCAGCTCAAATGTACTTTGATAAAATAAGATGTTATGTATGTCTCAAACTTGGTCACAAAGCAAAGGACTGTAATCTGCCATATACATTAAAGAACCCCAGACAGATGATGGAATAAAAACAAATCAATCAAAACTATGAATCAAAAAGAAGTGCAGACATTATGAAGAACCCCAATAAAGTATGGGAGGAAAAGAGAAATGGGGATCCTACCACCTTTATAACATAATGAATATATCATAGTCTCAGGGGGAGCTGCTTTAGGATGAAAAGAAAAAATCCATCCAGTGATAGATATGAAGCAACATCCCAGGGGGAGAGGAACCCATAAACAGTCCCCATGAAAGTAGTCTAAGAAGAGCTCCTTGGAATGAGAATAGCTCTGAGATTAGGAAGGGAAAGGAAATTTCTCTAACAGAGAACTATGGAGGAACAAGATCACTTGAAACACACAATAGCCAGTACATTGATGGAAGGAGAAAAAGCAGCAAGCAGCCATGATGATAGAGGAAACATCAGCAATGAACATGTAAGCTAAGAAGGTATCAGCACATTAAAGGATGATCACAAAATGCATCATACTTCTAGAATTAACAATGAATCCCATTAAGAAGGATGAGTAAGAAAATTTCCTATCATCATTTCACTACATCTATCATCTATGAAAAGTCCCCTTGGAGGAATTCAGTTAAGTGAGTAATAAATATTTGATTAATCAGCACATGAATATTCATAGAAAATAAATTGAAGATGCCTTCCCAAATATCTTTATATTAGAACTTTTGAATTGATTTTAAAAGCAACAATGATTCTGAAGCAGTCTTAGAAAGGAAAATGAAGTGACATTTCTTTGAATAGAATGGAAAAATAAGCAAATGGTTAAAGATGCCAAGATCAAATTCAGGATATTGATGAATGTTGGTGTGAACAGTGGAAAGCTCAATAGTAGAATTTATGAAGGATGTCTTAATTATGGGTTAATGTGCAAGCTGAATTGAAATCTCTGCATGGTTTATCAAAGTAGTATCAAGTGGTATTTAGGTACAAGCAGCATGCTTATCAACAGATTACCAAGTATTATCAGTGGAGCAACAGTATGGTACAAGTCCTCAGGATCAAATGATTAAGGAAAAAGAACATTAAGATAGTATCCCAGCGCTGTCTACATTATTCAAGCTCGAAAAGGTCAATAAAAGAGCTAAAGGATCAGTATGTTGTTTACACTTGAAACACTATATGGAGCATTGAAGCAGTATCTTTTCTATATATATATATATATATATATATATATAATTGCATGCCTTCCTGAAATCAGTACTTACATATCAGGCCTCTCTCTCTTGAGATTATCCATAACACCATGTGAAGTTTGTATGCTAATATTTTAATTAAACATCTTGAATATGTTTTGCTGAAGATCATCATGATAGAACAATTAAAGTGTCGAAAGTATGAAGGATTAGTTGTGTCAGTTGAAGCTCAAAACTATGTTATTGATTCATTAAAATCATACTTCAGCAGAAAGGATTTGCTGACATTTCACCATTAAAGAGAGATTGATCATTGACATACATAACCCCTTATGTCATAAAGGAAATTGCATGATTTATAAGTGAGACTGGCTAATACATTGAATGTATCTAGCCTAAAAGGCTTGTCTTGAAAGTACATTGTTCAAGAAGTAAAATTTGGTATTTGGCCTCTTAAATTGAAAGATATCATCTAATATCACAATAATTTGTAAATTTTGGCTTGATTCATTGATCACATCAGTAACAAGGACTTTTCAAATATTAAGTGTAATATCCATGCCAGCAGTCCTAGCTCATATCACTAACAACAGGCAGTACAGGTGAACCACAACAATTGGTATTGGCATCATCACAATTGAACATATGTATATTGTAGATGTGCATTGCAGAAAAAGACTTACTCCATATACAACCTTCCTCAATAGATATGCATCGTAGATGAAGATTATAATATAGACTGAAGTATAGCTGAAGCAAGCTTGATATGTCACATGGAGCATTCACAATCTTTAAGTATTGATCCAATGATGCATCTCTGATTATACAAGTCTGATTATATATGGTTGTCGTCACCTACACTCTATACAAGTGCAAGGAATCTACGCTTTGGAATGGTATCAACTTACTGTGTATATCCAAGTTCAAATATTCTCAAAATTGTTCTCTCAAAAACTCTTGTACACCAGTTTGGAGCAAGGAAAAAAGTCAAAAGAAGAGGGACTAGACACAACTCAGAGAGAGGAAATGAAAAGATAGATTCTACACTGAGAGATGTGCAACCCTTTTCCATTGATGTCAAAGGGGGAGGAAGACTTGGAGGAAGCGACTTGGAGGAAGCATTGGATTATTGGCGGATGTTTTGCCATCAATGCCAAAGGGGGAGACTGTTGGAAATGTTGACACTGATGGAAAACAAGATGGCAAAGGAGGAGCATCTGAAATAGCAACAAGGTAGAAAAAAGAGAAGCAAGGAGCAGCACCAGTCAAGGAGCAGAGGAAGCCGTGAATTGAAGCAGAGAAAAGTAGTGAATTGAAGCACATATAAGTAGTGAATTGAAGCACAAACCTGCTGAGGGCTCCGTAGAGCTGTAGGAGAGATCTGCAGAGAATAGGTTGTATAAGGGCCAATTGATTGAAAATCTGGTGAAGTAGAAGTTGTAAGAAATTTCACTGTATAAATGAGGAATTTGTTTTAGTATTTCTGTGCATTTTTTAAGTTAATTTCTGTGTGAGAATGTTTGAATCCTCGTGGTTACTATATGAGTGGCTTGCACTTTAGAAGCCAGTGTAAGAGAACTAGTGTGATAAACCCCATGTTAATAACTAATGCCAATGTGTGAGATGAGCGATTATATGGCAATGTAGAGTCCATACTCTGTAGTGTGACTAAATGGTTGTTCTAAACATAATAGAGGAGGTCATTGTTGCACCTTTAATGATTGACTGGCATGGGGAATTGTGTGATAAAACCCTTTGTTATAGTAGTGTTAGTGTTTTGATTCATTGTGAGAAGCAACATAAAGGTTTCCCATATAACATGATGAGAGTTACTGGTTGGAACCACGAAGGAGGATTTTTTAGTTGATAATGGCAATTGAAGGCTAAAGGGGTCGAAGGCATGTTCGGCTTTATAGTGAGACCGAGCCCTAACATGAAATTAGAAACGCAGAGTCGAATGAAGCCTACGTGGAATGATGCTTCAGTGGTAGAGCGATGAAGGAAACAGAATAAAAGGTGGAGCTATGTATCAAAGGGAGAAGAACTGAAATGAGAAGTTACAAAACAAATAAATAAAATGTTGATAGTACGCGGGACAGAACCTTGAGTTAATAAGTGGAACCCTGATCAATGAACAGTGAAAGTGGGTTCAGGATCAAAATGAGCAGTAGCGCATAACTTTGAAGGCGGTAAGTGGATTTCGCTTTTTGAACGCGATCTATGTCGCTAGTGGACACGTGGAGAAGGGTGGTATTGTAATACCACCCCATTCGCATTTTTTCTGGGCATTAAACCTCTACATGAAAAGAAATGAGATATTGGATTATGGTCGTCGGATCATCCTGGACGATGCGATAAGCTTCCCACTGTTGGATGAGAAGGGTGTGTTAAGAGGCTAGGCTGCAGTTCATCGCATGGCTTCTAAGAGTTAAATTTCGTGTCGTTTAACGACGCGATTGTCGTAGGATCGGAGGGTTGGAGCGCGACAACATTTCAATCATTGGATGCACAAGGTATGTTATATCCTGTTATGGACCTGAGCAGATATTCCGATTTAGTTTAATGTCGAGCGGGTTATGGGTGTATTGTTCTATTAATCGCCCCCAATATAAAATAGCGTTGAGAGGCCTGAGTGTTATTAGCGCTAGTGGTTTGATTAATTATGTGGTGTGGTCTTAATAAAATTCCACCGCTTATTAAGGTTTGCAATATTTGATTGGGGAATGTATACGTATGGCAGGATACATATTTTGTTTGATATGAATCGAATGATCTGTGGGCCGAGGACGCTTATATGCATATCCATTGCAATTAATTTCCACATCGAAGGTTCATTAAAATGTTCTTAATGTTTGAACGAAGGCTGGAATGTAGGTTGATATGAAATATGTGAAAGGCACGTATGTCAAGATCTATTGATTTAATATAAGGTCTAACGGATATATATATATATATATATATATATATATACATATAAGTTGGTGTATAAAAGGCAAACATTGATTCGAAAGGGAGGTCAAGCCGAAGTATGAAATGTCAATGGGTACTTATATGACAATCAAGTAATGAAATGACTTCCGTTAATAAACTTATAGAGTGGGGTCTTCTTATATGGTTTTAACCACCGGCCTAATTAATGAAAAGCTTCCACATGTGAAGTTTTGGTGTTGGTTTTAAACCATTGGCAAACACATATATTATAATGAATCGAATTTTATAGCTCAGACCTTTGAATGAGGCTTGTTAATCCTCGCATTGGAAAATGCATATATTATAATGAATCGAAGTTTATATTCCAAGATGTGGACCATTATAATGAATCAAAGTTTTATGTGAATTGCCTAAGAGATGGGAGGAAGGTTATAACTTTGGAATAGTTGGATTATTCGAATGATAATTTGAATAGTCATAAGAAAGGTTTGAACCCAAAGTTCGAACACTGGTCTAGTTTCTTTTATAAAATAGGGTTAACATATGGGTTTTAACAATAAGTCTGAAGCAAAAATTAAAGCCTATGCATACATTGATTTAATTCCCAGCACAGAAAAATGAATGGAGAGGGATCTCTATGTGCATAATACTTTGAGAGTTATTGGAGAACTAAACTGGTAAAACTATTATATGTACAGCAAATTCAAAATTGCAGTGAACAGGTGAATATGCACAGGAATGAAAATGTGGGCTTGACAGGTGTACATACACAGAATGCAGGAGAGTGTGTAGAAACTGAAAAAGGTAGTGAACAGTAGAGATATGCAGGATAGTTACATGACAGCAGCAGAAAAGACAAAAACCAGTGAAGCCAAAGGCCAGAGAAAGGGCTGAGTGAAATTTATATATGTAACTGAAAATGTGAATGTAAATATTTTAATTGATTTTATATTGTTTGTGATGCATTGGCAAGTCTCTAGTAGGAAAACAAAACTCCAGTGTAAAACTGAAATCTGTATAAATTGCTATATTCTTCTGAATGAGCTGGACAAAAGAAATGAGAAGGCAGAAATCAAGGATTCATGACTGATCACTTCAAATTCCCAGTAGAATGCAAACAGACAAGAATTTATTTTGTATAAAACATGTAATAACCATGGGAAGAATGTTACAAAAACAGAGAAAGAGAGAAAGAGAGTGTGCAGCAGAATTGAAGAGAGTTTAAGACTGTGAGAAAGCTACAGAATGGAAGAAAGCAGAAGAATATAAGAAAGTTGCAAGAGGTTAGAGAATGCAGAAATGAAGCAGTGAGGTAGAGAAGAAGGAGGATCTAAGCAGAGAAGAAGGAGGAGCTGATAGAGAGTCCGAGAAGATGCAGAGATGATACAGGGCAGATATGAGGACTGATGGATAGCAGAAAAGAAGGAAAAAACAGATTTGATATCCAAGGTAAATTAGCAAGTGTTTTCTTTTGAAAGAGTAAGGAAGTTGGAGCTTCCCTATCAAGTTGTAGCTTGATAGATGTCAGTTGTAGTTGACTGAGGTTGGAGCCTCCTTTAGGTTGGTGCCTGTAGAAAATAGATGGGATTTGGTGCTTCCACATCAAGTTGTAGCTTGATAAATGTTAGTTGTAGCTGACTAAGGTTGGAGCCTCCTGTAGGTTGGTGCCTGCAGAAAATTGATGGGATTTGGAGCTTCCTTGCAAGTTGTAGCTTGTAGAATTGAGGTAGGAGCCTCCTGTGGGTTGGAGCCTACAGAAAATCAGTGGTGAGAGGTAGTTGGAGCTTGCCTTTGCATCACAACAATAATAAGATGTCTTTTTCTCCCTTTATGGGTTTCCACTTATATCTAGTGTCTCTGTGCATGATGTCTATGTGTTGATGTGGTTTATATAATCTGCTTAATACCTATTGCTCACATATTAAGACTGTTGTTACATAAAAAAAACTGGTTGATACTTACTGCTCACAAATTAAGATTGCTGACATATTAAGTTGATCTTGAAATGAAGGTGTAAATCAGTTTAAGGAAAGTTTTAAAAGTCCATGAATGTGTTAAACTGATTCACCGCCCCCCCCCCCCCCTGATTCACTTCTTAGCGATTGTCATATAAGTATGAGACCCCTGTACTCTGATATGTTGTTTTAACCTATAGAATGGATATTTGTGACATGTTTGATGAAATGTCTACCATTGCTAGTAGGGTTCCAGTCAAGTCCTTGTTCAAGTATTTTAATTTGTATTATTATTTCGTCGTTACTTATCATTTCTGTAATTTTCAGGGAGTTTTTGGTAGTGATTGGGTCCTAGCCCTAGAAATTAGCCTTAAATCTCGCAGTCGTTCACATATCATTGGTAGGAATAGGATACAATCACACTCATGCAGAAGCATAGGAGTGACTGGGGTTATTAGTCACATGGAGGACATCACTCCCAGGTCATCAAAATGTTGAGTTTCCTTAGCGGTTTGTCACTTCGAAGGGTGGGTTAGATCCTGGAGGTTGGCTCCTAGAGGTTGTGTAGGATACGTGGATGGTCATATTTTTCATGTTCCATCGGTTCCACTTCCTTATGGTGATCTAGGAGGTTGAATCACATCATAGTATCCTCTCTTCCTATGTTTACCTCGTTTGGTCGGTTACTTGGGTAGATGTGGGAGGATGGTGGTTACATAGTGGTATCAGAGCATGGTTCACCCTTTATACTGTATGGGTGGTGTGTTTTTCATGCCTACGTGTCGATTTCACATGTGCTTATTGTATTCATGGTCTATGTGATTTTCGAATATTCATGGTTGGTCATAATTGCAGTGGTGTCACTATGTGAAAGTTGATTTTTTTGTTGTTGTATATGGTAGTCATAAGTGCATGTTTATGGTGAAGTGGTCATGTACATCGGTGTATTTGTTTTTATGCATGCATTTTTTCTATTTGGTGTGTGGTTGTCGCGTCATGCATGGAACTAGAATAAGGATTGAGATTATGTCCATGTACTATTTTGAATATGATTATGTTTATATATATGCAATACATTTAACTGTTTGATCTTGTAGATGAGATATCCTCCCATGAACTAGACTAAGGTATTTTGGTTTGATTATGACTTGGTTTAGCTTACATGATATATCTTGCAGGAATAAAAGAACAGAGATGGATAATAGAGTGCTAGACTATAGTTCAGGAGATTCTCCCTATGGACCAGTTGAGTAGTATGGTGAGGAATACTCCCCACAAATAGCAGATACTCTAAGAGGTTTAAAAGAAGAAATATGGATTTACAAAGTAGATAATGATTGAATCATTCAATCACAAGAGAGACTCGCTAGGGAACATAATAAACAAGCTGAAGTCAATGCAGTAGTCCTTCAAAGCCTGTCATATTTTCAGAGATAAGGACCACTTTGGATCAGCAATGGGCAAGATGACAAGACCAATGGGGCATATGACGGTAGATCTCACAGTGGGCATATGTAATATAGAGATGACACAATGAAGGATGGTAGGCTCTTGGATACACCATACATGAGAGGTGATGGACACAGGTACTATTCTAGTTTTGTTTATAATAGGTACGATGGTCATCATCGTTATCATCCTTATAGGAGGAATGAAAGTGGATATTTTTCAGATGATTTTAAGAAAGAAAATTCACCTACATTTGATGGAGATATGAATAAATCATAGGATGGAGAAGCATGGTTTCTTGGAATGAACAATTTCTCGAGGTTACAGCATTACTCAGAGAACATGAAGGCCAGAATAACTACAATTAGTATTAAAGGTAAATAAGATATTTAATGGGAAGATATAAATAACGTCAGATATATTCATGAAGATGAGTTGACTTAGAGTGAGTTTGAATGACAATTAAGGAAGAAGTATCTATCAAAAAAATACTATGACAACAAGGCAAAAGAATTTTATGAGATAAATATGGGGTTTATGACCAATGAGGAGTACACTAGCATATTTATGGAGTTGTTGAGGTATGTGCCTTACCTAAAATGAGAAGGCCAAGATTCAAAGATTCATTAGTGGGTTTCTGATAGAATTTGAGGACAAGATTGAGTTTTACGAGTCTACATCATTAAAGGAGGCCACCTGGAGTCTAAAGCACTACTATGAACAATCAAAGAAAAGATTTGAGACTAAACTAGACTCGAAAGGTAATAATAATAATAAATGGAAATGGGACAAGAAACTAAGAAGGCCTCAGGACACAAGTAACAAAGAGAATGCAGTCATGCACAAGAATTTCATTGCATGTGATAGAGAACAAAAATTTTGGCCTGAGGAGAACAAGGGTGATGATAGGAATCCCTTATGGTGTTTTACTTGTGGAAAATACTATCGTCAAAGAGATTGACCACAAAATGAAGGTGGTATACCACAAATTTACAATGCTCAGGAGGCACAGATAGTGTGGGATATTGGACAGAGTGTCCCTCATATTTAAGCAACATTGGATAACCGGCAGGAATATCATCAAACATCTATAAGTGAGATAGACAGTAAGCTTTGTGATCAAGTTATTTCTATTTTTATTGACCCTGGATATAATTATAGTTTTGTTAATATTGACTTGGTGGATAAGTGTGGTTTCAATAAGGGATTTCATGGAGATTCTTTCTTTGGGTACAGTCCAACTTGGCCTATATTTTGGCTAAGACTTTGCATATTGAGGAGTGGAGTGCAAAGTGGATGACATAGCAAAGCACTCTAAATATACCACGTGGTTCCATAGGGGCTTTTGTGTGGGTCGAAGCCCCTCCTTTTTGTAAAACGTATTATTTCGTAATGGGTTTTGGGTCATAATCACTTCTTTAGGGAGTCTAGGGTGTTTGGACGATGGTATTTTGACAATGTAATAGTATGTAAATGGATGTAATGCTATGTTTGTTAGATATCATAATGGAAGAAGAGCATCCACATATTGAAAGAAAATATGGTAGTTGCACCTATACTATTGTTCCCTAATTGGAAAAAAGAATTTCATGTCCATGTGGATGCCTCTTGTATATCTTTGGTTGTGGTGTTGGCACAAGTGGGTGAAGGAGAGATTAATCATCCTATAGCTTTTGTAAGCAGGAATTTTTCTAAAGAAAAAAAGAATTACACCACTACATAAAGTGAAGGACTTGCCATGGTGTATGCTTTGCATAATTTTAAACATTATTTCTGGGGTCACATTTTAAGATGTTCACAGATCATTCTTCACTAAATTATTTGTTTAATAAGCTTGTCTTAGGACAAAATATTTGAATATGGTTGATGTTATTCCAAGATTATGACTTTCAAATCATTGTTAAACCAAAGAGGTTGAATGTAGGACCTCACCATCTGTCAAGATTGGAAATAGGGGAAGAACCAACTAGCAGAGAAGATAATCTCCTTGATGCGTGGTTATTTGTAATCAGAGTGGCAGATGACCATTTTTTATACATCATTCAGTTTTTTACCACAAGAACTCCTCCTTCAGAATATACTATGCAACAGAAGAAATCATTGGTGGTTAAGGAACCTGACTTTTCAATAATAGTAGGACACTTATATAACATGGGACCAGATGAGATACTACGTAGATATGTTCCTGAACACGAAAGACATGTGATTATAGAAAAATCTCATGGAGACACAGCTCGTGTTCACTATGCAGGTAAAGCTACTACACAGAAGATTTTGAGAGAAGGATTGTGGTGGCCTACACTACATAAGGATGAAAAGGAGTGTTGCAGAGCATGCAATGTATATAAAAGAATAGGGAAGCCTTCCAAAAGAGATGAGATGCTATTGGTACCACAAGTTCCATTGTAGGCTTTTGATAAGTGGGATATTGATTTTTTTGGACCAATCAAAAAACCTAGAAATAGGACTGTGTGAGGTACATAATTACAGCAACTAATTACTTAACAAGATGGGTCGAAGCACAACCAGTAAGGAACTGTAGAGCAACAACTGCAAGTAAGTTTATTTTTGAGTACATACTGTCTAGATTTGGTTTTTCAGAGATTTTGATGAGTGATCAAGGTTCACACTTCCTAAAAAATAATATTGAAGAATTGACTAAGGAATTCCAATTTTATCATCAGAAGAGTACCCCTTATCACCCTAAGGCTAAAGGAATAGTGGAAGCATTTAATAATATTTTGGAGAATGAACTTACTAAAGTATCCAATGTGAACAAGGATTATTGGGACCTTAGAATTCCAGTAGTATTATGGGTTTATAGGACAACATGTAAGAATTTGACAGTTAAGACACCCTTCAGGTTGGTTTGTCGGAAAGAAGTTGTGATTCCTATGGAGTAGATTATGCCTAGCTTGATGAATATAATGGAGGAAAGAATGTCATAGTTGCTTTCTTTGGAGGAAGATAAATTTGTAGCAGGATTCCATCAACAACTGCAAAAATAAAGAGAAGAAGCCTGGCATTATAGACATATTAATCATATGAAGTTACAAGTAGGAGACTTCATCCTCCTTTATGATAGTAATTTTGTGAAGTTTCCATCGAAATTCAAGGCACACTAGTTGGGCCCATACATTATCAAGCATATCACTGGTGGAGGAGAATTTCAATTAGAAAAGTTGAATGGAGAATTGGTTCAAGGAATATTAAATGGCAACACGTTGAGGCTATACAAGGACAACCTTGCCCCTACAGCTTCACTTTGAAGCATAAAGGAGAAAAGTATTAGTGCCACCTAGAGTTGAAAGTGGGCAGTAGACTATAAATTATGTTGTAGAAAGAGCTTCGACGAAGGATGTTTCTTTGCTACAATATGGATTGTGTTAAAGTTTATTTGTTCGCTACAATATGGGATGTGTCAAATTTCGCTAGAAAAATATGACCATTAAAAGGGGAAATTTTCGTTGGAATGTGCTAGAAGATGCATTTATGAAGACCAATTGGCAGGATCTAGTGACAAATATGCAGTTAACGGACAAAATATGAGAAAGATATGAGCTAATGATGAGGATAGAAGTTCAAAATTGTTATAAAAGGCCACATCCCGCCAAGATTTTGGAAATTTTCTATCTGAGAGCTCAAAAATTGCTAAGTTTCAAGAAGTTGCAGAAGTTGCGCTACTATATGAAAATTGAAGATGTCATTCATATATTCAAAGTGAAAGGTATATCAGAAATAATGGAAACCACAACAGTTTCTAATACACCCGTAACATCACCATGACCCACAGCAATATCACCCCTCACACAGCAAAGATGTCCATAGAAGAAACCATCCAACGAACATAGAATGAATAAGAAACAAGAGATGAAGCATGTCAAGTCACAACAAGAACCCCAACCTGTGAAACACTGCAAGGAGGAAGCTGAACAATAGAAAATGGAAATGGAGGGTGCACTGTTTCCATCACCTCTCCCATCATACATTCCACCTAAAAAACCAAATGTGAAGACGATAAAATATTTGAAGGATTCAAAGTATGGCACCTTCATGCCCTTATTTTCAGAATCAATACCATTCACTATGGAGCTCCTCGGGAATATTCCACAACTGAAGTTTGTATACTGCGATCGAAACGACGAGAAAAAATACCCATAGTTTGCACTAGGAAGGTATCTAAAGTAGGTGAATTACCTTGATAGTGGAGTGACAAGGTTGGAACCCAAACAATTGGCGACTGGATTAGAGAGGTCAGAGATATTGAACATGCTGAATGTGTTGTACTTCCACAAAATTTTAGCAAATACAACTTGTATCAAACAATTTCTCTTGTTGGTGCACAATGGGTACCTATGGATGGGAAAGAGGATCCCTATTGATGATATGTAGATATGGAGAATCACGAGACTGCCATATCAAGGATGCAACCTCGCAGAAGATTTTGTAGGAAAAGTCCAGGACAAGGCAATAGCGGAGAATATGAAGAAGAAGTTCAGATTGAAAAAGGGGAAGCGAGGATATGACATTAATTCAATCAATGACCAAGAAATTCACTTTGCAGCACACATAATAGCTGTGAATCTCATCAGAAAGTGTCGAGCCAATGAAGTCATTGTAGCTATAGTTTCACTAGCTACATAGTGTCTAACGGGATTTAGCACAACTGCGCCACATACTTGTGTAAATAATTTCTAGAGGATTGTTTGGAGGTGCACTATAAATGTGCGAAATTCCATTATGCATGTTTGAATTTATAATAGCAATGTTGGCATGGAAAGAGTAAGAGCATTTGTAGTTTCCTCTGGTAGAAGTAGATGTTTGTGAAGTCGCGCGATATGCCTCACTATGTTATACCAATCATCCACCGTGAGCACAGGAAAATAAGATGTTTTTTGTATTATATCACATGGATATGCATATGTTGGTGATCTAGCATCCTCACCTGCCACCAATTCTATACGCACAGTATAGTTTTGTTGCAAAATTTAAGGTTTATTTATGTAGAGTCTATGTACAAGCTCGAAAGGACGCAATGACACATTGGTATCCTTTTCCATATTTGGTAATAGAAGATGATCTCTTCACACAATCATAACAATGTCCCGCATAATAGATGACTGCACCAGAGACAGAGGCAGGATATAGTTCAACAGTTCGACAGAGGAAGAAACATTGTCGAATGGGTAACCAAGTGGAAATGATCAGGAGAAGGATGAGGAAGAAGGAGAATAGGAGGACCATCATGACAAGGAACCTCTTGTAGGAGGTGGGAACAATAAAGAGCCTAAAAATACTGAGAAAAACCCCTATGTTGCAGAAAGAGCGAACGTAAGTGCCGAAGCTGCTGAGAAACCAAAGAAGAAGTAGAAGGCAGATAAATCAAGGATGTAATTGCATTGGTGCTTACTGTTAAGGACCTGGATCAAATTGGCGGCAAGGTATAGGAAGTTATGACAAATTCATGGAGCAAGATAGAGGATCACTATGACACAATTCTATCGAGTGTCAAAGAGCGGATTACAAAATTAAAGATATTGGCACAGACAACCAAATAACTAATGCAAGGAAGGGCTTCAATAAGAAATATTAAAAGAGCCCACACTTGAGGCATGATTAATATGAATTAAATAAGTAGGCGAAGGGATTGAAATATGCAAATATGAGATGAACCTAAGGACCATAGATACTGGTATCTCCGCATCATTGTAAGATTGTGATAGATTGTTGGATGAGAGTCTCCATATTTGGACTTTGATGCATGAAGATCCAAACATCCATAAGTTAGAATAAGACATTCAATAGAAGAAGAAGTAGCTAGACAAAATTTTGGCAGTTATGGATACCTTTCCAATCTCACAGAGGCTCGACAAGATCAATGAGGGAAATTCCCTCCAGAAGGAGTTAGAAGAGCTGAGAAGGGAAGAACTAACCTTGGCATATAGAACTCAGTCGTGGTGATATGAGATCTCTAACTATCTGAAGAAGTGGATGGGAAGCTTCAAGAGCTTCGACAAAGAGAAGAGGTAGTATTGAAGAGGAATACAAGATTAGTGACAAAAGCATTGTTGGAAGAAGTGCACAATGAGAAAAAGTAGATCGCAGGGATTCTGTAGAAGTTCAATAGTTCTTATGACAACATAGCAGCAAAAATCAGAGGCAAAGCAGCTGAGTGACTCATGATGACTCACATGTGAGTGTTGGGGACCTGTTGGGCGCAATCAAACTTGGCATATATTTTGGCTAAGACTTCGCATATTGAGGAGTGGAGAGAAAAGTAGACCATGTATCAAAGCACTCTACATATATCGCACGGTGACATAGGGGCTTCGCGGTGGGTTGAAACCCCTCCTTTTTGTAAAACATACTATTTTGTAATAGGTTTTGGGTCATAGTCACTTGTTTAGGGAGTGCATGGTATTCTTACCATGGTATTTTGTCAATGTAATAGTATATAAAGGGGTGTAATGCTATGTTTAGGAGATAACATATCATGAATGCATAGATCGATGAGAATATTGTAATCTGGAGTGAGGAGAAGGATTTGCAGCACAGTCCGCAGAGACCTTGGAAGAGTATGCAACTTAGTGCATAGATAGCCTTTAGTTTAGTGTGCAGGTAGAGATTGGATGTATTCAAATAATTATCATAATAAAGAAGAATTTTTGGGGATGATATTTTGATGTTATTATGTGTTTTCTGTGTCTATTTACTTAATATATGATATGGATCTTGGTTGAAATGGACCTATTACTGCAACTTTGCTGATAACTTCTGCTATAGGCGATGAAATCAAATTCCATGAAAGACCCATTTGAGGTATTGAATAGATATTTCCAGTCATATAATACACTTGAAATTTGATTACCTTTGGTGTCATAAAATGATTCCACAACTCATAGGACATGTGGCGGTGCAGTGTTCCAGACATGTGTAACTTCAATTCCTCATATCTCTCAAATTGGGAAAGGAAATCAAATTCCATAGAAAACCCACTTAAGATAATAAAAAATAATTTAAAATGAGAATTTTTTCACTATATAATATGATATGTGGAGATCGTAGCACTTGCATTAAGTTTACTAAATATTACTGCAAAACATTGACACTGAAATATGTTTCAAAACCTCATGGAGTCATAACCTGAATTTGGATCTATGTAGGAATGGAATTAAATACATAAATAAACATAAACACAAATATGTAGCAGAAATAAAAGTTCATTTCATTAATATCAAATGACTAAAATATTCTTATAGAAAAAATGGACATAAACTAGCTAGGTCAATTGTAGCTTATCTCTAAGAAGAGACATGGCGACTACATGTCTCTAAACTATGTTACAATGAGGCTCAAGGGCCTTTTTATTATTTTGCAACAAGAGAAAACCCTAAAAAAGTAAAACCCTAACCTGAGGAGATGTAACACCAAGATGTTATGGGCCCCGTTGGGGTTATTTGGGCAGCCAACTTCTCGGGGTCGTAACTTGGTCATAGTATCTTTGTTTGGCGTGTATGATACCTCGTTGGAAAGATATCTTCGAGGACTATGTCCTCTAGGGCTTCAAAATGGCTCTGAAATTTTAGGACTCGAAAAATTTCTAAAAATAGTAAATAAGAAAACTGATGAAACTAACTACGTGAATACTTGGGTGGCCACCAATATCTACCTGGATTGTTCCTCCCCCCCCCCGCCCCCCCTCCTTAGAAATTGATGGTCCCAATTACCTGCAGGACCTTAATGAGGTAGGTAAATATCTATTGAACCGGGCCGCTGGTGAAACACTTTCCGTGGTGAAGGAGTTGGTATGCTTTAAAGTGGGTGTAGCTTGTAGTGGGGTCCAGAGAGGCACTCCTTCTACAAATGTAACCAAAATGTGTCACCGTCTTGGAACTTCTGTGACACTCGATGTTGATCCTGTCATTGTTTGCACTTGGAATTAGATTTCTCCAAGATGTCATGGACCTGTTGGCAGATGTCAGATAGTACACGTGTGGATTTTGTCTTTGTGCTCGCATGAGGTATGGAAAAATAAGGAAGCGGCGCACCTGGGGTTAGATCAATGGAATGCCTGACCTAACAGTGTAGATGAACCTTTATGGGTGAGGATAAAATTCCCTTTTATTCTTACACAACTTTGTCTATTTCTTGTTGTCGTGTAGGGGAGCCCTGTTTGGAGGTTGTAGTCATAATATTATTCTTGCCCTATGGGAGAATTGTAATGAAGAAAAATTTCCCAGTTTGGGAAATAATATTACTGTGTTTCTTTGTAGTAATCAAAGAGATGGCAGGAGGCGATACTACCTCCAATATCCTGTACAACTTATTTCCCAAAGTAATAATAATAGAACGAGGTCTAGACTCATACACATCATGTCACTTCCACATGTATGGTTGTCCCAATAATACATCAGACATGTCAAGAGGAGAAACATCACACATTACCTCATTCATGAAGGGCTTAATGTTGTAGGAAAGCCATCACTATTGGCTGATGTGTAGATATATTTCTTGGTGAAGCCACCCAATGGTATACGACTGCGGGCCTGTTATGGTCAGTAGGACGAGCCTCTTCATGACCTCTGCTAAAATGAGGTTCTTTTGGCTTCCGCTATCGACAAGGAATTGCAGTGGAGAACCCTTCACCCACATCTGTGAATGTAAGAGGTGCTCCCCTCCTCTGGATCCTTGGGATTCTCCCTCTGGAGCTTGCTGGTGGAAATAGTGGCATTGGGATCTGCATCAACAATCTGCTTCCTTTTTTCATTCCCCTTATCTCGTTCTGAATCAGAATAAAAACATGCATCTCATTTAGATGCCCTTTGTTCAGCCACTAGCAACTGTTTGGTCTAACACTCACTTGCGTTCTCATTGGAGCTATTATGAAATTCACACCACTTCCCTGTGTCCTTATTTGGCTTGTAATGTTGCTCTTAGTTGCCCCGCTTTGGCTTTGCCCCTTGGTTTGTGGTTCGGGGGAACCTTTCCCTGGCTTTGTATTTGCAGATCTAAAGTCTCACTTCTTCTGCTTAAATTTATGCTTGATCTTGGTTACATACCGATATACCACACCAAGCGAGGTAATGTTGAGGAACTCCGTTTCCTCCTAAATTTCTATGTGAAAATATTTGTGGTACTTGAGCACTATGACTCTCTGAATCTCTAATACCCAACTTTGTGCACAGGGTATGGAACAAAGTCGTCATCTCATGCACATGTTAATCCCTTTGCTACCACAGCCTAGTCCATTGGATGTATTTTTCCTCATATCTCCCCATAGGATAATATTTTTCCTTGATTAGTCTCAGAACCAATTCCAATTCAGTCTTGCTGAGAAAATAGAGGGTTCCCTCTAGTGTTTTTTCTCAAAGTACATTTCCCACCATTATTTGACATGGGGGGCGGCTTTGAGTAGTAAAAAATCATTATTTTCTCATTCATAGAAATCATGGATCAATAAATGCCCTTCGAACAAATTCAACCATCTATCTACAACATCTGCGTCTATTTGGCCTTCAAATATAGGAATTTTGAAGTTGATTTGTACCTTGAAAGGAGTGGCACCTCTAGAGTGGTTGTAGGATGTAGATGCACCACCGTTGGGTAGTTGTTGAAGGATCTAGGCAAATTTATCCATCATTGTGTTCCTTTGTTTCTCGAGCGTCTCCTCAAGCAATATTTTGATAGGATTTCCTACTCTCTCGTATTTATTTTCTTCCACCATGGGAGGTCATTGGGGTTTTCAAGGCTGATCTTGCAAAGGTTCAAATAGATTGATCCCTAACTCCTTATCCCATGAACTCGTTGGGGACATGTAAAGAAATTTCGAGAAAGATTAGACCACTCTCATACCACTGATCTAGATCTTGGTTGAAATGGACATCTTTCTGCAACTTTTTTGATAAGTTCTACTATAGGTGATGAAATCAAATTTCATCAAAGACACATTGGAGGTATTGAATATATATTTCTAGTTATATAAGACACTTGAAATTTTATGACCTTTTCAATGAGAAAATGATTCCACAACTCATAGTATGTGTGGTGGTAGAGTGTTCTAGACATATGTAACTTCAATTTCTCATATCTCTCAAACCGGGAAACGAAATCAAATTTCGTAAAAAACCAATTTTATATAAAAAAATAATTTCAAATGAGATATTTTTAACTATCTAATATGATTTTTAGAGACCGTGGCACTTTCATGAAGTTTACTGAATATTACTGCACAATATTGAAACTGAAATATGTTTCAAACCCTCATGGATTCATAACTTGAATCTAGATTTATGTAGGAATTAAATGAAATATAGAAATAAAGATAAACATAGAAATGTAGCATAAATAAAACTTCATTTCATTAATATCAAATGGCTGAAATTGAAGTTACTTATGTTTTGAGTAGAGGGAGGAAATTAAATTAGAATAGTAAATAACCGATATAAGTGATGTGAAAAGTGGATGGTGGCAGGGTTAGTTTGCATGAGCCCTGAACCACATTTCAGGTGACAAAATGAGAGATCTATTAGTGTCTCATGATTTAGCAGATTAGTAGACCAAATGCACAGGGTAACATGAAATCAGTCTTTGGAGTCCTAGGACCTAACCTTCCTACATTGAGATAGGGCTCACTCTATTGTATGCAAAGGATGTGAACTTTTTTGCTTTAGATGGTTTATTTTGGGCTAGTTGTGAAGTTTAGGGTTTTTTTGTTTGGTTGGGTTGGGTAAAATGATCAAGTGGAATAGGTGGAATGAGAGGTTATCAAATCATTGCAATATGGAGTCTATGAAAGTAATTGATATCTAAAAAATGAGTCAGAGTGCATCACAGGGAAAATCTAGTGCGGTCAATGGATCTTTTAAGGTTATGTGTGAAGTGAAATGGACATGAAGTTGGGAAAACAAGGTAGGGAAAAGGGCAGTTAAGAATCCTTTGTCATATACCCATAAATAAGAAGGTCTCAAATAGTGATAAACAAAATATAATAATCATGATATAGGGAAAACCATTAACTCATTGACAATACTTAAACAAATAAACATCTAAGATGAACAATTTAGTTAAACACAGAAAACAAGAAATCCTATCTAACTTCAGTGATTTCACCTTGAAAGTTTGAAAACATAGAAGATGACAAATAAAATTAATCAATGAAGAGGGAACTCCTAGACATCATCAATCAAGCTATAAATAACTTTGAGGCAAAATTATCAAGCATAAACAAATGGCATGATCAAAGCATGGCCTCTTTGGCTAAAACTAGCAAGTAATCCATAAAAGAGAGATTCCACAAACAGAGTTTAGATAGCATCAAGTTAGCATGGCTAACCATAAATTTTTTTTGGAAAATATCTTCTTAAACCATTAATGAAATGAAAAATCTTAGGTGGGTCTAAGAAGTAGCTAAGAATTCCTTAAACTAACCCAGTAGAGGAAAACATAAAGACAATAGTAATAGGAAGGACTAAGGTGCCTCAAACAACATTTATTAGCCTATACTTTTCTGATCTACTGTAACATAGAAGGATGGACATAATGATAAATAAGAAAACATGAAAAAATTAGAGACACATCACCATTCACCAAGCTTAGGGATCCTGCAAGCAATTTTTCATCATCATCAATCAAATCATATCATTCAGAAGCTCCATAACACCAAATTTCTCTTCAACCTCAAAGAACCATGTATTGCTCTCAAAACTCATCAAAAGGCAACATTAACAATGAGTCCCTAATGCTCTATTTAGCCAGCAAGGAGGAGAAAAACATAATAGAGTATCTAGAAGCCTATTGGCTAATCAGAAATGTTACTATTGTCCTTGAGACCTTGCAAGGCCCAAGGCACAAAATATGTAAAACAGAATATATTTTCAGACATTTTTAGGAAAGAAATAGATATTTGAGGTTTGACAAGCCTCATAAGACTTTCCAAGAATACATTGTTGACTTTCCCTCTTCTAAGGGCGTAACACTATGTTTTAGGATGAATTTCCATGGCAAGAGAGTACCACTGGAGCAAGAAAACTGGGTCAACTTGCAGCAGGGTTTTGAAAGCCTTCCCGATGTCATAAAAGGCTCCGTCATGGCTTTTTGGAAAGCCCTTTGAGTCTAAATTATATATATACCCTTATTTATCTGATTTGACTTCAAAAAAATGTTAAAAAAGAAAAAATTCCAAGGCTGGTAAAGGTGCAGCACATGTCCTGAAAAGCAGGGAAAATGGTGAAAATTAGGTTGTTTTTTACCCTTTTGGAGGACCAAAACAACTCCAATTGGTCTGAAAATTTGTGAGCATGCTACACTTGATATGAGAATTCCAAAAATGTGAGCCTTTCCTCCTAAATATGCTATGATAAAAAGCGTAGCACCATGTGTACTACCCCCTTGGCCCTCAAAATTAGCAAAAAAACAAAACTTGTCAAAATTCTCCCAAATTTGGTGAATGAGTGCCTCATGGATTTTGGGAGACCTGTAGTGAGGCTTGTGCCAATATTCCAAGCCTAGCTTGGAAATTTTTCTTCTTTTAGTGCTTGCATTTCCATGAGGGCTTCCTTCAATTTGGTACTAGCAATTTTGTTTTTCATTGCATAATGTTTGGTCATCTTTTTCTAGAGAGCAAGGCCCATTTTTCTCTTCTTAAAATACTTTTTTTCATTCTTGTAGTATTGAATGATACATTGCTCCATCTCAAAGTCCCTCTCCCATTCCCTTATTTATGCATCTTTTCTTTGGAGTAGTAACTTAGTGGCCATCTCCTCGTCCTCATTATCACCGTCAAGGTCAACAAATTGTGGCTTTTGAGTAGTTTGTCTACCTCCCTTACATTTCTTATCCTTTTTAATATTTTCTTTGCCCTTGCCAATCCTTTGAACTGATGTAGATAAAAAGGTTCCTTGCCTTTTGGAGGCAAAAAATACTTGCCTTGATCCTCTTTGATATGTGAGAGGGAGAAAATCAAATTTGTTTACTAGAATGCTCTTACCATGACTGACTTCAAGATTTCCTTTTGTGTCTTCTTCATTTTGTTCTTGACTACCCTCTTGAGAGGTAATTTAATTTTCCTTCATGCTAACATGAGTGTCATGACCTTCACCACTATCATCAATCTCTTGACTGTATTTTTGGTTCATAGCGTCACTGTTGTTATCATTATTAGGGCTATCAATCATCATGTTTTCTTCTTCATCATCCTCCTATGTGTTTGCAACATTATCATTGAAATCATCATTTTCTGTGTTGTTACTGTTAGAGGTGTCTTTGTCAGTGTCTTCATTACTATATGGTGCATTTTCATCATTTTCATTCTCTTCAATATCTTCTGCACTGTCATTTTGTTCTAAACTTCCCTCTTCATCATTGTAATTGTTTTGCCCACTGTCATGCTCATTTTTTTCATATTCATCACTGTCATGTTCACTGACTTTTCTTCAAATTCTGACTCTATCTCTTCTTCTTTACCACTGCTTTTCTCTTTAGAATCTACCTTTTCATTATCTGTTCCTTCTTCATTTGTTTCTTCTTCATCTTCACTGTTTTTCTCACTACCTTTATTTTCAGAATCTGCCTATGTCTCTTGATTTTCATCACCATCCTTCTCATCATCATTTTATTCCTTGCTTGCATCTGCCTCTTCTTCATCTATTTCTTCTTCATTACTTGGTTCACTGCCTTCTTCATGATTGTCACTTTATTCTTCATCGTGTGTTTCTTCTTCCTCATTGTCCTTTGTTTCTTCCTCATCATCACCACTTTCTTCATTTTCATTTCTCTCTTCCTCATCATTTGTTTCCTCCTCTTGACTGGAATTTTCCTCTTGACTGTCATTTTCTTCTTGAATGTCTTTAGGCGAAGGTGAAGGAGGGAAGTTCTCTTGGGGAGAGGATTCATGTGGAGAGGATGATTCATGGTTAGCGAGGGGTGATGGAGGAATGGAGGAAAGTGGATGAGATGATGAGGGTAAAATTTACAGAAGAAGAGGTTGTGGATTTGTGAAAACATCATGGGCGATGAATACTTCCCATGGGATACCTTTTTTCTCTAATTGATGCAATACAATCATCTTGATAAGAGAATGGTGGAAAAGACTCTGCATTTGTTGTGAAGGAGGCCTCTTTTGCATAATGTATGACATATTATCAATACTTCTATAAAGGTAATAGGGAAAATGTAGTAGCTTGGCCCTAATGAAGTGCATAAGAAGTCTTATATGATAGGAATAAAGTTTAGAAAACCTCCCATCACATGCAAAATACTTCATGATGACTTTCATTAAAGGGGCATATCTTTCCAACAAATGGGAAAAGAGAAAAATAACTTGGCAATCAGATTGGTATCTTGGTTTTAAGAAAGGAAGATAATGAATTGAGTCCAAACTCACCTATTTGAACCATTTTTCTCCCATACAAGGTATCGCGGTGGCCATAGCAATTTTATTGGTGGATAGCTCAAAATTTACTCCAGCTAGATGCACTTGATGGTCATGGAGATTGAGGATAAAAATTCCGGTCAAATCAAGGTGAATTTGGACTCTTTGTACCTTCTCACAAAAATCAAAATAACCTACCTCTTGGAAATATGCAACTATGGTAAGGGAGGCTATCAACTCCTTGGTGTTCAAAGGCTCAAACCTGTTTACTTTTCCACCCTTTCTTTGTGGTCCCCTGGGCCTTTGGCCTCCCTTTCCACCATCATTATTGCCTTCTCTAGGAATTTTATTTTTTACTCTTGCTCTGAAAACAAAACCCTGAACTACTTGTGAAATTATATAGAGAGGGCAAGTGAGATGATAATGAGAATGGAAGTGATTTGCGAGTGAAGGGGAAGGGTGAGTGAAGGAGGACAATTTTGGCCTCAGTGTGCCTTCAGTATGTAGATGGATGGGTGCCCTCTAATTAGCAGTGTTTTAGCATGCGGACCAAGCTTTCTCTTCCTCTAGGGTTTCTAACTTTCTCTCCAATTTTATCTTTTAAAACAATATGAAAGAGCGGCAAGCATCTAAATACCTCTTATGAAAACCCTCGGGAGCTTCCAGGGAGAGAATTAGAGGAGTTTTGAGAAAATTTGAGGCCTTTTTTTTTTCTTGAAAGGCTTACTGGCTAAATGCGTAGCATAGGAGCACAACATCGGGCCAGTCAAGTCAGCCCTGCACGGGCTGTTGGGTCAGCCCTGAACGTAGCACAAGAAAACATCACTGGTGGAGGGTCTTCGTGCAGCATCTGAACAGGCAGGTGCATAGCGCCGACAGACCTATACGGTGTCAGATCCTTCTAGGCATAGTCTGAATGGGAAAGAGCGTAGCAAAAGAAAGTTTCACGGTGTCGGGTTTCTCCTAAAAGCACCCTTTGGTTGGCTATTGAACGAACAAAGGCTTGGGCCTGTTGGGCCATTGTGTAGTGTGAGAGGGTAGCACAAACCCGCAGCACTAAGCAGAGTGGTCGGGCAGTCTGGCATGTGGTAAATGCATAGAAGCCTTTCACAGGCGTGCAGCGCTCCGTTACAACTTACACAGGAATCACGCACATGCGCCTAACACTGTGTTCTAGGAGTGCAACACTGGTTTCCTTCTGCCTGATGTCTGCCAAAAATTCAGGAACTCTTTCTTTGAAAGCCTTCCACTATTTTTTGCAAATAAAAATGGTCTTGAGTGATAAAAAATTTCTTTTTATACCTTCGGAAAAATAATTAAAACCAAAAAACCACCTTTACTAATGTCTACTTTTGATCTTTTTATAATTTTGATTGATAATTCTTTGACTGTTTTTGCAGGTGACTTACAACTTTCCAAAGTTATTTTCTTTGGTGATGGTGTATTGAAAGGATGAAGAGGTCCCCTTTTTATTCCTAAAATCTGGTCACTGTTCAAACTGTCTTTTGATAAATTAAAACCATTGTTCTTACCCCTTTTGGCATTCTTGTCGTGTTATTGACCTAAAACATGTGTTTTTACCATTCTTACTGATTGTGATAGTAACATGTTTATTTTTTCATTCCCTTGGCCACTTATGATTTCTATAGGTGCCTTTAACACATTTTCCTTTGATTCTTTTGTCTTTGTTTGGATTCTTACAACCTTTAGTCACCCAACAGGGATTTCATGGTTAGCATGATTTTCCATTTTGACACTTTACCTCATGCTTTCCTTATCTTGACCATTTTGAAGACGTTTGACTGCACATGAAAGCTTAGGCTCCCTCATACTGATACTCTTTACAATTTCTCCCTTTGGTTCAGTGAAACAATGTTTCCTTGGCAAACCATGTAAGTCACCTTCTGATATCATTTTTCAACTTCTATCTGCTGTCATCATGGATATTTATGGTCTTCATTTCACTTATTTGCTTACCTTCTCAAAGTTTAGGCTTTAGGGCTTTTTACCCTTCTTCATTTATAATCTCTAGAAGTCTTAAATTCATGCTCAGCGGTGCTGATGTACCTCTTTCCTTGTGATCCTTTGCAATGGCTCCTTGCTGGACAACACTTTTTAGCCAATCAGTCAAAAAACCCTGATTTTCTTTGTTCATAGGCCTAATGCCTCTCCTTTGTTGTGGCTACCCTTAGGGATGATTTTCCCTCTTACCTTACTTCTTCTTCTACTAATGACCATCTCATTCATTCCTACAGAAATATCTAAGATGGGCAGTTTTCTTTTGCAGGAGTTGTGCTTTGACCAAGGAGGCCATCATTGGAAGATTTTCTGATCCATTTGGACAATCACATGCTAGCCTTCTTCCTCTTTGATTGCAACCTCTTAGCATAGAAAAAACAAATATTTAGAACACCAAAACAATCCTATGACCTGTGAAACCCTAGGTCACCTAGTGGTAGGCCTTTTGGACTTGGCCTTTGGCTGAAAACTTGACTTAGGGTTTTTAGGTGTAAAACAGAGTTTTGACAAATATTATGGATTACAGACCTAAAAACTGATGAATTTGATTTATCTAAAGATCCTAGAAAGGTAGCTTGAAACCACAAATTATTGAGGCACTTGGTGGATAGGGGAAAAGGTTAGGATATTTGGCAATCCAAGGTGGAAGTAAAAAGGTTAGGAAAATCAAAACAGAGTGGTAAGGCCAGAGGTGGAAAAAAATAGTGAGAATGAGTGACATAAGCCCATGATTGGTCTTCTGGGAGTGATAGGCTGGCCATGACTTGATAGAGTAGTAAAGTAGTGAAAACGTTATCCTGATGATAATGAAGGCAGTGAGATTTCTAGAACTCACAATATTCATGAATTTTGTTTCTAGAAATCTGGGATAAACATTTAGTCATATATAGAAAGAAAAAAATTACTGATGAATAACAGTGGCTCCACTTGGGGAGGGAAGCTCCTTTTCAGGAGGTGTCCAGAACATCAGATACTCGGTTTTATGAAGACCAGTGCCTTATCCATTGGGCATATTTTTACTTCTTTTCATTTTCTGATGCTGCTTTGAAGTTGTGATCTAAAAATCTGAAGGACATGTTAGATTCAAACTCATCTCTACCTACCCAGCCTACTTTGCCTAGCATTTTTTCTTCCTTGGGTGCACTTGAACTGAAAAACCCTTGAGATTTTCTTCTTTTGAAAATAAAACAAACTATCTACTTCTACTCTTACTACTTCTAAGAGTTTAGATTATGCTAATGAACTCTTTTCATTCTCTACATAGTCTAACTGACCGTCAAGATTAGGTTGTATGATAGACGTCATTCTCTAAGCTACAGACATGAAATTGAAAGCATGGTTTAAATCAGGATTAGGAAATATAACTAACCATGGGTTGTGGCATTAGAACAAGCTGCACACAAACATTGTTTTTGTGCAAAAAACACTATAAAAATAAGGGCTATGATTTATCATTTGGTATGCATCCCCATATTTCTATTTGGTTAAGTTTTGAGCATGTGGAACCAGTATCTTTCATTCCTAATCTATCTTTTTTTGACAAGTCAAGTTTTAATGATTTGACAAGCTCTCTTTCGCTAACTTATCAACACAAATTTAAACCATGCTCAGCCGTGATTAGGCTAGATGACTGAACAAGATCTTCCTTTTGAACAAGTAGTGGCATTTAGGCTTGCACACTTTCAGTACTACTATTTTTTGGGTATGGGGTTGTACCTCTTTTCATATCTGCCCTCTTTTCCACTTTCTTGCTATGTTTTTGTGTTTTTTCTATTTTTTCTCATCTAGTGTTAAATAAATGAATGAAAATTTTTAAACTAAGGGTTTTTACAGCAATGGTACTTGAGCATCATGTCCTCAAAAGGATCTCCTAACATTCTTTGTACATTAAACTCTTGTAAACATAAATCATAGTTACTTACATTTGAAAGCATGGTATAAGGATTTTTACAAAAAATTTCAAACAAGCCATGCTCCCCTTGGTATTCCTCTTTGAGTCTTGCTTCCAAAACTTGTTTCTATCAAAGATCCTCCTTAGGTAAAAAATGTACTCTTTATCGGTTTCACAACAGATGATGATGTCATCAATGTATATCATAGTGAAGAAGTTGAAAACAGGAATCGTAGCTCTTTGGAAGGTGTCTTCAGCATTCCTTAGCCCAGGAAGCATTTGGTAAAACATGTAGTTGCTCCAAGGAACTTTGAAAATGGCTTTATGTTGATTGATCGGAAATGGTATCATATAAGGATAACCTGAAACACTATCATGTAATGACATATTGTTATAAGTTCCTAAATATTTTATAGGATGATTTATCATGGGATAAGGGTATTTGTACTTCATGGAGGTTTTTTCTAGGCACCTAAATTCTATACACAGTCTACGTCCTTTGGCTTTCTTTGTTAGTGACACAATTTGTCCAAGGGTTTCATTGTTTCTCTTGGAAGGAGACCTCTTTTGAATAATGCCTATGTCACAAGGCTTTAAGCTTTCATCACTATATATACAAGCATCCTAAAATTTCTTGCATAACCTTATGTATTTCATTTTTGTGTGTAATGACAAGCTTCAGGATAACTTAATCATTTTGGGCCTTCCTAGGCTACATACGTCATACTCCTTTATATCAGTCCCAGTAGATACTCCTTTAGGGTCCATAACAATATTTGTGAGAGTCAATAATTCTTCTGAAGGGATAAAACTCTTTGATGATGAGGTGTCTATGTAAGATAAAAACATAAGACTCTTTTGATCTAGTTTTCTAAAGATTTGTATTATGTGAGAGTATTTCAACACTTATGGATTGAAAAAAGGAAAGGATTATGTTTTTTAGGTTTGTCCTTCATTTGAGAAACCTGATTTAGATTCCAAACTGATTTTTGGTTTTGAAATTTCATTTTCAGCTTGCATAAAGTCAAGTTCATTTTTATCATCATGTGGTTCTTCAGGGCTGTTATAGTGTTGAATGTTGAGTCCCACATGCAGGGACTGGTTTTACTATTGTAGTGTTTATATATTTGTATCAACTTCACTTACCTATTCATTAAGGTCCTCTTCATTACACAAGATGAAAGAATCAAGATCTGGGTGAATGGAATAGACAGGGGTGTCTTTTGGCCTATCTATGCTACTTCCCATATACTTTATGTGGGATTCCCGATATAACCTCCTAGTTTGATTGAAGACAGGGATACTATCATATGACATGTCCATTTGGAGGCTGCCTTGAAGTTTGGTTCCCCATGATCTGGACAAAATTATGCCATACCTCGAGGGAATATCAAGAACAACTATGTCCATGACTAGACTCTTAGCAAGTATTTGTGCCAGATTGACACAAAGATCCTTGATTAGGCCCAAACACTTGACTCTACTCGAATCAAAAGAGTATAAGTCTTTGTAAGGTTTGGTTATTTCTAGGCCTAATCTCTCCATTACTACCTTAGGCATGAGGTTGTGCGAGACACCAAAATCTAGCATAGCATTGTGTAATATTTTTTCATGTATGTTTAGGCTAACATAGAAAGGAGGGATAACTCCTTCTTGGTATTTTCCCTCAAATTCGGGACCAAACAATAGTTTTGGTTTGTCATCAGTCAAGTTTAGAGTGTCTGTATCGTTTCCTATGTTCAGAACTTTCAAAAATTGGGACCTGTACATATCCTGAGTTACCAATTCAATGAGAGATATGGTTATCATTATTTTAGCAATATTTCCTTCAAAACTGAAAGGTACTTGGGTTTTGGGCATATTTACATCAGTTTTATCAGCCATAAATTTTTCTAAATTTTTAATATGTTGATTATGATTTGGGGCTTTGGACAAAAGAGTTTTTTTAGGGCCACTAGTAGAGGTACTAGGGCAACATGTGTCACCACTTGGTTGGCTAGTTTTGTCTCTGTTTGGATCAGTTTTCTTAGCCATGGTTGGTGTTGTCTACTGTCTTTTTAGGAATATTTTCAGGGTTTTTCCTAAAAGCAGTGTCTAAATTGTTCTTTTTGGAGTTTTCTTGGTTATTTTTTCTCGTAAGGTCATATTTCCTATGGAATTCAATTATTTAATTTTCAAATCCCAACCTGTAGTCTTCAGAATCCTCATAGTTAGTTTTAGTTTGATCTGAGGAAAATAATTCTTATTCTTCTTTTGTGAGAAAAACATTATCTTCATTATTTGAACCTATTAAGTTTACATGGCTTTCTTCAGGTTCTGCATACTCTCTTCCCTCTTCATCAATATTATTGTCTTAGAAATGAGGCCTAATTTGTTGGTCATTGTCTCGTGGCCTATTTTGGGGAGGGTCTCTTCTGAAGTTTGAGTTCTGTTTATGTTTTGGATATTTTGTTGATTTTCCCTAGGAGGTGCTCTTTCATTCAAGTTTATCCTTTCCGTCATTCTTTCCATGGTTCTAACTAGGTTGTCTATCTTGGCATGGGAAGAAGAGGTTGAGGCTATGGTTTCATCTTTGTAAGTAACTCTTTTTTCCAAACTCATCCTTTCTCTCTTTTCCATCAAGTTGGCTGATACACTATATTTTCCCTCTGCATTTCTTCTAAAGTCGTGGGGTCTATCTCTCTCAATTGGTATGTCATGTTCGGATCAAAGCCTTCAGGAAATTTCACTAGTGCTAGGCCTTATGGGGGTTTCATGTGAGGGAGGAGGGGATTGTAGACACTGTTAAACCAAGTGCAATAATCTTGTACACTTTCCCCTATATTCATCTTAATATTGTTATATTCAGAAAGGATTTGAAGGGGGTTTTTCTTGATTTCCCACTTGTTTATGAAATATTGGTAGAGGGAGGGGAGATCATGTATGTTGTTATGAGCTAAGCCTTTAAACCATTTCTTAGCCTCTCCTCCTAGGATTTGTGCAAAGATCCTCATTTTAATGGTTTCCTCTTCTAATTCCAAGTAGTCAAAAGCATCATTTGACCTATCTAGATGTTGTTGGGCAGTGATGGATTCAGCTCTAGTGAAGTGGGGAATTTTAGATTGGTAGTCATTTGGTAAAGGCACCAAAGGTTGTGGTAAAACTAGGGGAGCAAAGCAAGCTGCCATGATGGGAGCTAATGGAGGACTTACAATAGGAGGGTTTGTGAAAGGGGGTGTAGGATGAAGTGGAGTGGTTTGCACAGTGGTGGTATGGATGTGTGTGGTGGAAGTACTTGGACCAGCAAACTAATTCTGAATAGATTTGGTATGGAAAGAGTTAAAGTGATGGAGAAGCTAAAAGTTATGTGGTGTGGAAGGAGAGACTTCTCTACTAGAACTCTGCTACAAATCTACAGGCTCAAGGTCAGTCTAGTCAATATCAATATGTGACTTGGTTCTGAAAAGGTTCTTTGTGTGATGCAAGTCCAACTGGGGACCTTGCAAGGCTATAAGATGTTCAGGGTTAGATCTTTCTCTATGAATGGTCCTAACAGTAGTTAAGTTTCTAGATTTAGAAGTTTGCCACAAAATTTTTTCTTGGTCATCAACTATGGTGGGAGGGTTTGGGTCCAGATGAGATCTGTTACTGATCCTTTGCAAAGCTAGTTTTCAAACTCAAAATGTAGAGAGCCTGAAAGTTTACAACTGTTTTTGGAAAGCTAACCTCTCTTAGTGTTCTCTAAACTCTCACAGTGTAGAACTAGGATTCTAAACTTCTTAGGGCTGATTTGATACAATCTCATGGAGTCTAAATGAGAACTAGTGAAGTAATATGCCTACTGGAGGCTAGTGGAGTTGCCAGGTGGATATTTTTTTTGCTATTTTAAAGATGTATGTTTATGGTCCACCACCAATAACTGACAAAAAACCAATCTAAGCATGTTTTTTGGTTTTTTGAGTTCCTTTATGTAGCCCTAGGGTTTGTGAGAGTTTCCTACAGTTGATTCATCATTTTTCTAGGATGGTGAAATAACCAGATTCTACTCTTGGCCATGAGTTGATTTTCTAAGCTTAACTAAGGGTTTAAATGAGTCTATAAGAGTTTTTAGGCTACTATGTACTTAGTCCCACCGTGATTGCCAGAATTTTAGTGTGGTGATGAGGTGGCGATAAATCACTGGATATTCTTTAACAAGGGATTCTGGAGTCCTAAGGGATTCTTAGATTGTCACTAACTTAGAAGTTCCCACTGTGATCTCCAGAATGTTAGTGTCCCATGATTTAGCAGATTGGTAGACCAAATGCACAGGGTAATATGAAACCAGCCTTGGAGTATTAATACCCAGCTTTCCTAGACTCAAAGAGGGCTATCTCTATAGTATGCAAAGGATGTAAAATTCTTTGCTTTAAATGGTTTATTTTAGGCTAGTTGTGAAGTTTGGGGTTTGTTTGTTTGGTTTGGTTGGGTAAATGATCAAGTGGAATAGGTGGAATGAGAGGTCATCAAAGCATTGGGCTATGGAGTCTATGAAAGCCATGGATATCTAAAAAATGAGTCAGAGTGCATCACAAGGAAAATCTAGTGTGGTCAATGTGTCTTTTAAGGTTATGTGTGAAGTGAAATGGACATTAAGTTGGGAAAACAAGGTAGGGAAAAGGGCAGTTAAGAATCCTTTGTCATATACCCATAAACGAGAAGGTCTCAAATACTGATAAGCAAAAGAGAATAATCATGATATAGGGAAAACCATTAACTCAATGAAAATACTTAAACAAATAGACATCCAAGATGAACAATTTAGTGAAACACAGAAAGCAAGAAATCCCATTTAACTTCAGTGATTTCAACTTTAAAGTTTGAAAACATATAAGATGAAAAATAACATTAATCAATGAAGAGGGAACTCATACACATCATCAATCAAGCTATAAATAACTCTGAGGAAAAATTATCAAGCATAAAAAAAGGGCATGATCAAAGCATGGCCTCTTTGTCTAAAACTATCAAGTAATCCATCAAAGAGACATTCTACAAACAGAGTTTAGATAGCATAAAGTAAGCATGGCTAACCATAAAACATATTTGGAAACTATCTTCTTAAACCATTAATGAAACAAACAAGCTTAGGTGGATCTAAGGAGCAGCCAAGAATTCCTTAAACTAACCTAGCAGAGGAAAACATAAAGACAATAGTAACAGGAAGGACTAAGTTGCCTCAAACAACATTTCTTAGCCTATAATTTTATGATCTACTGTAACATAGAAGGATGGACATAATGATAAACAAGAAAGCATGAACAAATTAGAGACACATCACCATTCACTAAGCTCAGGGATCCTGCAAGAAATATTTTATCATCATCAATCAAAGCATATCATTCACAAGCTCCATAACACCAAATTTCTCTTCAACATCAAAGAACCATGTATTTCTCTCAAAACTCATCAAAAGCCAACATTAACAATGACTCCTCATTGCTCTATTTAAACAGCAAGTAGGAGAAAAACCTAATAGAGTATCTAGAATCCTATTGGCTAATCCGAAATGTCACTATAGTCCTTGAGACCTTACAAGGCCCAAGGCACAAAATATCTAAAACAAAATATCTTTTCAGACATTTTTAGCAAAGAAATAGATATTTGAGGTCTGAAAAGCCTCCTAAAACTTTCCAATCATACATTTTTAAATTTCCCTCTGATAAGGATGCAACACTATGTTTTAGGATGAATTTCCATGCCAAGGGCATAGCACTAGAGCAGGAAAACTGGGTGAACTTGTAGCAGTGTTTTGAAAGCCTTCCCGATGTTGAAAAAGGCTCTCTGATGGCTCGTTGGAAATCCCTTTAAGTATACTTTCCAAATATACCCTTGGTTCTCTATTTTACCTTTGAAACCTATTCAAAAAGAAAAAATTCCAAGGATGGTAAAGGCACAACACATGTCCTGAAAAAACAGGCAAAATGGTGAAAATTAGGGTGTTTTTGACCCTTTTTGAGGACCAAAACAACTCCAATTAATCTAAAACGTTGTGATCATGCACAATTTGGGATGAGTATTCCACAAATCTGAGCCTTTCCTCCTGAAGATGCTCTGAGAAAAAGTGTAGCACCATGTGTGCTACCCCCTTGGCCCTTAAAATTAGCAAAAAACCAAAACTTGTCAAAATTATCCCAAATTTGGTGAATGAGTGCCTCATGGGCTTTGGGAGACCTGTAGGGAGGCTTGTGCCAAGATTCCAAGCCTAGATTAGTCTTTTTCTTCTTTTAGTGCTTGAATTTCCATAAGGGCTTCCTTCAGTTTGGCACTAGCAAGTTTGTTTTTCATGACATAATGTTTGGTCATCTTTTTTTGGAGAGAAAGGCCCATGTTCATCTTCTTAAAATAGTTGTGTTCGTTCTTATAGTACTGAATGATACGTTGTGCCATCTCAAAATACCTCTCCCATCCCTTGATTTGTGCATCTTTTCTTTGGAGTAGTAACCTATTGGTCATTTCCTCATCCTCATTATCACTATCAAGGTCAATAAATTGTAGTTTTTGATTAGTTTTCCTACCTCCCTTACCTTAGGCTTTTGAGTAGTTTGCTTGTGTCCCTTACCTTTCTTATCCTTTTTCATCTTTTCTTTGCCCTTGTCAAGCTTTTGAACTGATGTAAATGGCAAGGTCCCTTGCCTTTTGGAGGCAACAAACACTTGCCTTGATGCTCTTTGATATGTTACAGGGATTGTTAGGGTCCTATAAATATAGTATTCATAATTTTGAATTGAATTTTTATAGTCTTGTAAAATATGTACATACCTTTTTTTCTGCAAGTTGTTTTCCCATATTTTGAAAACATAAAAAAATAAAAAAAATAAAAAAGAGGGTAAAAAATCTTAAAAGAAAGATCAAAGGACTTAAAAAATACATAGAGCCGAAAAGAAAAAATATGAAATAAAACATGAAAGTGTGCAAGTTCAAATTCCACTACGTTTTAATTTTTGTGAATGATTATGGTAGAGTGACAATAAATGACATAATCCATGATGAGTTAAATTGTCTAAACTTGATTTGCCATGTTTTAAATAGAGAATAAAGTTTTGTCAGGCAGTTTAATCCTGACAAATCAATAGATAGGTAGAGAATAATGAGGAGCTCATCAGTTTAATCTAAGCCGTCGGATGAAATAAGGTAGAAATATATATTTTTATGCTTTCAAAAGAATAAAATGTTTCAAGGTAGCAAGCTTAAATGCACCTGCTGAAAGGAAGAAAAAATGTCAGAGTAATGTTTGGTAGGTAGAAAGAAGTGGGAAAATGCATGTAAATATTCTTCACTGGGAAAAAATCAATAATTTCCCTCCCCTTGTAGGTATTCAGTATTCTATACTTCCATTCAAAGAGGCTTAGAGCATTTCCCTGACTTCTGCTGGGACCGGACCCAAGGCTCAATGACTGGATAGTGGAAAATGTTGAATTCTTGTGATAAAATCCCCTTCACCATTATTTTATCCCTCATTCATAAATTTAAGTCAAATTCATAAGTAAATAATCCTTATTACTTAATGAAACTTAAAATCCCATTTAAATAACTTCCTTCATTCAAAAAAATACAAAAGCCCTCAAAAAACACTTTATCCTAAGTAAATTAGTGAAATGATGAAATATTAAGCTATGCTTTTATTAATTCCATTTACTTGGTAATTTAGTGTATTTTTGTGTATTCATTTTCCCCTTGTCATATTAACTTCTAACTTATGCTATTAATTCCCTAAAATACCTTATCCTATCTATATAATTCCCTTTATCTAAAGTACCCCCTTATTATATATTTTTTAGACCAAAGTTAATATGCACATGTTAAATTCAAAACCCAAATAAACACCCTTTGGTCTAAAACTAACATTATGTTGAAAATGCAACAAGATGATGGAGCTTAGTGAAAAGAAGTCGCCTTCACTAAGTGGGCCCACAGGCTATTTTTGGCGCAAAGTCTATTTTCAGACATATGGATCATGGTCTATGAGTTGCAGGATGCTATTTATGGATGATTGATCATGTTGGTAAAAATAGATGGACCTCTATTTTTAGACATTGGGCGGAATCTATTTCTAGACTCCCAGGCTAAAAATAGAACAGTCGAATATTATTAACCCTTAATAATATTTAGACCATAAACATTATCTTATCCTCTTGGAGCACTTCAGTTTGATGCTTGGATGTGGCACATGCAGTTGACAGAAGGAAATATGCTTTTCCTAATGATCTGAAATCGTGAGAACAAAGAATTTCTCATACAGAGATTGACTGTAGGGACATTCTGGATATTTCACCTTTACTAGAAAGGATGAATCCGGAGGCTACCTGGCCCTTCTTCAGACTCTGCCTAAAGAAATAAAATGTAATCACAAAGATCCGATCAATGAAAGTATTTGTTTTAACTGCAAAGTATTCATTGATCCAACTTTAATGTGTGAATAGACAAGTATACATATTCTGCAATTAAAGTGTAGAGGTTTGAAGATAAACTAACAAGTTCTGTTTACTGTTTAAACTTGTTTGGGAAAAGCTTGCTTATAAAAATTTACTATTTAAACTATCAGAATCTAAAAATATGCAGCAAAATTATACAGTGTGACAGCAAATAATTGTTTAAGCGGTTCACCCCTGTCTTGGGCTACCTCTGCTGGGTCCAAAAGCCTCTAATTAGGCTTTTTCTCCTTTGATTAAATGCTCAAAATGTGATTACAACTGTATAGAAGCCTTAAATGGAAAAATAGACTGCAAAAATAGATTCAGAAGGCCCAAATCAGTCTAAAATGACTAAAAATTTACCTCCATTGGATGAAGGTAGTCCAAAACAGCTCTTCTTCCCCTAGGCCCTGGTGGCTCCACGACCAAAAACGCTGGTAAATTCTCTATTAGAGTGCCCTGATGGCTCTGCAAACACTTCCAACAGTTTCCGAATGATGTCTACACCCAAAATAAATAAATAAATCGTCTCAAAAGGCCTCTCCTAGCGAAAGTTATGCCATATTTACTCCATCTGCCAGTTGGCCTAAACAAACTCCAGTTAAATCTGGAGAAACTCTAGATAACCCCGAAAAAATAGGGGCGGCCGCTAAATATGGCATTCCGCCAGTCATGGGGGCTGAAGAGATAAGGCCTTATTCATAAGACCGAAACTTTGGCGCTGTTTGTTTGAACGAACTTGAGTTAAATGCGGAAGTTTTATTAATGCTGAACCATATGATAATAACCATATATTACATTGAACTCCACACCTTCTAGCATATACGTGACCATACCCATATTTCGTTGCGTGCCATTCGATTTTTGCCACAGTTCCGAGCCTAGGTTCCATGAGGAGGGGGCTGGCCCTTCGGGGCTGGCCCCCTTTTGGCCCCCCCCCAATTCAATGCGAGCCTTTAAATATATGTGCGTTGCAATGTTTAAACAAGATTCAAACCATGGTCCAACGGTTAGACCGTTGGTATGCCTCCGCCGTGACCCATGTTCAAACCTCGCCGCGGCCATATAAAAACTTTTGAACGCACATTTCCAATCCGCCTTGGGGCCACGTGGCGGCCTCCGAGCTGGCCACGTGGCACCCTTTAATTGGCCACCAGCAGAATATTTCGCAGAATATTTTGTGGAATATTCTACAGAATATTCCCAGAATATTCTGTGGAATATTTTTTTTTTAATAAAAATATATTTTTTCCCAAAGTCAAATTTTGGCCTTTTTTAACTGAAATTGACGAATCTTTAAACTTGAATATCTTCTGCATACGGCGTCGGATTTGAGTGTCGTTCATGGCATTGGGATCATATCATCGAGCTCTTTCCAGTTGATATATTTTGGAGCCATTCTGAGCAATTTCATTTTTGAGCATTTTTCTTCAAGAGACTTGATCTCCTGATCACACCTCCCAAATGGGAAGCTTTTGGACCCTCAAAAGCTTTCTAATTACTGAAAATGATGATGTGGAGACTGATTCTCCACTCTTCCACTCTTCCACCCTTGAACAACTGAAATCTGCCCGATTTCATCAACTGAAGCTTTTGAGAAAACGATAACCTATCTCTGGAATCAACTGATCTACCATTGCTAAGATTGACTGAGTCATGTTGCAAATGATTAAAATTTTCAGAAAAGCAATTGTACTTTGCAGAAAATAAACTTTCTGTACATTGATAAAACTTCCAGAAAGACTTAAAATGACCTTCACCTTGCAAACTGTTCCCATGGCGAATTGTACCATTCTGAAACCAAATTTTTCCCATGCTGAATTTTGTGTCCTTCTTGCTTGCACTGCTTTGCTTTGACACTTCATTTTCTGCATTGGCTGACCCAAAAGGTAATTCGTGCAACACAACATCATCTTCTTTCAAATTCAAACTGTTGTCAAACTGAGACATATTATTAGCAACATCATAAAATGGCAAATGCTCAAAATCTGGTCGTTTCAACATCAACAAAGTTAGACTTTGGCTTGCATTAACCAGTCTTTTCAATTGACCTGCATGGAGTAATGAAGATTCCAGCTTCTTCTTGTGAGCTCTCACAATTTACTCTTTACCATATTTGAACAAGTGATACTTGTTTTCATGGCGATGAAAGATGGCCTTCCTGTCAAATAAGTAAGGACTTCCCAAAACAATACCTGAGATATCAAGCGGCACCACATCAAGTTCCATTGTGTCAATAAAGTGTGCAGTTATTGCAAAGCGCAATATGCACTTTCTTGAGACTTGCAAATTAGCATCATTGCATATCCATCCAAGTGGATAAGGGTTCGGATGTGGAATGGTCTCAAGTTTAAGCTGCTTGACCAAGTCTTCAAATATAAGATTCGCTTGTGACCCATTGTCAAATAGTGTGTCAATTTTGGTATGTTTTGAAATTACCCTCACATGGAAAAGCTCTATCCTCCTCTTTTCATCATGAGTATCTCTGTGAAAATTCAAAGAGCTAGAACTAGGAATTGTGTCTTGCACCACTTCTTTCCCCTTAGTGTTCTTTAAAACCATGCCTATGCTTTTTGTCTCATCTCCTGAGTCTGACCCTAAGTCTTGCTCAAATGTTGCTACAGTTTTCTCCTTTTCTTTGGTCTTGTTTTTGTTCTTGAATTTTTCTGGTTTCAGTTCAGGATGAAGCTTCCAGCAATGATCTTCATCATGACTAGTCTTTGAACAGTTCTTGCAAAAGAACTTTCCTTTTTCCTTTCTTGAATTTGCAACTCTCTTCTTTCCTTTGTTTTTAAAATTACTATCCTCATCAAAAATATTCTTTCCTCTAGCTTCTAAATGTGTAGCCTGCACACAGACTTCATCTAAGCTGGTAGGATTGAACAATAGAATAGTATGTTGCAGATAATTGTGCAAACCTCCTATGTATTTCAACAAGGTGTCTTGACTTTGTAAGTCTACTCTAAGTAGAAGTGCTCTCCTTCTAAACTCTTGGGTATAATCTTGCACATTTTGACCTTTAAGTTGCCTAAAATTTTGCCAATTCATGATTGCTTTCTGAATATGAGCAAGAGGATAAAACTATTTCTTAATGGTTGTAATAAACTCATTCCAAGTTAGAGTTATCTAACCATGCTTTTTAATTTCATCCCTGGTCTTGGCTTCCCACCAAACCAAAGCTGCTCCATCCATTCTCAAAGAGGCTAATTGGATTTTAGTGTCATCATCATGCAAATTCTGAATTCTTAGATAGACTTCCAGTTGTATAATCCAGTTATCCAATTTTTCTACATTCACCTCACCATTAAACATTGGCAACTCAAACTTCACATCAAGTTTTAACAAAGGATTTTTAAGATATTTTTTTGTTTTATGTGACTGATTAACAGAAGTAGAAGAGGATGATATGGAGGATGAGGATGATGATGGAGATGGTGGATCACCATTTCCTCCATTCCCTTTCTTAGACTCATCTTTGTCTTTATTTTCTCCTGAAGAATCTCCTTCTTCTCTTTGGTTTCTAGACCCTTCTCCAGCAATCCTATCATTTCTCTCCTGGTATAGGATCCTAACCATCTCAGTCAAATCCAAGAAAGCTTTTCTAAAGACTCTTTCTTCTTCCTTGGGATCCATTTCCTCATGTACTTCTCCTTCTCTGGATGACATGTTTGTGGCTGATTCAAAGGCTACTGAGGATGAAATGGAAGGTGGATGTAGTGGCACTCTAGCCCTCCTTGGTTGAGGATTAACTTGTTCTCTAACCAATTGACCTTCCCCTCTTTGCAATTTCAGCCTAGTAAGCATCAAATTTTGCAGAATAATACAATTTACTTGCACAAATTTCACAAACTCTTAAGAGAAACCTTGAGCTCCGATACCAACCTAATCTGAAATCGTGAGAACAAATAATTTCTCATACAAAGATTGATTGTAGGGGCATTCACCGGATATTTCACCTTTACTAGAAAGGATGAATCCGGAGGCTACCTGGCCCTTCTACAGTCTCTGCCTAAAGAAATAAAATGTAATCACAAAGATCCGATCAATGAAAGTATTTTTTTTAACTGCAAAGTATTCATTGATCTAACTTTAATGTGTGAATAGACAAGTATACATATTCTGCAATTGATGTGTAGAGGTTTGAAGATAAACTAACAAGTTTTGTTTACTGTTTAAACTTGTTTGGGAAAAGCTTTCTTATAAAAATTTACTGTTTAAACTATTAGAATCTGAAAATATGCAGCAAAATTATACAGTGTGACAGCAAATAATTGTTTAAGCGGTTCACCCCTCTCTTGGGCTACCTCCGCTGGGTCCAAAAGCCTATAATTAGGCTTTTTCTCCTTTGATTAAATGCTCAAAATGTGATTACAACTGTATAGAAGACTCAAATGGAAAAATACACTGCAAAAATAGATTCAGAAGGCCCAAATCAGTCTAAAATGACTAAAAATTCACCTCCATTGGATGAAGGTAGTCCAAAACAACTCTTCTTTCCCTAGGCCCTAGTGGCTCCACGACCAAAAACGCTGGTAAATTCTCTGTTAGAGCACCCTAATGGCTCTGTAAACACTTCCAACAGCTTCAGAATGATGTCTACACCCAAAATCAAAAAACAATTCGTCTCAAAAGGCCTCTCCTAGCCAAAGTTATGCCACATTTACTCCATCTGCCAGTTGGCCTAAACAAACTCCAGTTAAATCTGGAGAAACTCCAGATAACCCCGAAAAAATAGGGGCGGCCGCTAAAGATGGCATTTCGCCAGTCATGGGGGCTGAAGAGATAAAGCCTTATTCATAAGACCGAAACTTTGGCGCTGTTTGTTTGAACGAACTTGAGTTAAATGCGGTAGTTTTATTAATGCTGAACCATATGATAATAACCATATATTACATTGAACTCTGCACCTTCTAGCATATACGTGACCATACCCATATTTCGTTGCGCGCCATTCGATTTGTGCCACAGTTCCGATCCTAGGTTCCATGAGGAGGGGGCTGGCCCTTCGGGGCTGGCCCCCTTTTGGGCCCCGCCCAATTCAATGCGAGCCTTTAAATATATGTGCGTTGCAATGTTTAAACAAGATTCAAACCGTGGTCCAACGGTTAGACCGTTGGTTTGCCTCCGCCGTGACCCATGTTCAAACCTTGCTGCGGCCATATAAAAACTTTTGAACGCACATTTCCAATCCGCCTTGGGGCCATGTGGCGGCCTCCGGGCTGGCCACGTGGCACCCTTTAATTGGCCACCAGCAGAATATTCCGCAGAATATTTTGTTGAATATTCTACAGAATATTCCCAAAATATTCTATGGAATATTCTTTTTTTAATAAAAATATATTTTTTCCCAAAGTCAAATTTTGGCCTTTTTTAACTGAAATTGACGAATCTTTAAACCTGAATATCTTCTGCATACGGCGTCGGATTTGAGTGCCGTTCACGGCGTTGGGATCATATCGCTGAGCTCCTTCCAGTCGATCTATTTCGGAGCCATTCTGAGCAACTTAATTTTTGAGCATTTTTCTTCAAGAGACTTGATCTCCTGATCACCTAAGGGTTAGTTGAGCTATTGCATGGTTTACTTCAGTTAGAACTCATGTGGCAGAGTTTGGTGGAGTTGATGAGACAGTTGGTGGAGTTGTGTTCGGTTTAACTTAGTTGAACTAGTTGTATTTAGTCTAACTGATAAATACACTAGTGATGAGTGGTGAGAATTAATTAATAATTAATTCACTAATTATTAACTCATAAATCAACTAAAGAATACATCAGTTAACTGCAATGCATGGACATTTCAGTGGAGACCAGTGTTAGAGGTGGGTGAAAGGGTGAGTGTGACTATTATTTGTGACCATAACTGTGCATGAGATTTGCACACACATTGATTGAGATTTCCCATGAGGATTGCGTAGTACAAGCTAGTGGGATTCGAACTTGGATCTCATCATTATTCATCTTGGATTGCGTAGTAGAGGCAGGCAGACTTGTGGAGGAGATTTGAACTTGTGACTTGTTCATCTTAGAGCTAGTTTTGTGTGTAGCATGTGAGATAGTGCTGAGAGCTGTGAGGAGCTTTGTGCTATGTATTGTTACATGTTCTCTATCATTATAATATACAGATAGTTGGGGGTTTCCAGCTGTATGCTTTGCCCATTACATACTGTGTTATATGTGTGCTTGATTATGTTTTAATGTGCGCATGCGACTGCTTCTATTTCCGCATATTGATGATCAATTGTAGAAGAGGTTATGTATTATGCATGAAGTTAAATAGTGTGTAATCAGGAAAATCTTGGTGAATAATTAAGCTATTATTCAAATTTCTACAAATTAATTAAATACTCCGCCCCTATAGTGTTAAACCATTCACAAGGTTTAAGGCTATATAATACAATAATCACACCAATGAGTTTTACCCCACTCATCAGCGTTTTTAGCCTAAGTTTTTGAGTAATATTTTATAAAGGTTAAATTTTTTGGCATACCACCATGATAAACTTTGCCTTGTGCAAACAAAATAATTCCTCCTCACATATTATTAATCCTATCCTATGTTTAAATAAAATAAGCCAAGGTTTATTTTTAATAAACGTTAAAACCCCGCCCGACCGTGTAAAAACCCTTTTAGCCCACTTTTCAAGTTTATATCATGATAAGAGCCGAATTCAACTAGATATCCCCTATTTGAAGACTAGAAAAGCCATTTTCTATTCCAACAAGTCAGACCAAAGCTCAAATTCGACCTCAAAATGTCTGAAAACCCATCCAACACTCAAATACCTGCATTCAAGGTATTTTTCGACAATTAAGACCTGCAATTTCAAAATTCATACCCAGAATCATTGAACTAAGTTTTTAATTAAGGGTTTCGACCAGAGAAATTACCCAAAAAGCCCACAAAAGAGGCCAAACCCTGGCCAATTTTTCCTAAAAAATTTCGAGTCCAAAAGAAGCACTTGTTTAGCCAATTTCATCAAATTGTGACCTTCGAAGATCAATTTCACACACAGAAAAAGGTTTAAAGCCCTAAGATATCCTAAAAACCCTTTCTTACAGTCAAATATATTCAGAAAACCCTCGTTTTCTGTATTATCCCAGTTTATACCCTCTGATAAAGAAAATTCACCCCTGCAAAAAATTTAAACTTGCAACAGTTTATCCAAAATGACCGAAAAGCATATCATAGTTAAACCTAGAGGTTCTAAACCAACCAAGTGTGGAGGATTCAAACGCCCTAATCCTGTAACACCTATAGCTGTTAAACCTACTTCATCCCTCACTACTAAGTCCACTATATCAGTAAATCCCCTCCATGCACCTATAGTTGTAGAAGAAACTATTCCATTGACTGATATGGATTACAAGATTGTTGACCCTATGGTAGAATTCAACCTTTTAGAAATACATAATTGGTGCTATGATAAATACTTGGACCAAGATGAAATGCCTATTTGGGAGACTCATTTTCCCCAATATGTAGTTCCATTGACCCAACCTGGACAAGACCTTGTTAGACTATGTCAAAAACATTATGAACCAGACCAAAGGGCCATTGTTAATGTTGACAGAGAGATTCATTTTGCTATCACAGTAGAATCCATAAATCGAATGTTTCAATTACCATCTGATCCTCAATTAGTCCCCTTATCCATTGAATTTTTGACCCAGTTATACTTGAGCCTGGATTTCCCAAAAAGGTTTATGATATTTCAAAATTTTTGGCCTTCCCATGTTGACATTCCAAAAATAAACTCCCACTATTCTATTGTTGAATTTCTTGAAGGGTCAAGGCGTATTATTTCCATGTTATCTCTTATAAGGGGATATTTCACAGATGGATTCACTAATGAATCCATTCTTGGCTTTCTATCCACTTTATGTCCAGATCAACCCCCTGCACTAATTTTTTATTATGCCAGTTTTATAGCAGACAATATTCATCACCAGCTTACCAAACTACCCTCTGAAGGGGTTTTCAGATACTCTTCCCACTTGTTTCATTTTTTTTTATTCTTCCAAGCTGATAATTTTCCAATTTCTTTGCAAAAGATAGACTTGGAGGGTAAGCCTTTTTCTATTGTCTTCTTGACTTCTTTGCTAAGGAAAGAAAACAGTGAATTCACTTATACAAACTTCTCAGACCTTTTCCTCCATACAACAATGAATATTTTGTACAAAGCAGAGTAGCCTAGGGTCAATGAAGAAATGAAGAGGATATTACAACTATCAGAACATCGAAAAATGGGATACTGGTTTCTTTATGAAAAACATACTGAAATAAGAATTTTTGGATATAACTTATTACCTTATAAGTTTCCAAAATACATGATCATGAGAGTTTTTGCATTGAATATTTAAGACAGATTTTAAATTCTGACTCTATCAACTTCTTAGCTGCAAGGAAAAATACTCAATTCAAGTTGAAGAATCAGATTGGTCCTTTCATCATAAATAACAGGGAAGTAGGAAAAAAGATTTCAAAGAGACTAGTAGAATTCAAATTTCAACAGAGTTTTCCATGGAACTATGATCCACAAGGGATCCTTAGTAATTTAAGGGTAAAATGTAAACTTACACCCTTCATACATGAGCCCAAGCCAGAAATTGAGAAATTTTCCAATCAAGAGGAATGGGTGGAAAACACATTGATAGATACAGTAATCAATGTAGAGGCAACAGGACAAGTGGTTACAACATAGGCCATGGAATTTTTAAAGCCACTAGAAACTTTAGCTAAAAGAAGCAGAGAAGAAGGGACATGTACAACTGAAACAGCCATAGAAACAAAATTCAAGTTGATTTACAATAAAAGGCTCAAATTCAATTCCATAGGGAAAGAAAAGGTAATTGATGTTGAGGATACAAATGAGCCTGACGTAAACAATGATGAAGCCATAGTGATAATCAATGAGACTCTTGCAGAGATTTGAAAAGATCAAACAACAAGTAAAGATGATACCCAACTGATTGAGAAGAAAAATATGGATGCTTCTTCCTCACATACAGCTAAGGAAAAAGACCTAGATATAAAATAAAAATATAAGCAGGTAAAGCAGAAAAATAAGGAAATTAAATCAGAGATATATTCTCAATTCCTAAAGTAAAAACCAGGGAATCAGAATAGGCTATTGAAAACCTTTGACTATCCCACAAATAAAATGATTATTTCATTTCTGCAACCAACGAATTTAGCACCTAAGACAATGGTATAGTAAAAGAGGTTTGAGTTTGAACTAGATACCGAAAATGTTCATGAGCTAGACCAAATTGAATTCCACAGACATAGCTCTGAAATATTATATTCAACTATGGTGACAAAGGCTATGAGTGCTACTAAGTTGCAGAATACCATTATTAGCATGCAGGATCAAATGAAGTTGGACAATGGCTCTTTGTATGCTAAAGACCTAAGGATTAAAGCCTTAGAGGATTTGATTTTACAGGTGGGATATGATCCCTCAAATGTGTAGGAAGTTGAATTGTTGATTAAGAAAAAGAATGAAGATAATGCAGCTTTGAGGAAAAAACTTAAGCTTCCTCAAAGTGAGCACCCGCAAACTAAAGAAATCCTTCAAGAGCAAAGTGGAAACGAAGAGATGATGAAACTCATCCTCAAACTAACTGCTCAAATCAAAGAAATGGAATCTCAAATGGACTAGCTTGTCCAAGAGAAAGAAACTATGAAAGAGACTGAGACTCCTATTATTCCTTCAGTAATACCAGTGATTACCACAACAGTGGCTTCTACATTAGGATAAAAGCTAGCACCAAAGGAACCACTGGCAACTTCAGTGCCAGTGAGTTCAACAACTTCTTCAAACACATAATCTTCCACGGCACAGGTCCAACAAGCAGATGGAGCAGGTCAGATTGTGAAGGCTATGGAGGAATTGTCTTTTAAAAATAATAAAATCAATAGCCTAAATAAAATGATTGAAAATCTTGAATCCACAAGTAAGTTAGCTCAAATAAATGCTAAAACCCATGAGTAGAAGGAAATTAGACTTGGAGAGAAAATTAAGGGATTGCAGAAAGAGCCAATGTTCACTGAACAAATTTCATTTGTCAAGAATCATTTATGGAAAAACATAATTGAAGCCATTCACACTCAATGGCCTTCAATTCAGATTATATATGAGCAAAGAGACTTATTGTTAGCAGCACAAGAAGATATTTAGAAGACTAACAATGAGTTAACTGATAAGCCAACTCAGGCTTTAAAACTCATCACTTTTCTTAATAGCAAGAACAGAGCATAGTTGGAAGAGTTATAGATACTGGATATAACAGAGACCATTTTGGCAGATTAAAAACGTAGTAACAAAGAAAAATTTGATGAACTACCTAGAAGAGAAGTGTGAAGAAATGAATATTTCCATAACAAAGTTTATGGTGAAGTATACAAACTTGAGAAAGAAGGGCTTGCCAAATATTCATGTCTTTAATGAGAAATTAATGCCCTAGAGAGATTATGATAACAAAATCAGAGAATTTTCCAAGGAGAAAGTAAGTAAACTATTTCCACAAGGCACTCCTATAGGTAAAGTCCTCCTCCAACACTTTGAAGATTTGTTCTTTCTTCAACATGAGATCAAACATCTTTTGGTTTTTAAGCCCAATTTTGCTAAATACACGGAGGCAGATGAGAATTTTAGAAAGCTGAAGAATGTAAAAATTTCCAGTGAATAATAGTGGCAGGAATTTACATATTTAATTTGAAAAGAAGAGGTAAAACAGTGAAGAAATTACCTTGGAAACAGTCAAGAAGAAACGGTAAACAAAAGGACAGTCTGCTGATTTTTTATTGCCAAAAGAAATATTTTTACAACAGTAAAACAGTGGAAATAACAGTCAAAGAGTATCTGAGTTAAAGGGCAGCGTTAAAGAGTATCAGATGAAAGATTATTAGCCAAGGAAACTCAACTAAAGATATTTTCTAATAGCCAGCAAAGCAAGACAGAAAATCACTCAAAGCTCATTGATTAGATAAAGTAGTTCTATTTATTTTGGATAAGTGGATAGCTTGCTGATTTGTTAAGCAACTGTCCCTCTTATTTTGTAAAGATGTTTTCTATTTCCTAAAGATATTCCTAGATGTCTTCTAGGATATTTATAACTACATTTTGTATAAATACTTATACATTTGAAGTATTGAGTGTGGAATAAAATTGCTAGACTTTACTATAGACTTTTTACTGAAACATTGGAGGCTATTATGTGTTGATTTTGAAGTAGCGGATTGGACAAAGCTAAACTTGCATCATAATTCAGGATCCATATGATAAAATGATGAGTAAAGTACTTTCTTCTTGTCATTTTTTTCTTTCTTGAGTTTCATGCATTCCATAATATATGTTTTTTCAATCTTAATGAGTAACTAGGAATATTACTACAGGCTAGTCCTTTACTCCATGTTTTTAACTAGCTACCATTTGAATGTTTTCTGTTGATTCTTGGTGTTAGGAATTCTTAATTTCTCCTAATCCCGTTTGACCCCTGCCTCTTTCTTCCACTTTTTGGATCAAAGGATATTTCATAGCCTTTTATCCCGATCATACCATTTCACCAAAAACACTTTTCCCAAATCTCTAAGGGTTATTTATCTTGCCCTGAATACATTTGTACCCTTTTGGCCTTGACTTCTCGTACTGCTATCTAGATTTCGACTCCATATCCCAATGGACAAATAGATTTCTCTCTAGTTTACTTCTAAGTGTTTTTTTCCCACCAAAACCTTTAAAAAATAAACCAATTGTTATATCATAACTAGCCTAAAAACATAAATAAAAAACAAAGATAAATCTTAAAGAGAGAGCCCTCTCTGAATTCTAGGAAGGCTAGATCCTAGGATTTGAAGTAGGTTTGTGGTTACCTTTAGTTTTCTTGGACTAAAAATTCAAATCCCACAACCTAAGAAATTAATAGAGTGATAACATACTGGTGACCATACCAGAGAACTAACCAATCTCTAGTGTTAAATTTATTCTTAAAGGAAGACCTTTCATTTATCTTTTTTACTTTAAGATTATTTTTATAGGTTGTGGGTATTCAAAATAATCATTCTGGCTTCTAGGAAAACCTACTATACCAAGTCTAGTATGGATCCTAAGCCTGCAATTATAGTAGATAACCTACAACAGATTGGAAAAAAGAAAAAACAAACTATCAATTTAGAGACAGAGGTACCATTAAGAAAAGCCAATTCTTTACCCAAGGAGTTAGTAAGTTTAAATGATATTGATTTTGATCTGATGTTTGAATATTCATTGTTCAAAACTAAATTTGAAATTGATTTGAAAAGTACTATTATAGATCCCGTTTTCCTTTCATTTTTGAATGCAAAACAGAAAAATATTCCAGTAGGAATAAATTCAAACAAATATGAATATCAAAATACAGTTGAAATAATTAATGTTTCATTGATTAAAGATATTGATGAAGCTATTGAATTAGCTCATTTGTTATCTTACATAAAACCTCCAGTTTCTCAATTGCATACAACAATAATACCAACAACATATTCATCTTTATATGTTGTCACTTCATTTATAGATACTTCTGCAAGTTCATCTATAGACCATTTCATTCCTAAGCTAACTTTGTAGCCTAAGATATTGCTTCCTTCATCCACTGCATCCACTACTTTGCAATCAGATTTTATAAGCACCACATCTTTATTTCCTAGTAATTCCATTTACATACCATCTTATTTTCCCAGCTCTTCAACTATATTTCTTAATTCATCAGCTACCATATCTAGCACTGCCCCTATCATTACTGTTATACCTCCCAGCTTGGAAAAATTTCAAGCCATGGCTGCTAGGTATGCTCCCCTTATTTTACCCCAAAACCTTCATGATATGTCTCAAGATTACCAAAAAAATGTACCACTGTTTTATGGCCTTTCACAATATACTGCTCAACAACATGTGACTAAAATGACATATTACTGTGAAATTTATGAAATTGATGAGTCAGATGTCTAGATGAGATTATTTGCCCAAAGTTTGATAGGAGAAGTTAAAACATGGTTCAAAAATTTAGCTGCTGGTAGTATAGCTAATTTAGCTGCATTTCATAGAATATTTTTAAATAAATGAGAAAAGAAAAAGAACCCCCTTCAAATTTTGTTTGAGTTTGATGCTTTAAAAATATCTCCTATTGAGTCTATCCAAGACTTTTGCACCAGGTATAACAGTGTTTGTAATGTTATTCCTACAGCTCTTAAACCTACACCTTACACTGTTTTACTCAAATTCCCTGATGGATTTGATACAGATATGGCCTATAAATTAAGAGAAAGAGATGCCCAAACATTAGAGAAAATGCAATTAAATGATGTCAGTGTAGAAATTGACATTTTAGCTAGGAAAGCCAAAATTAGGAATGAAAGAAGAGTTACAATTAAAGAAGAAAATTTAAGCTCAGATGTTAAATTAGATTTCATTGCTAAAACTTTAGAAAGGGTGGTAGAAATATTAGACAATTTATATATAAAACCTCAATGGGATAATCAACCTCAGATTAGAAATCCCAATTGCAGAAAAAATAAGAACCCTGGAAAAGCTAAAGAAGCTACTCCAGACCAAAACATTATGCCCCCATTTCAAGAGAACTATGCTGAAATTTTTCAAAATAATGATGAAGATGAGGATGACATCAATCATCTAATGGGAATAGATGAAAACAACTCCATTTTCCTCATTCAGGGAGATCTGTAACTATTTGAGCTTCAACAACTTAAATTAAACTCTAGTGAATCCTTTGACTACAAACAAGGTTATGACTTTGCTATCATTGGAATTCACAGTCAGTGTAACCTTAGAAATAATCCACTAAAAAAAATTCCCAAAATCAAAATAAGAAAAATGTAGAAGCCCCAAAAACAAAAGTTTTGCAAATTATCCCAAAGGAAAATAAGCAAAATTGCACTCTTTCCAGACCTAAAAAATCAACAAGTCCCAAAATTATTGATATTACTGATGAAGTAGCTCAATCTTCCAAAGATGCACAAAAATCTAATACTTCTAAAGCCTCTGATTCAGTAAAAACAACAAATTCTGATCCTAAAAATATTTCTGATGATTCTAAATATGTTAGGGATCTGTAATCAGCAATATTGGCAAAGTTTGATCACAGAAACAACATCGTTTCAACCAACTTTGGAATTCTAGGATCTAGCCCTCTTGAATCCGGAGAGGGATCTCTCCAATAAGTTCAAAGATGGATTTGTCTTTGAAGTTTTGGGTAATGATATTAGGCTATTTATGAAGGCCGAGGGTTTGCTTTGTTTTTGGATGGTTGAGCATGAATACTGTTTGAGGTGGAAAGTCCTAAGTGAAAAGAGTTTCAAAGGTGAGAAGTTGCAAGTGAATATAACAGTTAGGCTAAAAAGATAGATATAATGTTGTTTTTTAGTCCATTGGGCTATGGAGTCATTACAGGGCTTTAATTGAGCAACAACATCAAGAGTGATCCAAGGGGCAAGTCATCTACATCAAAAGATTATTGAGATTAAAATGATGGAATGGGAACAATAAAGTGTTGTTGAGGTGGAAACTGATAATAATTTCACAAAGGATTTATAGTCAGTCCAAACAAGAAAAGCCTCTTAAGTAACTGTTTAAAACCAACCAAGGGTAGGGCTAACCATTGACTTCTTGGGCAGGTTTTTATTAAAGGAGCTTAATTGACAAACAATCCAGTAATCCACATAATTACGTTCAGAAAGTATGAAAACATATAAGAGAAGATAGAGTATAAACTTAAGATGAGATAAAGTACTTTTAAACCTAGTCTGCTTTCAGTTAACACCAAGGGAAACTTTCAGAATCTGCCTTTGGAGAATAGAAGCTAGAAACAGGGAAAACCATCACTTTTCTAGTCTAACTTTAATAAGCAAATAAGGAAAATAACTTTCAGGAGCAATTTTTAAAGAAAACAGTAGGACGAGGGAACTCCAGCATTCCTAACTTCTTAAACTGTATTAAATCATTCTAAAATAAACAATTTGGAAGAAAACATTGAGATAAAGCTTTTCAGTCAGAGAAGGTTACTGATGTACAGTAGGTCTTAACTCTATAAATGTTGTTCTTTATCAGAGAATAGTGAACAATATGACATACATAGAAGGAAAAAAATAACAAAGAAAGGGGCACTTCACCAATGATATAGACTAGGATCCAAAGAAATAACTTGTTATTGATGTCAAACCAGTTACAGTACTCAGGCCCAATGTTTCAGTTCAGCAATCATCTTCACTATCCAGCCTAACTAATCTAACACAAACAGAGCTTCAAGGGCTAGTGAACACTATTTAAAAATAGAAGTCTCAAGCTCAATTACATTAGAATGTTCAGCAACCTAATCAACCAACGATTTCTTATCTTCTACAGAGGTATTTATAGAAGAATGAGGAGGTGAGATCTGATAAAAGATCTCTCAGGATAATTAATACAGATTCAAGACTTCTTTCCCTTTGAGGGGCTCGATGGAGAATTTTATAGGTGGTCTGTCTGTATTAACTATTTTTCATTTAAGATTAAAACTCGGTGGGAGTTTTTATTGACTTTGAGGCTCTACGTTACGTTGGAGTAATTCTGTAGATATTTTTTGAATTGAATTTCTCTGGCAGAATTAAATTTTTGGCTGCACTGAGGCAAATATCTTTGCTTGAACAATAACTTCAGCCTCTGTTGAATGCCTTGAGGCACAGGTGTCTTTGTGGTGGCTGGGAGGAATCAATTCGCCTCAGTGGTGGTGGTGGAGGCCTTTTTGTTAGATAAAACACTTACGATTTTTCCTTTAACTGTGTTTAATTTAATGGATTAGGCTTTTGATAATCAATCTTAGCCGTAATCCATAAAACTATGGAATTAATTTTCAATCTTTAATTCTACTGCGCTCTGTCCTTCAATGTTGTTACTCTTCTAATTGTGATTTAATTAACACTGTGTCTTGCTAATGTGCAGGCCGCGCAAGGCTCGTATGGCATCAATGCCCATCGAGCATTGACGAAACTTAGAGTGGAGTTCTTTTAGTCCCTTTCCATTTGATAACCGAAAGGCCAGAGGATCGTCACCCTCGGCTTTCTTTTCCTTTAGAGTATGGGAAAAAACCTTCGAAACCTGCAAAATAAGCAAAACATTTATGAAATCCCGCGTATTTTGGGGAAAAACTGCTTCAGTAGGCGGGGAAGGAGCATAGCCATTGGATGAAAGCATCCAACGGTGGGGATTTATTTAGAGGAGGTCAAAGAAGAGCAGGGAAATGAACAAGATGGAGTGATTTTGGACCATCCGATCTAGACACGTGGACGGTCCGGATCCAATCGAGGGTGGCGAGCAAATGCACCGATTGAAAGTTGCGATGCGATGTAGCACAGACCGTCAATCTAAAGATTAGATCGACAGTGGAAAATAAATCAGGGGAAAGGCCGATCGTGGGAGGAAACATAACACAACAATTGAAACATGGGATGCGATGTAGCATAGACAGTTGATCTAAGAATCAGATCAACGGTGGAAAATGAATCGGGGGATGGCCGATCGGCAGGAGCAAACAAGTGTACGCGATGGAAAAATGTGATGCGATTTAAAACTCAGATGCGATGGAGCGCTGGCTGTTTGATCGGCTTAAGATCAATGACAGGGATTTCTTTTAGAACGAACTGGCGAAAAAACCCTTATGATATATGAAAACTCAAAAATTTAAATAAAACAAAGTTTTTATGCTTCGGGGCGGAAAATATATATATGAAGTGGCCGGCGCCCGATTGCAGGGCCGTCAGATGTATGGAATACAATGGGCCCGGGGCTTATACAGCAAAGGCCCATCATAATCGGAGCTTCGGGCCCGACCTTTTTAATCTAAACATTTTGAAAGTTGCGATGCGATTCATTACTTCGGGACTTCAACACTTTGTCCTGGGGTGTAGGTTGTATGGAATGAAAGAAAATGGGGCGGGGTTTACATATATGAGACCTAATCACATCGGAAGTTTGATGTGGGTCTTTTTAATCAACCCATTGGATTTCTCCGATGCGATTGCCCGATCAGGTCTTTTTGATCTAACCATTTTTTTTAACAAGTGACTTTGGTATATTAGATCAAAACTTTGGATCAATGGGTTTTTAGTATTTACAAAGTAAAAAATGGATCAGGCATGGATTTTTCAATTTTTAAGCGCCGAAGGCGGGCCCACAGTTTATATGAAAAAATAATATGATCAGGGGTTTTTAAATACAAAGGCTAATCGACATCAGAGTTTTTACGTAACACAAAACTCACGCACCATCGAAGGTTTCCGATGCGATAAGCGCTCGGGACTATAACTCTTGGTTTTTCACAAAGGAAGCATGAGATCTGTAGTTTATAACAAAGGGAGCTGATCGCATCGAGGTTTTATGTAACAAAACATATGCACTCGCCAAAAGTTTCTGATGCCGATAAGCGCCATATGGGTTTAGCGCTTGGTTCCAGGGTGTGAGCATGTGGGGGAAGCGGTTTAAGACATAGCCCAAGGGGGCTTAAGTCCTTAGTAATAAAAACTTGTTTTTATGAAATTTTCAAAGCTTTCAATGGATTTGGGGGTTTTGGTAAGGTTAAAGAGTGAGTCTTTAACCTTGTAAAAATGATTTTCATGAATGGAAGAAGAGGAATCATGAAAATAGAGGATTTTTATGGAGAAAAAGGGGAGAAAATGAAGGTTAGTTTTGAGTGGAGGAAAGGGAAAAATGATGATTTTGCAGCAGTTTCTTCTCATGAAATCAGCAAAACTTCTGAGTATAAAATGGGAATAGAAGTGAATATTTTGGACAGAGGCATGAGGTCTTCCAAAGTCTTCAAGAGCCAACAACTTTTAGCAATGAAATTTGTTCCTTGAAGGCTCAAAAAGTCTTAGCCACCTTTTGCTATAACAAATTTTATAGGTGGCTAACAGTGGCTCCACTTGGGGATGATGCCTTCTTGAAGGCATCAAGAATTTCAGACTTGCATTCTCTAGGAGGCTGACTTGTGCCACATACATTATGTTCTTTGGGAGGCTGACCTGTGCCTGATCTATTGGGTTGCTCTTCCTTTTGCTAGGATAATATTTCTTTGAAACATATTAGCATTCACGAAAACAATGGATCTTTCATCAACAAAAAATTTCTACCTAACCAATCCTACTGATCTAGCATTTTTTCTTCATTAGAGTGCACTTGGATTGGAAAACTCTTTTCACAACATTTTATTATTTTTAAAGCAGGAAATCTAATCTATTTCTACTCCTTATTTCTCGATGGACTCAGATTAAATAGTTGAGCCCATATGATTCTCTACCTATTCTATCAATCTGTTAGGATTAAACATTCTAACAGATTTTATTCTCTAATTTCTACAACGGAGAATTTAAAAACATACAAGTCATGATTAAACAATCTAACTTGATGCTGGTCTATGGCATAGAAAACAAGCTACACACAGAAATTTATTTTGCAGAAAATTAAATCAAAATGGAAGGCTTAAGATCTAAAAATTTCTCATCATGGCCTTCTCTTTTTACAGCTCTGTTTTGGCTCTTGTTTGAGTTGTTTCTTCCTTGTTCTCTGGTTTAGATTTTGAGCTAATTAGAACCATATTTTTACATCTCTTGACTCATAATTTGAAGCAGATTTGAGTCATTTTCTTTTTGAAACCTTAGGTTCTGATTTTGATGTTGTTTGAACCTTTAATTTCTATCCTAAACTATCTATTGATAAGCCAAGATTAAACAGTTTGGAAAATCGAATTCACTATCCTATCAGCAAAAAATTTAGAGCTAATTAGTGAAGATTAGGCTGTTTGACTAATTAGAAGTGTGTTCTTTCAGGAGTGGCATTTAAGCTTGCACACTTTCAGATCTGTTTCTCTTTTTTGTTATGGGGCTATACCTTTATTATTTTCACAATCTGCCGTCTTTTGTCTCTTTCATTGTTTTTGTATTTTTGAATTTTTGATTTTTCTTCAAAGCAAAAAACAACAAATAACTGCATGCTCAGAATTGAGCTTTATTTAAATTCCTATCTAACCTATTCTAACTTGGAGTATTTACATTATCATATGATACAAAAATTCCAATGCAGCCAGCTGAGTAATGCCAAAAAGAAGAGAAAATTATGGCTGTTTGTCAAGGGTATCCATAGTACATTTTGAAGATTAATCTTCAAAATCAAGACAATCACAGGAGGTGACAGCTTTTCATGTCTCTGGCTCTTGCAAAGGATCACCATTTGATCATTTGAGCCAGTTGGGATTTCCACACACTCTTCCATAGGATCAACAAAGAAAAGATGAAGATTCTCTTCTTCTTGGTCCTCCATGTCTGGTGAATTGTCTGCTTCCAAGGCTTCAACTTTGAGGAGTATATCTTCAGAAAGTTGCTTGGAAGCTTCATCATTCTTGACAGAAAAGGAAGAATATTCTTCTTGAGAAGATGGTATATCCTCAGTAGGACAGTCTTCTATTTGTTTCTCTCCCTCTTCTTCATCATCTGAACTAACTCATCATATTTGGCAGTGTTGTCCTCTTGTAGCCCTGGTAAGCTCTATTTTAGTGGACTATACTCTATGAGGAGGTTATTATATTCTTGAGCAGGGGTATTTTCAATTTCTTCCTCTTTTTCAAGAGAACGCTCCTTGATTTCAACCTGCTCAAAAATTTCTTTGTTTCTTTCCTCCTCATCCTTTGATCCGAAAGTCTGCTAAGTCCCAATCATATGGAAATTATTACTGATGATCTGAAAAGAAGCAGAGCAAAGATCGAATGAATCTTCACTCACTTCTAGGCTTTGAGAATTTTCATCATCAGTATCATAAATAGTTTGTACTGGCTCGTTACTTCTTTGAAGGAACTGATCTTCCTCCCATAAATCTGCTAATGATGATCCTGCAAAATTAATCTTTGTTTGGGAAGCATCATCACTAGATAGATCAAAGTTAGGAGAATCACAAATATAAGTAATAATACCAATCAAACATACTAGGTTATCAGCAGATCCTTCTCCATTCTGATCTACAAAAGAACTTTCTAAATCTGTACAACAAAGTTCTCTATGTAAATGGGCAAGAGTGTTTGTTTTGCAGAAAGTTTCAGAGGCTGGCTGTTTATAAATAGTCTGATCTATCTCTTTTTCTGTCAAAGGGAAGGATGTTTCTACGTTCCTTTGAACAGGAGTACAGCAGTTCTTTGTCCCTTGCGAAGACTGATTTTGAGGTTGGATGTCTTCTTGAGCCTTGGCTATAAGGGATGATGAATCAATATTTGAGTTTTCATGGATATCTTAAGGAATGTTCTTTACTGCTTGGATCATCTATTCCTCAACTGATTCATCTATGTTCTTAAAATTTTTCAATAGGATATTAAACTCATGAATGGTTGTTAAAAGATCTTCAGGATGCATCTCTTCCAAAGCTTCCTCATTATCTATAATGTGTTGGGTGATGTTTTTTGATGGATCATAATATATTGCACCCAATGATAATGATGTAGTGTTTTCTTTATAGTTCTCATAGAACACATATTCAACGTCTCTTAACGAAAAAAAACTAGTAGATCTCAAGCATTCATACCAATCCCTAGCTTTTCCTTCTAATGTTAACATGAACATTTTCATTAGGCAGTCTTCATGCCATTCAACTTTCAACCTCCATACATGTATGTGAAATTTGATAAGATTTAATAAAGGGTCATCAAACTTTTCACCTTGAAAAACAGGCAGGTTGTCATCCCAATTCACCTTGGTCATCTTATGTGGAAACCTAGGGATATGATTTTTACTCATTGGGGCATATCTTCATTTTATTCTTGGAATCATGTTTGTAGATCAAGAAAGAGGTCACTGTGTCTAGTCAATCAGTTTAGGGTCTTCTACTAGTGGATTCATTTGGTCTTCTGGGAGTTTCAGAGTGTGGAGTCGCCAAGTGGAAAAATTTTAGCTCGTAAGGAGGTAAAATGTTTTATGGTTCCACCACCATGTGTTTCTTGTAGAGCTACAAGGTTTTCAGGAACTGAATTATCTCTTCAAGGGTGATTTGAAAATAGTTGATAATTTAATCTTAGGAGACTTCCTAAGGATAATTAATGGGTTATCAACTATCTCAGGTGGGTCAGGGTCAAGATGGGCTCCAGTGTGAATCTTTCTAGGAGCCACTATGCTGTGTTTTTCAGACCCAAATAAACGAGAAAAGTTCAACCAGGTATGACAATATTTAAAAGGTCAACTAATCTGTTTACATAATTTTAATCCTACAGTCCTTTGACTAAGTTTGAATGATATTATAATGATAAGGGTTCTTCCCAGTGGAGTCTTAAGATCTGTTCAGGATTGTGGAGTCGCCAAGTGGAAGTTTTTAGCTCTTTTTAGAGATAAAAGGTTTTATGGTCCACCACCATGTTTATTGAATACCAATCTGAAATATTTTTATGTTTTTTCTGAGTTATTTTTCAGTTGTGGTGTCTTTTAAGAATATCCTAAATTTGTTTCAAAACTTAGCTACGGTTATGAGACAAAGAAAGTTTACTCTTATGGCTAAGCCAGTTGATTTTTCAAGTTTTAGATAAAGTCTTAAGAGAATCCTAGGGTTTACCTAGTTTGTCATTGATTCAAACAAGTTTTACCATGATTACCTTTCTTTGGTAGTGCTTAAAAAGGCTGCTTCTTACTCTCAAAGTTTTATAAAAATAAAAATGACTCTGGGTTCGGTTCCCCAGCGGAGTCGTCAGAAATGTTAGCTCCATGTAATCAGCAATATTGTCAAATTTCGATCTCAGGGAGAAACATCGTTTCAACCAAATTTGGAATTATAGGATCTAGCCCTAATGAATCCAGAGAGGGATCTCTCAGATAACTACAAATATGGATTTTTCTTTGAAGTTTTGGGTAATGATATTAGGCTAGTTATGAAGGCCGAGGGTTTGTTTTGTATTTGGATGGTTGAGCATGAATACTGTTTGAGGTGGAAAGTCCTAAGTGAAAAGAGTTTCAAAGGTGAGAAGTTACAAGTGAATAGAACAATTAGGCTAAAAAGATAGATATAACGCTGGTTTTTAGTCCATTGGGCTATGGAGTCATAACAGGACTTTAATTGAGCAACAACATCAAGAGTGATCCAAGGGGTAAGTCATCTACATCACAAGATTATTGAGATTAAAATGATGAAATGGGAACAATAAAGTGTTGGAGAGGTGGAAACTGATAATAATTTCACAAAGGATGTATAGTCAGTCCAAATAAGAAAATCCTCCTAAGTAACTATTTAAAACCAACCAAGGGCAGGGCTAACCATTGACTTCTTGGACAGGTTTGTATTAAAGCAGATTAATTGGCAAACAATCCAGTAATCCACATAATTACCTTCAGAAAGTATGAAAACATATAAGAGAAGACAGAGTATAAACTTAAGATGAGATAAAGTACTTTTAAACCTAGTCTAATTTCAGTTAACACCAAGGGAAACTTTTAGAATCTACCTTTGGAGAATAGAAGCTAGAAATAGTGCAAACCATCACTTTTCTAGTCTAGCTTTAATAAGAAAATAAGGAAAATAACTTTCAAGAACAATGTTTAAATAAAATAGTAGGACGAGAGAACTCCAGCATTCCTAACTGCCTAAACTGTATTAAATCATTCTAAAATAAACAATTTGGAAGAAAACATTGAGATAAAGCTTTTCAGTTAGAGAAGGTTACTGATGTACAGTAGGTCCTAACTCTCTAAATTTTGTTCTTTATCAAAGAATAGTGAACAATATGACATACATAGAAGGAAAACAATAACAAAGAAAGGGGCACTTCACCAATGATATAGACCAGGATCCCAAGAAACATCTTGTTATTGATGTCAAACCAGTTACAGTACTCAGGCCCAATGTTTCAGTTTAGCAATCATCTGCACTATCTAGCCTAACTAATCTAACACAAATAGAGCTTCAAGGCCCAGTGAACACTATTTACAGATAGAAGTCTCAAGCTCAATTACATTAGAATGTTCAACAACCTAATCAACCAACGATTTCTTATCTTCTACAGAGGTATTTATAGAAGAATGAGGAGGTGAGATCTGATAAAAGATCTCTTAGGATAATTAATATATATTCAAGACTTCTCAGCCTTTGAGGGGCTCGATGGAGAAGTTTACAGGTGGTCTATCTATATTAACTGTTTTTCATTTAAGATTAAAACTTGGTGGGAGCTTTTATTGACTTTGAGGCTCTGCGTTACGTTGGAGTAATTCTGCAGATATTTTTTGCATTGAATTTCTCTGGAAGAATTAAATATTTGGCCGCGCTGAGGAAAATATCTTCGTTTTATCAATAATTTCGGCATCTGTTGAATGCTTTGAGGCACAGGTGGCTTTGTGGTGGCTGGGAGGAATGAATTCGCCTCAGTTGTGGTGGTGGAGGCCTTTTTGTTAGATAAAACACTTACGATTTTTCCTTTAACTGTGTTTAATTTAATGGATTAGGCTTTTGATAATCAATCTTAGCTGTAATCCATCAAACTGTGGAGTTAATCTTCAATCTTTAATTCTGATGCGCTCTATCCTTCAATGATGTTACTCTTCTAATTTTGATTTAATTAACATGGTGTCTTGTTAATGTGCAGGCCGTGCAAGGCTCGTATGGCATCAATGCCCATAGAGAATTGACGAAACATAGAGTGGAGTCCTTTTAGTCCCTTTCCCTTTGATAACCGAAAGGTCAGACGATCGTCACCCTCGACTTTCTTTTCCTTCAGATTATGGGGAAAAACCTTCGAAACCTGCAAAATAAACAAAACATTTATGAAATCCTGCGTATTTTGGGGAAAAACTGCTTCAGAAGGTGGGAAAGGAGCGTAGTCGTTGGATGAAAGCATCCAACGATGGGGATTTATTTAGAGGAGGTCAAAGAAGAGTGGGGAAATGAACAAGACGGAGTGATTTTGGACCGTCCGATCTGGACACATGGACGATCTGGATCCAATCCGAGGATCGCAATCGGGGGATTGCAATCGGGGGTGGCGAGAAAATGTACTGATTGAAAGTTGCGATGCGATGTAGCGCAGACCGTCGATCTAAATATTAGATCGACGGTGGAGAATAAATCGGGGGAAAGGCCGATCAGGGGAGGAAACATAACATAGATATTGAAACATGTGATGTGATGTAGTGCGGACCATTGATCTAAGGATCAGATCAATGGTGGAAAATGAATCGAGGGATGGCCGATCGGCGGGAGAAAACAAGTGTATGCAATGGAAAAATGCGATGCGAGTTAAAACTTCGATGCGATGGAGCGTTGGCCATTTGATCAGCTTACGATCAATGGCGAGGATTTCTTTTAGAACGAACCGGCAGAGAAACCCTTATGATATATGAAAACTCAAAAATTTAAATAAAACAAAGGTTTTATGCTTTGGGGCAGAAAATATATATATGAAGTGGCCGACGCCCGATTGCAGGGCCATCAGATGTATGGAATACAATGGGCCCAGGGCTTATACAACAAAGGCCAATCGCAATCGAAGCTTTGGGCCCAAACCTTTTTAATCTAGCCATTTTGAAAGCTGCGATGCGATTCAGCGCTTCGGGACTTCAACACTTGGTCCCGGGTTGTAGGTTGTATGGAATGAAAGAAAATGGGGCAGGGTTTACATATATACGACCTAATCGCATCGGAAGTTTGATGCGAGTCTTTTTAATCAACCCATTGGATTTCTCAGATGCGATTGTGCGATCGGGTCTTTTTGATCTAACCATTTTTTATTTAACACATGACTTTGGTATATTAGATCAAAACTTTGGATAAATGGGTTTTTAGTATTTACAAAGGAAAAAATGGATCGGCCATGGATTTTTCAATGTTTTAAGCACCGAAGGCAGGCCCACATTTTATATGAAAAAATAATATGATTGGGGGTTTTTAAATACAAAGGCTAATCGGCATCGGATTTTATACGTAACACAAAACTCACGCACCATCGAAAGTTTTTGATGCGATAAGCGCTCGGGACTATAACTCTTGGTTTTTCACAAAGGAAGCATGAGATCTGAAGTTTATAACAAAGGGAGCTGATCACATCGGGGTTTTATGTAACAAAACATATGTGCTCGCCAAAATTTTCCGATGCCGATAAGCACCATATGGGTTTAGCGCCTGGTTCTAGGGTGTGAGCATGTGGGGGAAGTGGTTTAAGACTTAGCCCAAGGAGGCTTAACTCCTTAGTAATAAAAACTTGTTTTTATGAAATTTTCAAAGCTTTCAATGGATTTGGGGGTTTTGGTAAGGTTAAAGAGTGAGTCTTTAACCTTGTAAAAATGATTTTCATGAATGGAAGAAGAGGAATCATGAAAATAGAGGAGTTTTATGGAGAAAAAGGGGAGAAAATGAAGGTTATTTTTGAGTGGAGGAAAGGGGAAAATGACGATTTTGCAGCAATTTCTTCTCATGAAATCAGTAGAACTTGAGTATAAAATGGGAACAGAAGTGAAGATTTTGGACAGAGGCATGAGGCCTTCCAGAGTCTTCAAGAGCCAACATTTTTTAGCAATGAAATTTGTTCCTTGAAGGCTCAAAAAGTCTTAGCCACCTTTTGCTATAACAAATTTTATAGGTGGCTAACAAAATCAATAAATCCTAGAGCAGAAAGTTCCAAAACAAATGCTGATAATTGTAAGTCTGATAAAGTTTCTGCTGCCACACAAATAGTTCCTAAACATAAAATTAAAAGCAGGAAAACTCAAGAAACTCAGACAGAAAATTCCAAGACAATTAAAGATAAGAATACCACTGTTGTAAATCAAGAAAAACCAACTCAGATCAATTACTAAAGATGAATTAGTTCAAATTAGTAAATCTCAATCCTCATTCAATATTCAGTCTGAAATTGCTAAGTTAAAAATACCTATTCCTTTAACAAAATTGGTTAAAAATGACTTATACAAATCAACTATAACTGAAACTTTGAATATGAATGATGGTGAATATGCCATTAATTTGAATGATGATCAACCTGAGCTGATTTTTGGCTCTAATGTGACTGGAAAGCATTCAGATGGATCAATTCCTCCTTTCTATATCAGTCTTACCATCCATGATCAGCTTTTACACAGTGCTATGTTAGATTCAGGAGCTTCCCACAATTTAATGCCTAAAGCTATCATGGAAACTCTTAATCTAGAAATAACCAGGCCTTACAAAGATTTGTTCTCATTTGATTCTAGCAAAGTTAATTGCTTAGGATTAATTAAAGACTTATGCGTAAATTTAGTTCAGTACCCTAGTAAGAGTATGGTAATGGACATTGTAGTAGCTGACATTCTACCAAAGTATGGTATGCTTCTCTCTCGCTCATGGGGAGAAAAGTTGCAAGAATCTCTACAATTGGACATGAGCTATGCTACAATATCAGTGTTCAGTCAACCCAAAAAGCTATATGGGGAAACTTTAATGAAATTCATGGTCAGTAGTGTTGAGAGGTCCATAAATTACCCTATTTTATGCAACTCTGATAATGATGAAATACAAACTGAATTGATTGATATAAAGCCAAAACCAAACAATGACAACATTTTTCATGAATCCCTTTGGCACTTAGACTTTGATGGCTCAGTAAACAAATCAGGATCAAGAGTAGGAGTATGGATCACAAATATGGAAGCTAATCATTCAGAAGGACATGCCTTCAGACTCAACTTTAAATGTACCAAAAACATGGCAGAGTATGAGGCACTTATTCTAGGCCTCCAGATCATTAGAAATTTAGGAGGAAAAAGAATACTAATCATGGGAGATTTGGAATTGATCATTAAGAAAGTAAATGGAGAATATTTTGTTTATAATCCTAGATTAGCCAGATATAGAAATACATCAATTGATTTAACTGAAGATTTATTGGAATGTAAGTTTGCCTCTATACCTAGAAAACAAAACATTCAAGCACATTGTCTAGCAACGTTTCCTAGCACCTATAACTTACCATTCCAACCAACTCATAGGTATATTTCTAAGGTTAAACATAGACCAGTTATCATAGACAACCTCAAGTACTGGCAGATTTTCTCTCAAGATGAACAGATTTACCATTTTTTAAATAATGAGGAAGAATTTCAAAATTGTAAAATAGATATAGATTCTAATATAGATTCAGATTTTAATTGTGAAATAGATAACATATTTGTACATAAATTTAACAAACCAACTGTATTTACTCAACCTGACATAGACAACTTAGAGAAGGTAGATGTAGAGGAAATCATTGAAGAAGAAATTGACATGTTAGATTTGAAAGATAATTTTTTACCTAAAGGTTTAACTCCTTTGGAAGACCTTTTTGATTCCAATGATGTGCCTAAAAGGCCAAAAATGGAACCAATTAGGTCTGACATTAAGGAATGCAACATTGGAACAGAATTAAAACAAAAAATGATTAAACTGTCAAAATATTTACCTCAACAAGAAAAGGAACAATACATTGATCTTTTAAAGGAATATCAAGATGTTTTTGCTTGGAGTTATGAATATCTTAAAGCTTATGACACAAACATAATCCAACACAAAATTCCCATAAAAGATAATCAGAAGCCATTCAAACAAAAATTGAGGAGAATTAATCCTGTTCTTTTACCTTTGATATAAAAGGAAGTAAAACGCATGTATGATGTTCAAATCATTGCACCAATCAAATATTATGATTGGGTTTCAAACCTAGTACCAACAAGAAAGAAAACAGGTGAAATTAGGTTATGTTTTGACTTTAGAAATCTTAACAAAGTATCTTTAAAGGATAATTACCCTTTACCAAAGATGCATCATATATTACAAAGGGTAGTTGGTTCCTCTAGAATCTCTTTGTTAGATGGTTTTTCAGGATACAACCAGATCCTAGTCGAAAAGGAAGATCAGGCTAAAATAACTTTTACCACTCCTTGGGGCACTTTCATGTATGTGAAAATGCGCTTTGGCCTAATGAATGTAGGAGAAAGCTTTCAGAGAGCGATGGACATAGCCTTTGCTACGGAAATTCATGCATTCTTGGTAATTTATCTAGATGCCATTACTGTATTTTCCAAAACAAATAATGAACACTTGGATCATTTCATATAGGTTTTCATTAAATGTAGGAAATTTGGCATCTCTTTAAATCCCAAGGAAACTCTCTTTGGACTAGAGGAAGGTAAGTTACTTGGACATATAATTTCAAAAGAGGGAATTAGAATTGATCCTGCTAGGATAGAAGAAATTTTGAATATTCATCCACCTAGAAATATCAAAGAATTACAAGATTTCTTTGGTAAAATTAACTTTTTGAGAAGATTTATTTCAAACTTAGCTGAAATCATCAGAGAAATGAACAATATTCTGAAAAAAAACTTAACTTTAAAATGGACAATTGAAGCCAAACAATATTTGTTTTCATAAAATAGGCTTTAACTAAAACACCAATCTTAATCAGTCCAGATTTCAAGAAAGACTTTATAATTTTTTCTATTGCATCAGAATATACCATTGTTGCAGTTTTACTGCAGAGGAATGATCAAGGTTTTGAACAGCCCATAGCTTTTTTTAGTACAAATCTTAGAGATGTACCTTTGAAATATAACATAATGGAAAAACAAGCCTTAGCCTTGGTTAAAGCTATAAAATATTTCAGAGTTTACATTCTCTATTCCCACATAATTTCCTATGTCCCTAATTCAGTAGTTAACGACATTCTTACTTAGGAAGGCCTTGATGGAAGAAGAGGTAAGTGGATTGCCACTATCCTAGAATATGACGTAGAAATTAAACCAAAAAAGCTCATTAAAGGACAAGGATTAGCTATATTGATGGTTGAATCCAACTACAATGCATTAGAAATAAATTTTATTGCTCATATTGATGACCAGGAAGAGATGGCGACTCCAATGATCAGTGAAGCCTTTCTAGATTCACCTTGGTACTCACATATTATCTTTATACTTACAAACTTACAAGCTCCTCCTGGATCATCAAGGACAAAAGCCAGATTTCTTAAACTTAAAGCAATGAGATTTTGTATTTTAGATAATGTGATTTTTTGGAATGAACATAGTGTGATATTACTAAATTGTTTGCTGAAAGCAGAAGCTAAAAAAATTCTTGAAGAACTTCATGCAGGTGATTGTGGAGGGCCTTTATACTAGAAAAGTACTGCAGATAATATTCTTAGAGCTGGTCTTTACTGGCCTACCTTATTTGTTGATGTTAGGAAATTTGTTACTTCATGTCAAAAATGTCAAATTTTTGAAGGAAAAAAGAAGTTGTTACCTTTACGCTTAAAGCCAATTTCAACTGAGATGCCATTTCAACAATGGGGTTTAGACTTCAATGGAGATATTCACCCCCCATCCTTTGGCCATCATAAGTGGATTTTGACTACCACATATTACTTTACTAAGTGGATTGAATCCATTCCTACCAGACAAGCCACTGACACAGTCATTATCTCTTTCACAGAAAACAACCTTTTATCTAGATTTGGATGCCCTCAGAAAATAATTACTGATAATGCAACATTATTTAAATCTAAGAAAATGATTGCCTTCTGTCACAAGTAACATATTACCCTAGGCCACTCTATTGCTTATTACCCTCAAGGTAATGGCCTAGCTGAATCTTGAAACAAAAGCCTTATAAATATCATTAAAAAATTCCTTGAAGATAACAAAAAGACTTGAAATAAAAAGTTAGTCTATGCCTTATGGACAGATAGACTTACCACCAAAAAGTCAATTGGCACTTCCCCTTATCAAATTTTTTATGGGATGGATGCAGTTTTTCCATCATCATTAGGTGTTCCAGTGATGAAGATCATTCAAGAATCACAAGTAGAATTCAATGATATACAAAGGAGGATAAATCATACTATACATCTACCACAAACAAGGGAAGAAATCTATGAGAAATACCAAGTCATTCATGATAAAATTAAGAAATGTTTTGATAAAATAAGTAAAGAACATGACTTTTACATTGGAGATCAAGTGTTAAAGTGGGATTCTAGGGGATAAGACAAAAGTAAGCATGAGAAGTTTGACTTTCTATGGAAAGGGCCTTATGTAATTTATGGATATAGGAGTAACAATTCTTTCTTCAACAAAGATTTGGATGGAACATATATTCAAGAAGGACCAGTTAATGGTAGAATGCTCAAACACTACTATTCTTCTGAGTTAACCAATAGATAGTCCCAGTTACTTTTTACATCACTATAAATATCCATTGACTTTTAGATTGGATTGGATATTTTCTTTCCAAAGTTGAAGCCCAGAGAGAAGGCCCTAAGCTTTGAAGAGTAAAATGTCATAAATATGAGTTTTTACAGAAAACCAAAGACAATTACTGGATCATCATGGTCAAAGTTGAAGGATTCTAGTCTTAAATTTCTTGCCATTTCAATAGGAAATTCCATCACCATGTGAAGCCGTTGTTAGGGTCCTATAAATATAGGATTCATAATTTTGAATTGAATTTTGATAGTCTTGTAAAATATGTACATACCTTGCTTTCTACAAGTTGTTTTCCCATATTTTGAAAAAAAAATAAAAAAATCAAAAAGAGGGTAAAAAGTCCTAAAATAAATATCAAAGGACTTAAAAAATACATAGACCCCAAAAGAAAAAAGATGAAATAAAACATGAAATTGTGCAAGTTCAAATGGCACTAGCTTTTTCTTTTTGCAAATGATTATGGTAGAGTGTCAATAACTACCTTAATCCATGATGAGTTAAAATTTCTAAACTTGACTTATCATGTTTTAAATTTCCATGTTTTAGATAGAGAATGAAGTTTTGTCAAACAGTTTAATCTTGACAAATCAGTAGATAGGTAGAGAATAATGAGGAGCTCATCAGTTTAATCTAAGCCCTCGGATGAAATAAGGTAGAAATAGATAGATTTATGCTTTCAAAAGAATAAAATGTTTCAAGGTAGAAAGCTTAAATGCACATGCTAAAAGGAAGAAAAAATGTTAGAGTAATGTTGCATAGGTAGAAAGAAGTGGGAAAAAACATGTAAATATTCTTCACTGGGAAAAAATCACTAATTTCCCTCCCCTTGTAGGTATTCATTATTCTATACTTCCAGTCAAAGAGGCTCAGAGCATTTCTTTGACTTCTATTGGGACCGGACCCAAGGCTCAATGACTAGATAGTGGAAAATGTTGAATTCTTATGATAAAATCCCATTTACCATTATGTTATCCCTCATTCATACATTTAAGTCATCTTCATAAGTAAATAATCCTTCTTACTTAATGAAACTTAAAATCCCATTTAAATAACTTCCTTCATTCAAAAAAATACAAAAACCCTCAAAAAACACTTTATCCTAAGTAAATTGGTGAAATGATGAAATATTAAGCTACGCTTTTATTAATTCCATTTACTTGGTCATTTAGTGTATTTTCTTGTATTCATTTTCCCCTTGTCATATTAAATTCTAACTTATGCTATTAATTCCCTAAAATACCCTATCCTATCTATATAATTCCCTTTATCTAAAATACCCCCTAAAACCCACTATTATATTTTTTTAGACCAAAGTTAATATGCACATGTTAAATTCAAAACCAAAATAAACACCCTTTGGTCGAAAAATAACATTAATTAAATACCCCGCCCCTATAGTGTTAAACCATTCATAAGGTTTAAGGCTATATAATACAGTGATCGCACCAATGAGTTTTACCCCACTCATCAGCTTTTTAGCCTAAGTTTTTGAGTAATATTTTATAAAGGTTAAAACATTTGGAGTACCACCGTGCTAAACTCTACCTTGCGCAAAAAAAAATCATTCCTCCTCACATATTATTAATCCTATGTTTAAATAAAATAAGCCAAGGTTTGTTTTTAATAAACATTAAAACCTCGCCCGACTATGTAAAAACCCTTTTAGCCCAGTTTTCAAGTTTATATCCTGATAAGAGCCGAATTCAACAGCAGATCCCGTGTTTGAAGACCGGAAAAGCCATTTTCTATTCCAATAAGCTAGACTAGAGCTCAAATTCAACCTCAAAATGTCTGAAAACTCTTCCAACAGTCAAATACCTACGTTCAAGGTATCTTTCGACAATCAGGACCTGCAATTTCAAAATTCAGACCCAGAATCATTAAACTAAGTTTTTGATTAAGGGTTTCGACCAAATAAATTACCCAAAAATCCTAAAAAAGAGGCCAAACCCTGGCCAATTTTTCCCAGAAATTTTTGAGTCCAAAAGAAGCACTTGTTTAGCCAATTTCATCAAATTGTGACCTCTAAAGATCAATTTCACATAAAGAAAAAGGTTTAAAGCCCTCAGATATCCTAAAAACCCTTGCTTATAGTCAAATATATTTAGAAAACCCTCATTTTCTGTCTTATCTTAGTTTATACCATCTGATAAAGAAAATTCACTCCTAGAAATAGTTTAAGCTTGCAGCAGTTTGTCCAAAATGTCCAAAAAGCATATCATAGTTAAACCTGGAGGTTCTAAACCAACCAAGCCTGCAGGATCCCAACCTCCTAAGCCTGTAACACCTACAGCTATTAAAACTACTCCATCCCTAACTGCTAAGTCCACTATATCAGTAAATCCCCTCCAGCCACCTGTAGCTGCTGGAGAAACTATTCCATTGATTGATATGGATTACAATATTGTTGACCCTATGGTTGAATTCAACCTTTTAGAAATACATAATTGGTGCTATGATAAATACTTGGACCAAGATGAAATGCCTATCTGGGAGACTCATTTGCCCCAATATGTAGTTCCATTGACCCATCCTGGACAAGAACTTGTTAGACTATGTCAAAAACATTATGAACAAGAGAAAAGGGCCACTGTTAATGCTGACAGAGAGATTCTTTTTACTATTATAGAAAAATCCATAAATCAAATTCTGCAATTACCATCTGTTCCTCAATTAGTCCCCTTATCCATTGAATTTTTGACCCAGTTATACTTGAGCCTCGATTTCCAAAAAATGTTTATGATATTTCAAAAATTTTGGCCTTCCCATGTTGACATTCCAAAAATAAACCCCCCTTATTCTACTGTTGAATTTCCTGAAGTGTCAAGGCATATTATTTCTATGTTATCTTTTATACTGGGATATTTCACAGATCGATTCACTGATGAATCCATTCTTGGATTTCTATCCACTTTATCTCCAGTTCAACCCCCTACACTCATTTTTTATTATGCCAGTTTTATAGCAGATAGTATTCATCACCAGCTTACCAAACTACCCACTGAAGGGGTTTTCAAATACTCTTCCTACTTTGCTAAGGAAAGAAAACAATGAATTCACTTATACAGACTTCTTAGACCTTTTCCTCCATACAAAAATGAATATTTTGTACAAAGCAGAGCAGCCCAGGGTTAAAGAAGAAATAAAGAGGATATTACAACTATCAGGATATTAGTGAGAAAAACATACTGAAATAAGAATTTTTGGATCCAACTTATTACCTTATAAGTTTCCAAAATACATGATAATGAGAGTTTTTGCATTGGAATATTTAAGACGAATTTTAAATTATGACTCTCTCAACTTCTTAGCTACAAGGAAAAAGACTTAATTCAATTTAACAAATCAAATTGGTCCTTTCATCACAAACAACAGGGAAGCAGAAAAAGAGATTTCAAAGAGACTAGTAGAATTCAAATTTCAACAAAGTTTTCCATGGAACTATGATCCACAAGGGATCCTTAGTAATTTAAGGGTAAAATGTAAACTTACACCCTTCATACATGAGCCGAAGCCAGAAATTGAGAAATTTTCCAATCAAGAGGAATGGGTGGAAAGCACATTGATAGATACAGTCATCAATGCAGAGGCAACAAGACAAGTGGTTACAACATAGGCCTTAGAAGTTGTAAAGCCACTAGAAAATTTAGCTAAAAAAAGTAGAGAAGAAGGGACATATACAGCTGAAACAACCACAAAAACAAAATTCAAGTTGATTTACAATAAAAGGCTCAAATTCAGTTCCATAGGGAAAGAAAAGGTAATTGATGTTGAGGATACAAATGAGCCTGAGGTAAACAATGATGAAGCCATAGTGATAATTAATGAGACTCTTGCAGAGATTTGAAAAGATAAAACAGCAAGTAAAGATGATACCCAGATGATTGAGAAAAAAAATATGGATGCTTCTTCCTCACAGGCAACTAAGGAAAAAGACCTAGATATAAAAGAAAAATACAAGCAGATAAAGCAGAAAAATGAGGAAATTAAATCAGAGATATATTCTCAATTCCTAAAGTAAAAACCAAGGAATCGGAAAAGGGTATTGACAGCCTTTGAATATTCCACAAATAAAATTATTATGTCATTCCTACAACCAAATACCTCAGCACCTAAGAGAGTGGCATACTATAAAAAGGTTGAGTTTGAAGTAGATACTGAAAATGTGCATGAGCTAGACCAAATTGAATTCCACAGACATAGCTCTGAAATGTTATATTAAACTATGGTGACAAAGGCTATGAGTGCTACTAAGTTGAAGAATACCATTATTAACATGCAGGATCAAATGAAGCTGGACAAAGGCTCTTTGTATGCTAAATACCTAAGGATTAAAGCCTTAGAGGATTTGATTTTACAGGTGGGATATGATCCCTCAAATGTGCAGGTAGCTGAATTGTTGATTAAGAAAAAGAATGAAGATATTGCAACTTTGAGGAACCATCTTAAGCTTCCTCAAAATGAGCACCCACAGAAAAAATAAATCCTTCAAGAGCAAAGTGAAAAAGAAGAGATGATGAAACTCATCCTCAAACTAACTGTTCAAATCAAAGAAATGGAGTCTCAAATGGACTAGCTTGTCTAAGAGAAAGAAACTGTGAAAGAGACTGAGACTCCTATTATTCCTTCAGTAATACCAGTAATTGCCACAACAGTGGCATCTACACTAGGAGAAAAGCTAGCATGAAAGGAACCACTGGCAACTGCAATGCCAGTGATTTCAACAACTACTTCAAACACATAATCTTCCACAACACAGGTCCAACAAGCAGATGGAGCAGGTCAGATTGTGAAGGCTATGGAGGAATTGTCTTTAAAAAATAATGAAATCAATAGCCTAAAGAAAATTATTGAAAATATTGAATCCACAAGTAAGTTAGCTCAAATAAATTCTAAAACCCATGAGTAGAAGAAAATTAGACTTGGAGAGAAAATTAAGGGATTGCAGAAAGAACTAACATTCACTGAACAAATTTGATTTGTCAAGAATCATTTATGGAAAAACATAATTGAGTCCATTCACACTAAATGGCCTTCAATTCATATTATATATGAGCAAAGAGACTTATTGTTAGCAGCACAGGCAGAGATTTAGAAGACTAAGGATGAGTTAACTGATAAGCCAGCTTAGGCTTTAAAACTCATCACTTTTATGAATAGCAAGAACAGAGCAGAGTTGGAAGAGTTACAGATAATGGATAGAATAGAGACCATTTTTCAGATAAAAAGATAGTAACAAAGAAAAAATTTATGAACTACCTAGAAGAGAAGTGTGAAGCAATGAATATTGTCATAACAAAGTTTATGGTGAAGTATACAAACTTGAGATAAAAGGGCTTGCCAGATATTCATGTCTTTAATGAGAAATTAATTCCCCAGAAAGATTATGATAAAAAAATTAGAGAATTTTCCAAGGAGCAAGTAAGTAAACCATTGTGACAAGGCACTCCTACAGGTAAATTCCTCTAACACTTTGAATATTTGTTCTTTCTTCAACATGAGATAAAACATATTTTTGTGTGTAAGCTCAATTTTTCTAAATACACAGAGGCGGATGAGAATTTCAGAAAGCTGAAGAATGTAAAAATTCTAAGTGAAGAATAGTGGCAGGCATTTACAGATTTAATGTGAAAATCAGAGGTAAAATAGTGAAGAAATTACCTTGGAAATAGTCAAGAAGAAACAGTAAAGAAAAGGATAGTTTGCTGATTTTTTACTCCCAAAAGAAATATTTTTACAGTAATAAAACAGTGGAAATATCATTCAAAGTGTATCTGAGTTGAAGGCCACCGTTAAAGAGTATCAGATGAAAGAGTATCAGCCAAGGAAACTCAACTAAAGATATTTTCTAACAGCCAACAAAGTAGGACAACAATTCACGCAAAGATCCTTGATTAGATAAAGTAGTTCTATTTATTTTGGATAAGTGGATAGCATGCTAATTTGTTAAGCAGCTGCCCTTCTTATTTTGTAAAGATATTTTCTATTTCCTAAAGATATTCCTAGATGTCTTCTAGGATATTTGTAACTACATTTTGTATATATACTTCTACATTTGAAGTATCGAGTGTAGGATAAACTTGCTAGACTTTACTATAGACTTTTTCCTGAAACATTGGAGGCTATTATGTGTTGATTTTGAAGTAGCAGACTGGACAAAGCTAAACGGGCATCATAATTCAGGATCCCTGTGATAAACTGATGAGTAGAGTAATTTCTTCTTGTCATTGTTTTCTTTCTTGATTTTCATGAATTCCATAATATATGTTTGTTAATTCCATAATATATGTTTGTTCAATCTTAATGAGTAACTAGGAATATTACTATAGGCTAGCCCTTTACTCCCTTTTTTTAACTAGTTACCATTTGAATGTTTTCTGCTGATTTTTGGTGTTAGGAATTCTTAATTTCTCCTACTCCCGTTTGACCCCTGCCTCCTTCTTCCACTTTCTGGATCGAAGGATCTTTCATAGCCTTTTATCCTGATCATACCATTTCACCAAAAACACTTTTCCCAAATCTTTGAGGGTTATCTATCTTGCCCCGAATACATTTGTACCCTTTTGGTCTTGACTTCTAGTACTTCTATCTAGATTTAGACTCCAGAGCCCAATGGACAAGTGGATTTCTCTTTAGTTTACTTCTAAGTGATTTTTTCCCACCAAAACCTTTAAAAAAAAACCAATTGTTCTATCATAACTAGCCTAAAAACATAAATAAAAAACAAAGATAAATCTTAAAGAGACAACCCTCTCTGAATTCTAGGAAGGCTAGATCCTAGGATTTGAAGTAGGTTTGTGGTTACCTCTAGTTTTCTTGGACTAAAAATTCAAATACCAAAACCTAAGGAATTACTAGAGTGATAATAGGGAGAAAATAAAATTTGTTTACTAGAATTCTCTTACCATGACTGACTTCAAGATTTCCTTTCCTTTCATCAATGATCTCTGCATTTATGTCTTCTTCATTTTGTTCTTGACTTCCTTGTTGAGAGGTACTTTCATTTTTCTTCATGCTAACATCACTGTCATGACCTTCGCCACTATCATCAATCTCTTGACTATATTTTTGGTTCGTAGTGTCATTGTTGTTATAATTATTAAGGCTATCACTCATCATGTTTTCTTCTTCATCATCCTCCTCTATGTTTGCAACATTATCATTTCCATCATCATTTTCTGTGTTGTCACTAGCAGAGGTGTCTTTGTCATTGTCTTCATTACTGTTTGGTTAATCTTCATCATTTTAATTCTCTTCCATATCTTCTCCACTATCAATTTGTTCTAAATTGCGCTCTTCATCATTGTTGTTTTTTTTCCCATTATCATGCTCACTGTTTTCATATTCATCACTGTCATGTTCACTGCCCTTTTCTTCAAATTCTATCTCTGTCTCTTCTTCTTTATCACTGCTTTTCTCTTCAGAATCTTCCTTTTCATTATCTGTTCCTTCTTAATTTGTTTCTTCTTCTTCTTCATTGTTTTTCTCATTACCCTTGTTTTCAGAATTTGCCTCTGTCTCTTTATTTTCATTACCATCCTTCTCATCATCATTTTCTTCCTTGCTTGCATCTACCTCTTCTTCATTTGTTTCTTCTTCATTATTTGGATGAATGCCTTCTTCATAATTGTCACTTTCTGCTTCATCATGTGTTTCTTCTTCCTCACTATCCTTTGTTTCTTCCTCATCATCACCACTTTCTTAATTTTCATTTCCCTCTTCCTCGTCATTTGTTTCCTCCTCTTGACTATAATTTTCCTCTTGAATGTCATTTTCTTCTTAACTGTATTTAGGAGAAGGTGAAGGAGGGAAGCGTTATAGTTCAATTTGGGCACCATTCCTAATGACCTGGTTAACTGGGTATCATCTCTAGGACTAATGATCAAGGTTCTATCATTCCCTATCATTTTAGTTGCTACATGCCCTAAGACAAGAAACAAGACAAATCAAGCAAGACTTTCATTGAAAGCAAAGGTTTCCATGGTTTGAAGCTTATTATTTAGCATATCAGAGCTCACCAATGAAGGCTCTAAGGGGCCTAAGTGTGTTTCATATGAAGGTAGCCCCATGCAAGGATACTCTTCAAAGCAATTCCCGACATTCACAGGTGCATTGGTCACATTGGGAGTGAAATTATCATCGTTCCAGAATCTCCACTTGGCCAGTGCCTTCTGGAAGAGTTCACATCTGTCAAGCTTCGGATCCAAGTGTCCATTTGACATCTACATGAAAGGAAACATTTCTTGCCTATTTTTGGAAAGCTATTGATTGCAAAACAACCTATAGTTCATCTATAAATTGAACATAGATCTAAGTGTTTAAAAAGGAAGAATTTGAATAGAGAAATGCTGTAGAATTTTCAATTGAGAGCTTGGCTTGTAAATCTATTGCTGGAGAGATTTATGTTGTGATGAGACTTGGGAAGTTTGCTGGAAGGTCACTTCAAATCAGTCACTAGGTTGTAACCTCTCCTTCTATCATCAATAAAAATTACTTCTTATTTTTCCCTACATGCATCTATGTTAGCTTTGATTTTCCATATTGTAAGATCTTGGTTGATGAATGTAGTTTATGCTTTACTGGTTTAGCTAATTAGCATGAATATATATCTATATTAACGAATTTTCTATTGTTTCATTGTTCTTTCTTGCAAGAAGCATTCATCTCACAAACCGCTTGAACTTGAAGCAACAACAAAAGCGACAAAAGGAGCCATTTGGAAGCCACTGAACAAGAAAGCCTCCAATCCTCTCTGTGTATCTATTCTGAGTTAGGAGAAATGGTAGTATAGTCTTTCACCTGTTTTTCTAGACTACCACCTATCTAGGGAAGCATAATTCATCCGTAGATTATAATTTCGGTCGAACAAATTGGTGACTCCATTGGGTAGAATTTCTCTTAGTTATAGGTGTTTTAGTCTCTGATTTTCTTTTAAATCCACCCGTTACACAGTAATTTGTCACTGTCCCTACCATTCCCCATCCCGCACAATGGAGGACCCATTATGTGACCTGTGAGTAATGTCATGCCTTGAAACCATCATCATTGCATTCCTCTAAGCATGAGCTTCAATTTCCCTAAAGACATCTCCTTTCAAAAAACCATGAAAACATCTCCTTTTGCATTGGCGCGATCATGCAGTTCATCACTCGCGCCAATGGGAAAAATCCTGCAAAGAGGCCACGCCAACTAGCGCTCTATCCCAGAGTCGCAGTCGCGCCAGCCCATTTAAGGAGTGTTTTTTAAATAAAGATGGCGGAAGTTGTGTTTCAACAGACTCAGAAACCATTGCCTATCTTGAGTTGGGAGGTTTGGCTACGGGAGTTCTATGGAAGGGAGGTGGTTTGCCACCTTTCATGGAACCTTCCTTGATGATAGGGCCAATCCCACAATAATAGGGATCCCAACTCCCTCCTTCCCCATCTATAAAAGCTTGCCTATTGCCATTGCAAGCTAGTCTTGAAGTGCCTAAGATTTGAATCTCCAAATTCCCAAGAGCCTTTGTGCTGTAAGAGCCATCTTTCTTCCCTTAAGGCTAACTCAAGTAAGGAGACTATCGTCAAGAGACTCTAGAGAGGCTTTCCCTTTCCCTGGCGAGCTTTGTGAGACGTGAACGACTGGGGACCCTTCCGAAGGAGACCGCGGCGTCAGAACATTGGTTGTACTCTCTTTCGATTGCTTATTAATGAATGACTACTGGTTATGGTTCCACTCTATTTTTCACTTATGTTAATAATGAGTTATATCCTTTCTGACTGATATATAGTTGCGCATTCTAGATTTTATGCTTGTATTCGTGTTGTTTCTTGCATGTGCAGGTGTCCATTCACGGAGATCGTGGGGATCGTGATCTGCCGAGGCTGAGGAACGGGAACGTTGTCTCTTCTACGAATCATAGCACTGGACTCCAGGTAGGCCTCAATCGTTGGCTTATTTATTCGCAATTAGGAACTTGCGCTGTAGCATTTGATGATTGTTGCTAGACCCCTGCTGGGCTAGTAGGGATCGCCTCTGTCCGCAGAGGGGATTTACCTCCTCAACAATTTGGCGACTCCGCTGGGGATCATCTAGTTTTCACTGTCTCGTTTGGATTGTCTCGTTTTGATTGTTTTATGATTTTCCTTGCTTGGTTAGCCTTCTGGGCTGGGTTCTTGACGAGTTATATCCCTTTCGACTAATATATAGTTGCGCATTCCGGATTTTATGCTTGTATTCGTGTTGTTTCTTGCATGTGTGTGTCCATTCACTTCGAGATCGTGGATTGTGATCCGCCGAGGTTGAGGAACGGAACGTCGTTCTTTCTACGAATCATAGTAATCGGACTCCGGTAGGCCCTCAACGTTGGCTTATTTATTCGGAATTGTGGAGGCCATGACAGCATTTGATGATTGTTGCTAGACCCCTCCTAGGCTAGTAGGGATTTCCTCTGTCCACAGAGGGGATTTACCTCCTGAACAATTTGGCGACTCCGTTGGGGATCATCTAGTTTTCACTGTCTCATTTGGATTGTCTCACTTTGATTGTTTTATGATTTTCCTTGCTTGGTTAGCCTTCTGGGTTGGGTTCTTTTGCTGTTTTTGTTTCTTGGTTTGCTTAGTTTACATTGATCTGCTTTTGGAGTAGTTATTTTTTATTTTTGGTTGAGAAAATAGACTAGCGCGCTTTTTAGCCCGACAGTCGCGCCAATTGGTGCATGTTGAATTTGTATTGCCTGCGCCAATTGTTTTCTGGTGCCAGTTGCAGCCTTACAGTCGCGCCACTCTTGTAGGGTATTTGAGTTTGCTTAGTTTTCAGCTCGCTAGGTCTGGTCAGTGTTTTTCTTCTTGATTTTTCGACTACCTGAGTGTGTTGGAGTCTTGTTTGACTGGGAACTTGCCTTCGTCCTTTGGTTGTTTGCTTTTCTCCATCGATTTCATGTTTTAAGCCCTAGGGCATCTAGTGGCTTTATGTATCGATCCCTCCTTGGGAGTTTTGGTGTTTCGTCTATCCAGTCAACTCTCTGATTGATCCTCCGCATTCTCTTAGTAGTTGTTCACTGTTTTGTTGCGATTTTTGGGTGATTTCTCGTTTCTTCATTCAAATTTCGTTTGGTCTTGCTTTGGACCCAGATCACACGGTCCATTGGAGCCTTTGAGTCTTTTTCTTGGTTTTGAGAGACTTTGGTCGATTTGAGATCTGATTGTGGTGTCATTGAGTGAAATTGGTTTGTTTTGCTCTCTTAATATCGTTTCTCGAGTTGTTCCGTTTGTTTTCAGTTTGTTTAGGGAATCTAGCTATCAAACATTGAAAATTTAAAAAAAAAAATCTCTTTTGCTTTTGGTTGATTAGTGCAAATTGTAATATTTTCGATTATACTAGTGATTAGTGATTTGAATGAAAAGCTTTCAATTTCATTAGTTTCATTAGAGATATCATTGTTTGTATTCCGATCATTTTGTTTGTGTAAAATCTCTCAACTCTTCTGTATCTAGTATTCATCGAACGAAATCGTGTACTGTGGCATGTAGCTTTGCATTTAGGAGTATTTTAAGACATTACATATGGTAGGGCCTGAAAACTGAAACATAATTGAAGATCAACCATAAAATTTATTCAATTAACCTAAGGCAGCATTGAAATCTAACGAAACACATTTAGAGGTCTAGGCTAGAGACGTGTTCCGGCGTCTTTAAACCTAGCAGCTGTCACTTGCCTTTTGGCTTTAAACAGCGCTAGTACGGACTTGTGCTCCCCGTACCATTGCGTATATAAAGGGAGACCCTTATAGGTTTTCAAACCTTTATCCATAGGAAGCCTAGTCTGCTGCCCTATACCCGTGATACACCGAACACAGCATTCGAGGAGATTGCCGGCACGTACGGAAAGTCCTTGGTCGATTTCTATTTCATTATTGAAACCAAGGTGTATATTGCAGTTCACGGTTATTTTGTACACCCTTTGTGCCTAGTATTCCTGAGCAGTCATTTGATCTTTTCTGACTCCTTAAACTTGAAAATATCGCCAAGCGCTTGTCCTTTCACGCTTGTGTCAAATCTGAAAGAGATAGAGTCATCTTTTTATCGTTTCTCGACTCTTAAAATATGAAACAATAAAGTTTCTTACTTTTCAATGTGGTAAAAAATTAATCACCCACGATTACACACCCTCTTAGATATTGCTTGTTGACCGTTTGATCGTGTGTCTTAACTCTTTTTCAGCCCGTGTGTGTGTTTGTTTTTTCTTATCTTGTCGTTTGCCACAGTGGTGGAACCCTCAGTTTCGTCTACTGGTAGTCCTTACACAGACGATTCATCAGAGGTTTCCCAATCCTCTGTTGAACCGCAGCAGCCTATTGTTTCCAAGTTTCCTAACGAGGGACCGGTTCTTTCTGAGCAGCCCTTTGGGGGACCAGTTGAGTTCGATTGGCCCTTTTCGGACCCTATGTCTGAATTGAGATTAGGAGATGATTTCATTTCTCTTACATCGGGTTCGCCTTTTGTTGCTATTGTATTTCCTCCTAGTCCTCGCTGTCTCTTACGAGATCTAATGGCAGGATCAACCATGAGTGATTCTGGTGAGGAAATCCCAACGTCTGGTGAAGACTATCAGCTCTTCCCACGAAGAATGTTTCTGGGAGACAACTCTGAACTGGCTGACATGTCCACAGCCAGTCCCTCTTTACCTCCAGGATACAGGTCTTTGGGTCAGATCATTTCTGCCGCAGCCTCTATGGGAGTGTCAGCTCTTTCTCCGAGGCCAGCTGCTCCTACGCCCGGGGTGTCTCCTCAGACACTCGTTACCTCTGTACCTGTTCGGCCCACTGTTTGTGTGGCCACCTCTTCTCCTGTTGTCACAGCACCCTCCGCCAGGGTTATGCCAACTCCAGAAGATGTCTATCTAGCGACTGCTATACCGGAGAACATCTCTCCGGAGGAGTATCGGTTGTCTCTGCAACAGCCGAACCCCGAGGTTGGACCATCCTCCCAAGATCCCTACCGCTCTTACTTTTCGCACTATGCACAGGATGGTACACCCGTGTATGCTTTTCGAGGTCAGTATGACGAGCACGGGGACATTTTACATCTTCCCGCTCCTGAGGCTTTCCTCCATGCTCAAGGTTTACCTCATCACCAGGCTTATAACCCGCAAGGGAAACCTTTCCAAGGCCAACCTTCGGGCCAACCTGGCTATCCTTATGACCCACAGGGACATCCCATCCAGGGCTATCTTGCGGGCCAGCAAGGGCCATCGTACGGTCTGCAAGGACAGTATTACAGCCCTTCCGGTCAACCTGTCCAGCCTCAGCCGGGGTACCAACCGGGACCGGACTATGGTCCTGGGGGGCAAATCCAGCCTTCTCCACCAATGCAACTGCAGTATCCTGTTGTCTCTAACGTTTCATATCAGCCAGGACCATCCTATGGTTCTGCTTCAAGTCAAACCGGTTTCCAGCAACCACCTGGCCCTATTCCTCCACCAGGCCAACCGGCTCATACGGTACAACCCGGTGTTCTGCCTCCAGGCCAACCGGTCCATCCGGTACAACCAGCGGCTCCTTTACAGCCAGGTCAGTCTGTGCAACCAGTGCAACCTGTCTATCTGGGTCAACCTAGTCACTCAGGTCAGCCCTCTCAGTCCAGTCAACCTGTTCACTTAGGGCAGCCCGCCCATTCCATCAACCCTGCACAGCAGCCGGTTCATTCGATGCCACAGCCAAATCAACAGTTGCGCCCTATGTATCAAGCTCCGTAGGGTTCCACTTTTTAGCAGCCTACTTATCCTCAGGGTGGTTATTATCCTCATGGTCAGTCTCAACCGAACTATAACCACCCTAGAGGCTCTCAGTATTATCCTCCTCCACCCGGTTTTACCTACACTCAGCAGCCAAATCCAAATGCTTCTTATACAGGGCCGACACATAATCAGGGTCCGTACCCTGGTTATCAAGCCCCACACTCTAGTTACCAGCATCTAAATCAGTCTGGTTATACGACCTACACCCCCTACGGTCAAAATCCTGTAGGACAAAACCCATGGGGGCAAGGATATTCACAACCATTGTGGAGTATGGGTACCGGACCTCATCCTGGGCCTGGCATGGTGGTTAATCCACCATTGTCGTTCCTGGCCACCTTGGAGCTGCCGAATGTTTCAAAATTGACCAATGATCCAATTTTACATAATCCGTATTGGCCTCCGGTTCCCACCAAGATACCTGGTGATTGCCCCAAGTTTGAGGGAAAAGCTGGAGAGGACCCCCAGGCGCATGTGATGACGTATCATCTTTGGTGTTCGTCTAACTCTTGGGTCGACAATTTGATCCGTTTGCGCCTCTTCCAACGTACTTTAACTGGAGCTTCTGCTAATTGGTACATAGAGTTACCCCGTGGCATTTTCCAAGATTTCAATTCTTTAGCCATGGCTTTCCTCACGCACTTTCGGTTACCGGTTCGCTATGAAGCCGGGACACACCTCTTGCCTTCTCTGAAGCAGGATAAAGCCACTCACATCTCTGATCACATTCATGAGTGGCGGCGCCGTCGTAGACTGATCAAGTTTCACATACCTGATTAGATACTGACTCACTGGTTCACCACCTCCTTCGTGAATAAAATCGCTCAAGATATTGCGATGGGAGCGTGTGTGATGGAGGAACAAGCCATTGCACATGCCCAATATCTAGATCTTGTGTGTTCTCAGTCCGGCACGCTTTACGATATCTTGACTGATGCTCCACGGCCCGGAACCTCTAAGGCTCCAGCTACCCCTGCGGTGGATGGTGTCATTGGTTCTGTCTCTCAGAATTAGAAGAAATATTTGAATGGGAAGTAGAAGTCTAATTCTTCCAACAATCCTTCTGCTAATCCTGCCCTGTCCGATTCTGGCAAAACCACGGAGGTGAATGTCGTTCAGGCCAATCCTATGGAGAAATCCTCCAAGGGGAAGAAGAAGGGCAAAGACAAATCTAAATCTGATGCCCCGAGGCCAGAATCTAAATCTCGCACTGAGGATGGCTCCCAGCGTAAACCGAAATACCCTTGCCTCATTTGTGAAGAGGACCATTATACTAAGGATTGTCCATGACGATCCGAAGTTAGTCAACTTCTCAAGGGCTCAAAAGGACCTCTGGCAGTTCTAAAAGAGCCATTCCCATCTCAGCAGACCCAGATGGTTGAACATTCATCACCATCTGTACCGTTTGGGTCCCAAGTTTTCATGGTGAAGAGTGTTGCACCTATCTCTGTCGCTACGCGGTCGAAGGATTACAATGAATCGCGGTAGGCACCTGGGAAGGCAGTTGCAGATGGACCGCCTCCCCCACCTGCCTCCAGTTCGTTGGAAATCGAGAAGCCTACTCCTGAACCCGTTGTGAAGCCACCTTCTAAGGGTGTTCTTCGAATATCTTCTTATAATCCAAACGCTCGTGCCACTCAACATTACAGCATTGTTGAGGATTTGGCACAGGCGCCGTCTGCTATGTTTGTGCTTGAGGTTCTTCAAAGTTGTCCTTCACAATGGAAGGCTTTACTGTCTGCAATCAGTGGCATTGATCCCGCTGACTCGAGTCTTCTCACCTTCGATTTGGAGAATTTCACTCCCCTGCTTCCTCATCAAATCACTCTTGTCATTCAAGTCGGGATTAATGGTTTGAACATCCATAGCGCCGTAGTAGATGAAGGTGCTTCTACTTGCGTTATGTCATCCGCTTGCTGGAAGGCCATTGGCTCTCCAGCCTTTTCGTCATCTCCCAATGCCCTTGAGGCATTTGATGGTCGAGAATCTAAACCCCTGGGTGTTCTCGAGAGTCTAGTGATCACATTACAGGGGAAGACTATCAACGTGGAAGTAGAAGTGGTTGACGCCAAACTCAACTACAATATACTTCTTGGCCGCAGCTGGACCCATGCCATGCTATGCGTGCCGTCCACCATCTTTCGATTCATTAAGTTCCCTCACGAGGGCAAAATTTTCACAGTGGATCAGTTGTCATTTTTCACCTCTACCTATGAGAACAACATGCCATACATGGATTAGATTCCAAATCCCCTGGACAGTGTAGGACCTGGTATCTTCAAAGACCCAGTCCTCATGGGTATTTTCCCCGCACCACCACCACACACCGCTCAAGTTAACATGATTTCCAGGTCTGATGACCCCTGGCTTATTCCTACGCCTGAGCAGGTGTATGAGTTTGGCGAATCAATGCCTTTGACTCCAGTAGAGATCAGCTACTGTGAAATTGTTGCCGCATCTGATCCTCCACCTCCTCAGCATGCTCCTTTGAGCATGGCTCTCGACGTCTACTCTCAATCCCCCTAGCTTGGTCAGGTCGATTCACCTGATCCTCTCAAAGAGACTTTTCCTTCCGATGAGGCCATCATTGAAACTATGTCTCTTGAGGAGCTGCCTTGGGGCGATGGACATAATCCCTCCTTGTTTATGCCTAGCTTGGGGGCAATGACTGACTGTCTGGAGCATTATGCTACTCAGGTCCCTACCCCTCCTCTTCAAACGCCCATCTTGACGCACGAGGTTTTTTTTCGGAGGGAAACCTGGGTAACATCACTCAAACCATCCCGATCAACATCTCCGTTAAACCGGGGATCGTTGAGAATATTCATGTGGGTGTGACTTGTTCTCCCGATGAGATTCAAGTCTATACTGAGCTTTTTAACGAATTCAGAGATGTTTTCACGTGGTCCTACAAGGAAATGTCGGGGATTGATCCCAGTATCGTAGTGCATGAGATTCCAACCTACCCTGGTGCGAAGCCCGTGCGCCAATGCTTACCCCCCATGCATCCTCGGAAAGCTGCCGCCATCAAGGCAGAAGTTGAAAAACTTCTGAACGCGGGCTTTATTTATCCCATCCCCCTCACAGAATGGGTGTCTAACATTGTCCCTGTCAATAAAAAGTAGGGCACGATTAGAGTCTGTGTTGATTATCGTGACATCAATCGCGCCTGTCGAAAGGATAATTATACCACTCCGTTCATAGACCAGATCATCGACGAATGTGCCGGAAGTGAGATCTACTCCCTAATGGACGGTTTCTCAGGGTATAATCAGATCAATATTGCACCTGAGGATCAGCACAAGACCACATTCATCTGTCTGTGGGGTACTTTCGCGTATAAAAAGCTCTCGTATGGCTTGAAGAACGCTGGAGCCACTTTTCAGCGTGCGATGTACTACGCTTTTCATGACATTCGCCACATTGTACAGCCTTATCTGGACGACTTGCTAGCTCATTCAGCTAAGCGAGAGGACCATCCTGAACATCTCCGCCAGATCCTTCTTCATTGCAGACTCTACAACATTAGGCGTAATCCTCATAAGTGTGTCTTCGGCGTGGATTATGGCCGTCTTTTGGGATTCATAGTCTCGAAAGACGGGATTCACCCTGACCCTTTAAAGGTTGAGGCCATTATTAATCTCCCATCACCCTCCTCCTTGTATCAGTTACATAGTCTGCAAGGGAAAGCGAATTTTCTTCGGCGCTTTATCCCGAATTATGCCGAGGTGGCCAAAGGATTAACTCGTTTATTAAAGCAGAACGTTCCCTTCCACTGGGACGAAATCGCTCAGCAATCCTTTGATAAGCTAAAGACGTTGCTTGTCAATGCTCTGTTGCTTCGTCCTCTGGACTACCACCGCGACTTCACTTTATATCTCGCCGCCGCATTTAGAACCATAGCCATGGTCTTGGTGCAGGACGACGATGACGGTAATGAACATGTTGTTTATTATCTATCACGGAACCTTCTCGATACAGAAACGCGTTATGCTCATGTCGAGAAGTTGGCATTAGCAGCAGTACACGCTGTGCAGCGCTTTCGCCATTACATCCTTTTCGTACGATAACAGTGGTTTCAGACTGCAACCCTATGATGTATATTCTCTCTAGACAATTACTGGGGGGCAAGTACTCCAAATGGATTGTTATCCTGTAGGAGTTTGACTTAGATTTCACTACTGCTAAGTCAACGAAATCACTGGTTTTCACGGATCTTATATGCTCTCTCCCTACAGACTCTGCTCCCTCACACTCTGAAGACCATATACCGGACGAAACGATTTTCCTCATCAGTACTCGTGACCCTTGGTATGGTGATATAATTGTGTATCTTCAGACCTCGACATTTCGGTCTGAGTTGGATAAAGCTGCTTGCCGACAGATTCGGCATCAGTCCCAACCCTACCGTATAGTAGGAGATACCTTATACCGCATTGGAGTAGATTCGGTGCTCCGGCGGTGCCTAACCTTGGAAGAGGCTGAAAAGGTCCTAAATGACTGCCACAGTGGCGCCTATGGTGGACACATGTCCGGGTATGCTACTGCCCAGAAGATTATGCGAGCAGGTTATTTCTGGCCTTCCATATTGAAATACTGTATTACTGCAGTTCGTAAATGTCATGCGTGCCAGATATTTCAGCACAAGATGCACGCGCCGCATCTCCCTTTGCATCCCGTTATTACCGTCGGCCCTTTTGCAAAATGAGGCGTGGATTTTATGACGTGTAACCCTCACTCGGCCGAGGGGCATGCGTATATAATTGTCGCCGTCGACTACTTCACCAAGTGGGTCGAGGCGATGCCTACACTAGCTGCTGACGGTAAAACGGCTGCTCAATTTATATTCAGCCACGTTATTGCACGGTTCAGGGTTCCTCAAGCCATCGTCACGGATCACGGTACTCATTTCCGAGATTATATGATGGCAGAGCTGACGTCAAAGTTGGGCTTGTGTCATGACAGCTCAACACCATATTACCCTCAGGCGAATGGTCAGGTTGAAGCAGTGAACAAGGTTCTGGTCACTATGCTTCAATGAACAGTTGGTATTCACAAATCCAATTGGCATCTCCAACTGTTCTCAGCTCTCTGGGCATACCGAACATCTGCTAAGAGTGCAACTAGATTCACACCATTTCAATTGGTGTACAGTCTGGAAGCAACTCTTCCGGTTGAATGCGAGATTCCTTCTCTGAGATTAGCTGTGGAACTTCTACCTGATACTTCTGCTGAGGAAGAACGTCTTCTGTATCTGGAACGGTTAGATGAAACCCGTTGTCTGGCTGCTTTGATCATTGAAGCACAAAAGAAGAGGGTAAAAACTCATTTTGATCAATCTGTTTCTCCCCGTTCCTCTATCAAAGAAGACCTTGTCCTCCTGTATGATCAAGCACATGACAAGCTTGGAGCCAGTAAGTTCCAGCCTATGTGGCATGGGCCCTATATAGTAAAGCGCGTTTTGAAAAATGGGGCCTACGAGCTTATAGATTATGAAGGAGTTCTGCCGGCGCAGCCCAGGAATGGGCTGTACCTTAAAAAGTACTATGCCTGAAGTCATTTCTTGGTGTGGTGTGTGTACATAGGTGTGTGTTTTTCATTTGTGTGCATAGTGTCGTGTGCCTTGTAAACATATTTCTGCTGATCGGGTCTTCCTGATTGTGAAAATGACTATTCATCCATTTGTTGGTTTCGCGGATGGTGCCTCCCGCAGTACCAGGAATCTGTCTTCAGCAGCCTGGGTAATCTATGATCCTGCTGGTGAGTTGGTCAACCTGCAAGGTGTGTGTCTAGGACGTACTACGAACAACATCGCGGAATATAGTGATGTGTTAGAATTATTAACCGAGGCAGTTAACCTTGGTATCCGTGAATTGCTCGTGTATCTAGATTCGCAACTTGTTGTGTTACAGCTGAACGGACACTATTCGGTAAGAAACCCATCCATTTTACGTCTGTATCTGCGTATTCGATTACTGGAAAGGAATTTTGACTACATTACATATCAACATATACCCAGGCATTTGAATACATTAACAGATGCAGTAGCAAATTTGGTAGTAGACAGACATTTGCGCAATTTGTAGATCATCATCACATGTAAAGAAAGATCCACCCAGAAATAGATATGCATATATATATATATAGATATCGAAATGTTTACATAGAGTGTGTCACATAAATTCAAAAATATACATAATCGTCTTAAGTACATCCGGAGACGACATGTCTCTCAAAAAATATGTGTGGTATAATCCCTAAGAGCTAATCCGCATGGTGCTCATGATAACATGTAACTGCACGCACTAAGCGTCTCAGGATTTGGTGGATCCGACTTGGAACTCCCACCGTATGACGCTGGTACGCCATCGGTACATTCGCCAGCCGGGCGTAGTCCGGGATCCCTCGGGAAATGCCCTCAAGATTCTGGATCAACTCCTCCCCTCCTGTGCCCTCTCCCTGAGGATCAGGGGTGAGATGAGTCCTCCGCAATATTGGAGACATACCGGCTGGTCTCTCAGGGCCCATGTCTGCATACATATATAAAATGTGTTAGGACGAGTGTGTATTAACAAAAAAAAAAAACATAAAACATAAAAAATCAAAAAACATGAGGTCTTACCCAACTCCTTGTCCCAGTCATCTCCTTCTGGCAGTGGGAGATCTGGGTCTCCGGTGAAGTCAGTTCCTGCATATGGCCAGTCTTCCACGATGATTAACTGGCGCCGCAACCACCTAAAGAACTCCGGCCTCCAGGACATCTATTGGCCGCCTCCAGCTTTGGGCATTAGTGCTACCCAGCGAGCCATTCTTGGCTCTCGTGGAATCGGCTCTGCTACTACGGCCCCTTGGCCCTGGAAGATTGGTAAGCGTTCCAGAATGAATGATACCAGGATGGAACCATAACCAAACTGTTTCAGTTTAGCTTGCTTGCATTTTGTGAGCTGTCTCTTCATGTTTATTGTTACTGTTGTAGCCCAGTCAAATAATAAGGGACTCATGCATTCTGAGGCCAGCAGGAGTTGGGCCTTTGTGGCCTCGTGCGGTGCCTGCGATCCTGCAGCCCGCGTGATGGTATGTAGGACAACTCTCAATGCCAGGTTGGGGACGGTGTGGATATCCACCTTCTTGCTCCCTGATCCCATTTGTGCGTCTGGGCACACTCGTGCCATCACTTCTTCCATCTTCTCGCCAGATGGTCTGCTCCCAGTCAGGATGGGTACTGGACCTCTGCGAGACAGTCCAGTTATGAAATACACATCGGAAACCTCCAGTTCCAATACCTGGTCTCGCAACTTGAACACTTGTTCCTGTTCGTCCCAAATACTGATCAGATACTTGAGGAGCTCGGGCTGAGCTCGTAAACAGGGTGTAAGGAAGAACTTCTTTAGCCCATAGTTTCTAAGGGCATTCATGCAAGCCTCACTTTCTATGGCATGTTCATCCTCTTCTCCATGCTCTCTTTCTTTCCACTCAATCACCATTTTGCTTGATTTCCTGCATTCACATGGTCACAAACCCTTAATTAGATCTCTGGTAGGCTTCAAATTTCATTCAATTTGGTTAAAACTTCGAATTTCTAGGCGGAAATTTGGGTTCCGCCGCTGGCGCGGTTGTTTTATGAACAGTCGCGCCATGTGGCGCGAGCCCTTTGCATAGAAAATCCCATTGGCACGGGTCCGTGCCCGATACTCGTGGCAATGAGCGCAGCCCTAAAAATTCAAAGAGTGGCCACAAAGGGCTGATACATGAGGGAAAACTATTAAAAAATGGATTGAAATGAAGAGCAGGGAAGCGCCTCTTACCTGTCACAGACGAGAATCTAAATGTTCAACCGGATCTGTCGCAATCGCCGTCAGAAGTTTGCACTCCAAAATGGACCACTGCTGCTTTTTACCAAGGTAAATAGTAAATGTAATTTTGTTTTTACCATTTTTGCATATTTATAACTTTTTTGACATGGAATGAGTTTTAAAAGTTATTTTTATCAAATATTTTAATATGTTATGTCAAAAATGGGTATTACGCTTGCTTGGTATGTGCAGCAGTAGGTTTTTGCGACTTTAACAGTGGAAACGAGTTGTATTTTATACTTTTTCGGACTCGGTAAATACACGAAAAAGTCACTTTGGAGTCATCTTTCAGCTCTTTTCTGACTCTCTAAACATGAAAAGATCGCCGAGGCCCTTGTCGTTTCGATCTCGTTAAAATGGACACGAATCGACATCTACCCAGTATACGTTTAACCCTTTTTCGGGCTGGGATAGATTGATTACGAAAAAGGAATACCCTAGCCTATCGTGACTAGGAGGTTTTCTCGGATATTGTTTTCTACCTTTTCGGATCTGAGGAACTATTTACGAAAAGGGACTTGTGGAGTTTACTTTTCTGCTGTCTTTTCCAACTCTCTAAACATGAAAAGGCGCCAATTTCTTCCTTTGTCAGACTCGTTAAACCCTGATGACATCGGATTCAGTCGAAATGACGTTCTCTGAGTTCCTCCTTCCTAGGGCTCGTTAAATGTACTAGGATGGATTCACCCGAAGGGCGGACTTACATTACAAGCATATGCTATCCCCTTCAAGCTTGTTATCAAAAATAATTGGGGTACTCGCCAGAAATGGTGGGGGGGAAATGGGACTGTAATCATTGTCGTGTCGGCAGTATGTCGCTCTTGAACATGGCACTTTTCTGCATTCGTGTCGGGTTGGGGACATCTCATCTCGTTTTTTCACTTGCTTCCGTGGGTTTGGGTGATCCTTTTTGACCTCTCCTCTGCTCATTGCCTTGTCACCATGACCTCTGATCCGTTGATGTCAAATACTTCCAAAACCACTATTAGTGCCATTACATGTTCAAGAGAAGTTGACCTCTGCGAATATCAACCTTTCCTTTGATTCTCATACGATCCTGATTCACAACAAAACATCATGTTCCTCTGTCTCGTGTCGATGATGTGGTAAACATTATGGCCCACCTTCGGGCAAGGTCACTTCCTGTCGACTTCAGCTCATTATCCAGGAAGTTGATCTAGAGACTCTCTTATGGTACCTTGGAGCCTGCATGCCTCAATGGCAGGTTCGTCGCATTCGACGTGGGGTTTTCATCATTGGCCTCCGATCGAGTGATTCTACGGGTGTTCGATGCCATCTCATTGATTCACACGCCGTAGATTGTACCTATAGTACCTTGAGGGCCATTGTCATTATTGGTGGTTCCTCTCGCATCTGTTAATAGCTCTCATCATTGGCTGGTAATCAGACGATGTTCTTGCATGGTCGACTTCAGCTCACATATTCGCATGCTTGAACTTGTACTTATTTGGGTCGAGATGGAGCGCAAGACCCTGGATTGTGTCTGTTGTAATCCAGGCTGCGATTGTGGATTATTATCATTTTGTACATGACTCACTGATTGGATGGCTGCGACCATACCTGAGTCTATTTATTTTGATCCTTGCTGGATGGCTGCGCCCATACCCTGAATCCGGATTATAGTGTACTCTATTTCGTATGGCTGTGCCCATACCGCATATACATCATGTACTTGAGATATCAGTTGTATTTTTCTACGCAGGTTTTCCGACGGCAGGGCTTCAGTTGAACATGATCTCGTAAAGCATTTCACCCCTCTCTCTCTCGGGCCTCATACTTTAGGGGGCATCTGTTACACAATAATTTGTCACTGTCCCTACCATTCCCCGTCCCGCACAATGGAGGACCCATTATGTGACCTGTGAGCAATGTCATGCCTTGAAACCATCATCATTGCATTCCTCTAAGCATGAGCTTCAATTGCCCTAAAGACATCTCCTTGCAAAAAACCATGAAAACATCTCCTTTTGCATTGGCGCGGGCAGACAGTTCATCACTCGCGCCAATGGGGAAAATCCTGCAAAGAGGCCGCGCCAACTGGCGCTCTGTCCCAGAGTCGCAGTCGCGCCAGCCAATTTAAGGAGTGTTTTTTAAATAAAGATGGCGGAAGTTGTGTTTCAACAGACTCAGAAACCATTGCCTATCTTGAGTTGGGAGGTTTGGCTACGGGAGTTCTATGGAAGGGAGGTGGTTTGCCACCTTTCATGGAACCTTCCTTGATGATAGGGCCAATCCCACAATAATAGGGATCCCAACTCCCTCCTTCCCCATCTATAAAAGCTTGCCTATTGCCATTGCAAGCTAGTCTTGAAGTGCCTAAGCTTTGAATCTCCAAATTCCCAAGAGCCTTTGTGTTGTAAGAGCCCTCTTTCTTCCCTTAAGGCCGACTTAAGTAAGGAGACTATCGTCGAGAGACTCTAGAGAGGTTTTCCCTTTCCCTGGCGAGCTTTGCGAGACGTGAACGACTGGGGACCCTTCCGAAGGAGACCACGGCGTCAGAACATTGGTTGTACTCTCTTTCGATTGCTTATTAATGAATGACTACCGGTTATAGTTCCACTCTGTTTTTCACTTATGTTAATAACGAGTTATATCCTTTCTAACTGATATATAGTTGCGCATTCTGGATTTTATGCTTGTATTTGTGTTGTTTCTTGCAAGTGCAGGTGTCCATTCACGGAGATCGTGGGGATCATGATCTGCTAAGGCTGAGGAACGGGAACGCTGTCTCTTCTACGAATCAAAGCACTGGACTCTAGGTAGGCCTCAATCGTTGACTTATTTATTCGCAATTAGGAACTTGCGCTGTAGCATTTGATGATTGTTGCTAGACCCCTGCTGGGCTAGTAGGGATCACCTCTGTCCGCAGAGGGGATTTACCTCCTCAACACCACCCAGTAGCTGTTACACATAAAGATTATACTTTTTTAGAGCTTAATTTGCAAAGACAGTGAGTTAAACAGTAGTATTTATCCTTGTCTACTGACATAGTGCTTTGCAGAGCACTGTCTCCCCTTGGAGACTACGTTGACTCCTGAAAGTGACCAAATTCCCTTGAATTTGACTTTGCAACTCGATTCAGTTTTGTTTACTGCTGTGTTCTGAAAATTTTGATGCTCAATTGACCAGTGACTCTATGTACTTCTTCCTCCTTTGGCTGAAAATTTGTACAATGTTTGTTTAAAAAAAAAATTCTTTATCATTTACAAGTTGATTTCAAATTATTTTTTATGGTCGCATTAAGAATCATTTGCTTTCGAAATAGGAAATTGTCGTAAAATCTTCATTTCCTCGATAGGAGAAATTGTTGTTGAAATACTCATTTTTCCTTCAAAAGAGAAATTGTTGTTTGTATTCTTCGTTTCTAGGAAGTAAAAAGCATTTGAATTATTGATCTAGTACACCTAGTTTATTTTCTGCATTCATAACATTAAGGAAACTGAAAAGAAAAACTTATATTTGCATGTAGGATTGTGTGTGTTTTGCAAAAGGAACATTAGGAAATCTGCATTTAGTTTGTGATTCATTGATTTTGTTTTTGTTCATTGATTTGTTTGCTCTCAAATTATCTGCTCTCCTCCCTTAGTAGCTAGGTTCTTCATTTAAAAAGCTGAAAGTGAAAGTTTTTTTATCATTCTTAGCTTTCATTTTAGGAATATACATCATTGTGGTGAACCTGAAAAGCAAATTGTTAAGCAAGATCAACATAAAATAAATCTCAATTTACTTAACAATGCATTGGAACCTTAACGATTAAATTTAGAAGGTCTAGGCTAGAGACGTGTTCTGGCGTCGTAAAACATAGCAGTTATCGTTAACTTGTCTGCGATACATTCTGAATGTGATACCTCACTGCACGTACGTAAGTATATCGTAGCTCGTCCATGTACTCTCAGGTATATCGGGTGGTGTTACAGTACAATAAGTATAAAGGGGTGCTTTCACTATGCAGTTTCGCATCAGACAACACTAATATGGACTTGGGCCTCCACGTACCTTAGGGTATATTTGGGAGGAAAAATTTTAGGTGCTATCCATCCATAGTGAACCGAGTCAGCCGCCCTGAAATTGTGATGCATCGAACACAAAATTTGGGGAGATTACTTGCCTATACTTCCTGGTTCGCCAGGAGGTATTCTGTAGTTCACAGTTTCTTGGTAAACCCTTTTGCCTACCATTACCCTCTTTCTTTCTTTTTTTGGATAAAATAAACCAGTAATCGTGGAATAACACAATCCTGCCCCCCGTGATTCACGTAGATTAGCTTTGAAACCAACTTTACCGTTGGAAGTAACTTCTGGTAAGTGAAGATGATCACGATCTGCCGAATCAAGTACAATTTGTACCTTTGGCAAAACATCATCATTTAAACCAGAGCTAGCTCAAATTGTTTCCACACATCCTGGTTCGTTTATTGTTGTCGAAATGGTGTCTTCACAACTACCCATGGTCATGATCCATTCAATCGCTGAGACCATACCTCCTGGACCCAACGTTGTTCAATCACAAATTAATCTAGATCCTATCTCTTCTTTGCCAGAACATCTGAATCCTAAACAACCAGAAGTTGTTCCTACCTTGGTCACTCCACAAAAATCTGTAGCCATTGAAACTCCTATATCACACAGTCAACCATCTAAAATATATTTTGGGCCTAATAGTGAAGTTCTTCCTCCTGGTTTAATTGCGATTGAAGAAATACCACAACCTAATACACCTTTAACTCAAACCCATTTTTGGGGAGACCCTTACCTGTACCAGTATTTTCTTCAATCGTTTCCATCTGCTTTTGTTGATCCCATTGCCATTCAATCTCCCATTAATTTCGGAGAGTATACATTTGGTCATACAACCATGCTTGAACCAACATCGTCGGTTGGGTCTGCTGTTCCAATTACGTCAAATCCTACCCTCGCTACATCGTCGATGTTCACAACCTCACCAGAGTCATATTTGCACGGTGGCCCTTCGGTCCCAATAGGCTACAAATCATTGTCTAGCACTTTATCTGGTACATATTTAAGACCATGGTCTTTACCAATGTCATCATTTGGTGTTTTAACTGGTAGTCCTATAGTCAGTACTGAATGACTTGATTGATTACATAAATCATCAGGGCAATATCAAGTCAGTCCTTACGGGTCAATTCCTTTAAGTACCATATCAACTGGACTCCCAGCATTCAGGGAACAATATTTTCCATCTTATTATCCTCCTTATGTTGGGGGGCAACCTATGGTCACCCAATACGATAGTACTCAATCACATTTTGGTCAAACTAATGTTGACATGAATGTTCGTCAATGGCAGCCCACTCTGCCTATCCAACCACGAACGGTTGTACATTCGTATCAACCAGTTCAACATGTTACACCCACTTCATTACCACTTGTTAATACATCTATACCCCTGTTACAGAATAAAAATATTGTACATCAACCTTATTAGGCAAGTTCTTCGACTCAATATCATCAAATGTTGGGTCAATAGACTCAAAATCCTTTGGTTAATTTACAATAACCTGTATCAGGGATCATTTATTCACAAGCTGGTCTACCATTTTATGGGATGTCCCAAATGCAACCTGGTTATACATATCAACCGAATCCAACTTATAGTAATTTGGGTTATAACATTGGTGGACAGACCCCTTGGCAGCCACAGGTGCAAATTCCTCAAAATTAATTTCAACAAGTAACATATCTAGGTTTTGGTCAACAGAACTCACAAGCGTTCGCTATGAAAAACAACCCCTATCTGGGTCACCAGCATCAAATTCCATATGCTGGTGCTCAAATACCTATTACCCAAGCAATTCCATCTTACCCTGATTATGCTCAACCTAACCTTATCAGATAGTTGCCTTTTTTTGCAACCTTGGAATTACCAAATTTAAACCGGTTAACCAATGATCCTATCAATTATGATCCTCGATGGCTAGTGATACCTCATAAATTACCCTCCGACATTCCTAAATTCAATGGAAACCATGGAGAAGATCCATCAACTCATGTTATGACTTATCATTTATGGTGTTCATCGAATTCCCTAAATCATGATTCTGTTTGATTATGTCTTTTCCACCAAACGCTCACAGATCTAACAGCTAAATGGTACAATGAATTACCTAGAGCTTCTTAAGATAATTTCACTGCCTTAGCTATTGTCTTTTTGACCCATTTCCAGTTACCGATTATATATGAAACTGGAACGAAACTCTTGACCAACTTCAAACAGACTAATGCTACTCACATTTCCGATCATATTCATGAGTGGCGTCGCCATCGACGAATGGTTAAGACATTTTTTCATGATCAACTCCTTGCTGAATGGTTCATTAAGTCCCTATTACCATCTATAACTGAGGATGTAGCTAAAGGTGGCATCATCACAGAAGAGCAATTTATCGCTCATGCCCAATATTTAGACTTGATTTGCACTCAGTCTGGTACGCTCTATGAGAAAATCCCTAATGCGTCGCGATCTAATTTCAATGTTCCTCCTCAAATAAAGGACTCTCATGCTGGAGACGGCTTGATAGGCACTAAAAACACACATGACCCTACTGCATCTGATCCTGCTCCTACTTTCAAAATTAATGTCGTGCCCTTTGATAAAGGAAAAAGTGATAAGCAACCAGGAGGTAAGAAAAAGGGGAAATCAAAGAAAAAGAAAACCTCTAACCCGTAGGAATGACCATCTGATCAACCATCTGGACCACGAAAACCTCATTATCCATGCATAATCTGTAACAAGGAACACTTTGTTAGGGATTTCCCTCACCATACTGAAGTCTCAAAAATCATCAAGACTTCTCATGCATCAACTGTGTTGACAGACCCATTTCAAAATCTGGATACAAATTTGGTTGCGATGTATCTAGCTCCTAGTTCCCAAGTGTTAATGTTATCCACTACAAAACCTTCACAATATATTTTGGTGTCGACGCGGAATAAAAATTATGGTAGTCCGGCCATTGATCAACCTACTACCTGGACAATGAATCCATCTAATGAATCGGTACCACCTCCTGTTATTCCTGAATTGACGATTAAGCCATCGAAGGGAGTAATTCATAAATCGACATATAATCCTCGGGCAAGAGCTGTACAAAACTATAATATAGTTTAAGTTTTGGCTCAATCCCCTTCACATATGTCTGCTCTTGAGGTATTACAAAATTGTCCCTCCCAGAAGTAGGCTTTATTATTGGCCATTGGTGGAATTGATCCGATTGATTCTAATCTTGCCGTCTTTAATCATACAGGCTATGTGCCACAATTACCAGCAGAATTGGAATTCTCCATACAAGTAAAAGTTCTCAATCACCATGTTCATCGCACTATTATTGATGAGGGAGCAACTACGTGCATTATGTCTCTAAACTGTTGGAAGTCACTTGGCTCGTCATGATTATCTCAATCATCAACGATGTTGAAGGCTTTTGATGGAAGAACATATAAACCTTATGGTATTATCAATAACCTGCAAGTTTAATTAGGGGGAAAAACAATAAGTATTGATCTTGAGGTTGTTGACAGACCCCTTGACTATAATATTTTACTCAGAAGACCATGGGTATATGCGATGACTGCCATTGTTTCTACATATTCTAGAATGATTACCTTTCCACATAAAGGTACAATCACAGTCATTAATCAATTATGATTTTTTACCTCTGCTTCACAGGTAACTGGAAGCGTTCTGTATATTCACTTACCCCAACTAGAAATCCAGAACATTGGTGTAGGACTCTTAAAGGATTCCACTCTTATGGGAACCTTTGCATTACCGCAGCTAGTGACATCAGCAGAAATTGCAAGCATAGAGACCTGCTATATGATCCCTTCCACTCTATCTAGCTTAAGGAAGAGTACGGGTGATTCTGATATTTCTACTTTGGATGATGTTTTACCACTCAGCCCTATTGAGATACAATAGCAATCAATCTATTTGGCTTGGGCGGAAAATCAGAAATCAACGTCACCGAGTGTTTGGGTTGATCATTCATTATATTTTGGTACTCCATCTGATCCATTTTCCTCAAAATTTTTGACAGATGAAAATATTTTGGAAGCTATGATGGCAGAAGGAGAACCATGGGAAGATTATCATCATCGTTCCCATCTTCTAGATTATGAAGAAAATAATCTTAGTGAACTATATCACCCATCCATTCAAAATTTATTTTCGAATTCTTTTCCAAATAATGAAATTTAATCTGAGAAAAATTTATCTAATATCTAAGAAATGATTTCTATCGATATTTCGACTAAACCTGGCATTGTAGAAAACATTCATGTCGGTCTATCTTGTATTCCATCAAAACTTGATTCATATCGCTTTCTTTTTTGTGAATTTCGTGATGTATTCGTTTTGTCTTACGAGGAAATTCCAGGCATAGATACTAGTATAGTTGAACAGACTATTAATATGTATCCTGATGTCAAACCAGTGCGTCAACGGCTTCATCCTGTCCATTGGAAGAAAGCCACTACCATCAAAGCAAAAGTTGAAAAAATTTTGTGTGCTAGTTTTGTTTACCCTATTCCGCTAACTGAGTGGGTTTCCAATATTGTTCCTGTTATGAAAAAACAAGGAACCATTAGAGTGTGTGTCGATTATCAGGATATCAATCAGGCTTGTCCAAAAGACAACTATCCTATTCCCTTTATCGACCAGATTATTGACGATTATGCTGGATGCGAAATATTTTCGTTCATGGATGGATTTTCCGGCTACAATCAAATCAATATTTGCACAGATGACCAACATAAGACAACATTCATCTGTCCCTGGGGTACATTCGTATATAGGAAACTTCCGTTTGGTTTAAAGAATGCTGGGGAAACTTTTCAAAGAGCAATGGATTATGCTTTCAATGAAATCAAGCACATTGTTCAACCATATCTAGATGATTTACCAGCACATTCATGAAATCAGACTAATCACCCAATGCATTTGAAAGCCATTTTCTTACGCTGCCAACACTATAAGATACGCCTCAATCTGCACAAATGTGTGTTTTGTGTAGGTTCTGGTCGATTACTTGGATTCGTAGTCTCAAAAGAAGGAGTTCTGTTAGACCCACTGAAGATACAAGCCATTCTTGATTTTCCTGCACCATCAAAACTACTTCAGATACAGAAACTTCAAGGAAAGGCTAACTTCCTGAGAAGGTTCATTCCGAACTACACCGAAATGGCTAAATGATTTACTTGATTATTGAGAAAAGGAGTTCCCTTCCATTGGGACCAAGCTGCGCAAGCTTCTTTTGAGGCTGTCAAGGACCATCTTGTCCAAGCGTCATTAATGTATCCTCCTAATTATCAAAATGATTATTTCCTATATATCGTCGCAGCTAAAATGACCATCGCTATGGTTTTGGTCCAAGTAGAAGATCGAATTTAACATCCGATCTATTATTTGAGTCATAATATAAATGATACGAAAGTTAAGTACTCGTACGTAGAAAATCTTGCCTTGGCAGCTGTTCAAGCTGTCCAAATATTTTGCCATTATATCCTGCTCTGAAAAACAACAATAGTTTTGGATTGCAACCCCATGACTTACATCTTATCAAGTCAATTGCTAGGGGGAAATATTCAAAATGGATTGTCATTTTGTAAGAATTTGATTTGGAATTCATCAAATCCAAGTCAAAAAAGTGTTTAGTTTTGGCTGAGCTTTTATGTGACCTTCCCTCTGATAGTAATGCAACTACGTCGGAACCATTTATTCCAGACGAGTCTTTGTTTCTGATTAGATCATATGATCCATGGTATGGATATTTCATCATTTATCTCCAAACCCAAAATTTTTGACCTAATACCTCTCGCTCTGATCAACAATGTATTCAATACTAAGAAAAAAATTATCTAATCGTCGGCGATACACTTTATCATCATGGTGTCGATACCATTTTAAGGAGGTGCCTCACACATTCGGAGGCCAAAAAAGTGTTAAATGATTTCCATGCTTGGGCTTGTGGTGGACATTTATTTGGATATGATACCACGCAGAAGATAATCTGTGCCGGTTACTTTTGGCCTACTATTTTTCGAGATTGTATCGTCGTAGTCAGAAGTTGTCATGCATGCCAGATTTATGACCCTAAAATCCACAAACCGCTAGCGCGAATGCATCCTGTTGTCTTTGCTTGACCATTTACAAAATGGGGTATTGAAATCATTACCTATAACCCTCCTTCGTCCAGGGCACATGGTTATATTATTGTCACAGTCGACTATTTTACCAAATGGGATGAAGCGATGCCTACATTCAACAACACAGGACACACAGCTGCATTGTTTTTATTTAACTATGCTATTGCACCATTTGGGGTCCCACAGGCTGTTGAGTCTCAAAAGTGTTTTCCATATTCATACATATTTCCATTATGTCATAACCATTTAGCTCTTATTTCATAGCCATTTGACCTAAAACCCTACATCAAGTAACCATTTTCATAAATATATGGGTTAGGATCTTTGTTTTCCAAAGTTATTTATTTTATGTATTTTAAGTGAATTTATGATTAGAAACTAGAAAATTAACATAGTTTCATATATCTATATATGTGTTATGAGTTTTGTGACATGTGTAGGTAAAAAGGAAACCTGTAGAAGACCCTTATGTGGCACTCTAAGGCCAAATTCAAATTTGGTTGGAGAAGATTATGGGATCAAGAGGATATGTGTCTCACTTCCTTGTTGTATTGAAACTCTAAGAGGATATGTGTCTCATCTCTTAGTTGTGTTGAAACTCTAGAAAGACAAGTGTCTTATCATTTCCTATTTTGATTGTAACTCTATAGATGGAGGGAGAGACTCATGGACTCCCATTAATGAGATGACTGCTCATATTTTGTATAAATAGGAGAAGCTTTCTTCTATCATAGGTAATGAGGAAGTAATCAAAAAGTAGGAATAGAGAGTCTTTTGTAACAAAGTTCAAGATGGATTGGGATGTAGAATTGTGAGTTCTTTTTAATAGAGAAATTCAGTTCTTTGATGTTGTTTTGATTACAACTTTAAGGAGCTGAAGGACTTCACCAAATTGGTAGCAGAGGGCTCCTGCTATCCAAGGAGGCTTTTACATGTTTTCTAGATAAGTTGCTTTCAATTTTGTTTTGTCATATTTTCTTACTTAGATTACTTTCTAAAATCATAGCTTTTAGCATAATTTTTCATGGCAGCCCGGGCATTTGCACATTTTTTTATGGCTAATGACATGGAATCAATATTGTTCTGCTGCTAATTTATTTTTCTTAGTTTTTGTTTAATTCCAGTACTGCTTTGTTTATTTCAATCTTGCACATTTGTTTCAGTAGTTAGATTTAGATATATTAAATTGCTCATGTCATTTTCAGTTACCTCCGAAAGCCACAGCTGGACTGATGGTGAGGGATTGAAGTATGAGTGTGTAGTTAGATATTAGTTTACTTTCTACGAGTTAGATATATTAAATTGCTCATGTCATTTTTAGTTACCTCTGAAAGCCACCGTTGGACTGATGGTGAGGGATTGAAGTATGAGTGTGTAGTTTGATATTAGTTTACTTTCTGCAAGTTAGATATATTAAATTGTTGATGTCATTTTTAGTTACCTCCGAAAGCCACAGCTGGACTGATGGTGAGGGATTGAAGTATGAGTGTGTAGTTTGATATTAGTTTCCTTTTCTGCAAATTAGATATCAGATTGCTCAAGTTGTTTATGATTACCTCCGAAAGCCATAGCTAGACTAATGGTGAGGGGTCAGAATATGAGTTGATGTAATTTTAATTTTAGTTTTACTTTACTTGCAATCTTTTCTTTGAGTACAGTTTTCTTTTGTATTTAGAAAACAGCAAGGATAATGGTTTTCATGATCAATAGTTCATTGTTTGTTTAATTAGAATAGTGACACATTTTCATTTCCTTTTAATTTTGTCATTGTATGTTTCAAAATCTTTTTGAAGTTTAAAGTTTGGTAAATCATTATGAAGGACATCATTGTCTTGAATATTCATAACCATACTTGTCTTTTAGAATTTCCATCTCACATTAGGAAACCAACCAAGATCAATAAATATCCAAAAACGACAAAAATTAAGAGATAGGTTATCTTGCACATATAGTGCGCCACACTTCGTCAGCTTACGAATCCCGGATTGACAAATTAAATGTAGCAATTTAGGACACACTGAATTGACCAAACATTTTGGCGTCGTTGCCGGGGAAGTGTAACTAGGTAGTCTTATTTCTCACATCTAAAAAAAAAAAAACATTTTGTTTAGTAAAACATATGTGTATTTTTAATTTTTAAAAAATATAACATATAGATTTATTAACACAACAAATAAAAACAAAAAAAAAAAAAAAATTAATAATAATAAAAATAAACAACCCATTGCCCTTCACGACCATTTACCTCTTTGGAGTTATGTCGCACTGGGGAATCAAGATTACCAAACCGTGAGCAGATAGTTGGTTTTTCTACTGCTTCAAACTTGAAGATAAAGCAAACAATACTTGGCATTGCTAGGTATGAAATCACAGTAGCACAATAGGAAACAACAGACTAATCCGTTAAAAAAACATGAGTATCAAGCAGAGGTTAGTCACCTTTTGGATTTGATAGTACACAGCTTGTACAGCCACAAGGAAGTATTCCTCCGTGAGTTAGTCAGTAATGCTAGTGATGCACTGAGGAGACAAATACTGATAGATTGATTCCAAGAGGAACGAGCATTACTCTGCATTTAAACACTGAAGATAAGCTTGAAAACTCTGATCCAGAAAGGATTAAGAATCTTGTTAAAAATTATTCACAAACAGAAAAACGCAAAACAGAGAAAAATGTCAAACTTTGAAAGCACGATTTTGCCAAACGGAGATGAATTTAGAAAAAATAAAACATGGGTTTGTTCGCCAACGTGGTCAATTAGATAACCCAGAAATCGTTTTACGAAATTCGTGGCGGTGTGGGAGAATTTCTCGGTTCTTTGAAGGCCATTTTTGCCTGCCGCGTGAGGAAAAAACGGTTTTGTACAGTGGAGAGTTTCAGAATGGCACTCTGCATTCATTTCAGCCATAATTCGGTTTCCTGATCTCGAGGAAGTAGAATTAGAATAAAAAACGAATTCCATTAATTTGATTCAATCCACTCATACGTGGCAATCAGATAAATGAAATCAAGAGTAATTACTGACTAATTCCATGAGAAAAGCTTCTGATACGTTGTTCTATTATGGGTCTCAATCCTTAAAATAATTCTCTTGTTAATATTTGGATGGTCTTGCGCTACTTCAAGTATCTTTGCACAGAAACGGGTGACTCATCCTCTATCAAGCGGGTTTGGTGCTTCAAAATTTCATTGAACTAACGTCAGATGGCACTTAGGAAACCCATACCGGTTTACAGGCTTCATTTGCAAGCAAAAGCAAAGAGGATTATGCTACCTTCGGATGGCACTAACTCGTTCAGGCCCCAACTAAGCCAGACTCGAATGACTGGACTTCGTAGAATGTTTTGGTATGTTTGGAACTCTGCTATTAATTATAGGAACAAGGGAAAAACCACATATTCCCTTCGATTTGACCCTTGAGAAATTTTATGTCCTAAATGGCTTCATATATGCCTACTATTTGCAATATAGCAGAGCCACAACTACCATATTGAGTCTTGCTCGACTTTGTCGACGAATTCCAAGATTACAAGGCTCAAGACATTCGGTCTGCCTTAGCAGGCCTTCAAACAATTTTGCACTAACTCCGAAAGAGTTCTGTTCGCCTTGCACCCAAGAATCTCGATCTATTTAGGATATGACGTTTCCTCAGGAAGTGGTCTGCAAAGAAATAACATCGACTCTGTTAAGATCCTCAGATTAACCCAATTGCAGAGGATTCTCGCACCAAACATTTTGGATTAAAAAAAATAAATAAATAAATAAAAATAAATAAAAAATCAATAATTTTGAATCAATGAAATGAATAAGTTATTTGCTCGTTTCCAGAAAATTATTGGTCATTTTGAATTTAATGATAAAAGATGAATGGCCTACTTTTTATTCAAGATTTTTTCTTCTGGCTTCGTCGACGATGCAACGGCTAAATTCCAGTGCATGAGATGTTCTCCAATTCCGCAGTTGAAAAACCTCATTGTTCAAATCAGCCTAACTTTCTCATACAAAATCAGATTTTGATGATTTAAGTATCGTTGGAAAGGTCTCAACAAGATCTACACAATGAGAAATCCATCATTAGAGTTTGAAATGGTAAATAATAAAATAAATTGCTGAAAAGAAGCTACATTCAACTTGAGGCACTAATTCCAAAACAGGTATAAATTCTTTTGATTTTTCCTTTGAGAACTTGTTTCATTAATACAAATTCTTAGTTTTGTGTATAAATATCATAACTAGAGAGATTGATCACCTCTCTCCTTTGATAATCTTACATTCCATTGCAGAAGAAGTATTAGTTTTTTTTGCAGGTTCCAAGAGGAAGGACAAATGACTACAAGAGAATGGTGTCTCTCTAAGAGACCAATTTGTTTCATAAGAGGATGATCAGCAACAAAGAGAAAATATGCTGATGCAAAATCAGATCCAAACACTTGAAAAACTTTCAGATACTATTGTCTCCATCACATCCATACCTCATAATAAACCATTTACCTCATTTCACTTCATGTTTTCCATTTACATTCACATCCACTTTCCATTTCTTTTTGTCCATTCATAACCCACAAATAAAAGCAAGAGGCTCATTCACATGCTTATTGCCCATTTTCATTTTCATCTTCCATTTTCATCTTCCATTTCTTGTCATTTTCATTCCGCAAATAAGCCCTGCTTCAATGCAAATTATTGAGTCCATAGTCCTTTGAGTCTAAGTTCTTTGTAAAAACACCTTGAGGCTTGCATGCCTTAATGGCAAGTTCTCATGCTGAAAAACAATGGGAATACATTAATGTCTCTTATTCGTCAGATCTTCTAGGTGACTCGACATCAGCAAAATCATTTGTACCTAGCAAGATGTGTTTGAGCATCTTGACTCTCATTGTCATAAATGGTGAGAGTTCTCGTGTTGACTAGTGGCATCCATTAATGGCCACTAAGTCAACAATTTCCTACTATGTTCGACATCAGAACATATTTTCACATAGTAGGAATTATGCCAATGAGTTTTGAAGACATGAAGACTATTATTTTCAGCATTTTGGAGCAGATTCAACAAGTTTTAGTAGAAGCAATAAAAAGTCATCTCATCTCTTTATCCATGACTCCTCTTGTTCAGCCACTTGAAGAAGAATATGATCAGAATTTTGCAACCAACACACATGCACAACTCATCCACATTTAAGGTAAGTGAAGGTATGTTGTTTTCTAATTTTTAGTCATGTAATTCATTAGAATGCTAAAATTGTAACTTTGGAAAAATTCCTCACTCCCTTTTTCACATTGTCATATCTTTAGTTGGGGGAAAGGGACATCATTTCATATCCACAAGTCATACACTATCACACATTTTCATTTCATTTCCACCCACCTATACTTCCCAACCAACTATTGTTGCAACATGATCCAAAATATTATATGCCTTGCAAATGATCAATTCATTGATGAGGTAATTGATTCTAAATGTTTTCATGAACTTTGATGCAACAAAGAAAATAAAGCATTGTTACACAAGAACCATTGCTCAAAAAAAAAAAAAAAAAAAAAATGGGTTGTCACACAAGAACCAACCATTTCAAAAAAAAGAAGAAGAAGAAAAAGAAGAAGAAGTTGCAATCAAATGTATTATACTTTGCCAAAAAAAATAATATCAAGAAGCAAAGTTTGGAACGAATCTATATGAGTCAAAACTCATAAAAGATCAACTCATGGACAAATGAATCATTGCAATAGTTGCATGAGGACATGCAACAACTTCAGTTGGGGGGTATGTTGAGTCTCAAAAGTGTTTTACATATTCATACATATTTCCATTATGTCATAACCATTTAGCTCTTATTTCATAGCCATTTGACCTAAAACCCTACATCAAGTAACCATTTTCATAAATATATGGGTTAGGATCTTTGTTTTCCAAAGTTATTTATTTTATGTATTTTAAGTGAATTTATGATTAGAAACTACAAAAATTAACATATTTTCATATATCTATATATGTGTTATGAGTTTTGTGACATGTGTAGGTCAAAAAGGAGACTTCTAGAAGACCCTTATGTGGCATTCTAAGACCAAATTCGAATTTGGTTGGAGAAGATTATGGGATCAAGAGGATATGTGTCTCACTTCCTTGTTGTATTGAAACTCTAAGAGGATATGTGTCTCATCTCTTAGTTGTGTTGAAACTCTAGAAAGACAAGTGTCTTATCATTTCCTATTTTGATTGTAACTCTAGAGATGTAGGGAGAGATTCATGGACTCCCATTAATGAGATGACTCCTCATATTTTGTATAAATAGGAGAAGCTTTCTCCTATCATAGGTAATGAGGAAGTAAGGAAAAAGTAGGAATAGAGAGTCTTTTGTAACAAAGTTCAAGATGGAATGGGATGTAGATTTGTGAGTTCTTTTTAATAAAGAAATTCAGTTCTTTGATGTTGTTTTGATTACAACTTTAAGGAGCTGAAGGACTTCACCAAATTGGTAGCAGAGGGCCCCTGCTATCCAAGGAGGCTTTTACATGTTTTCTAGATAAGTTGCTTTTAATTCTGTTTTGTCATATTTCCTTACTTAGATTACTTTCTAAAATCATAGCTTTTAGCATAATTTTTCATGGCAGCCCGGGCATTTGCACATTTTTTTATGACTAATGACATGGAATCAATATTGTTCTGCTGCTAATTTATTTTTCTTAGTTTTTGTTTAATTCCAGTACTGCTTTGTTTATTTCAGTCTTGCACATTTGTTTAAGTAGTTAGATTTAGATATATTAAATTGCTCATGTCATTTTCGTTTACAGAAAGCCTGGTACATGATAAAGTGAGGATTGAAATATAAAGATAACAAGAAGAGCTGAGTGTGTAGTTTGATATGAGTTTACTTTCTACAAGTTAGATATATTAAATTGCTCATGTCATTTTCAGTTACCTCCGAAAGCCATAGCTGGACTAATGGTGAGGGATTGAAGTATGAGTGTGTAGTTTGATATTAGTTTACTTTCTGCCAGTTAGAAATATTAAATTGCTCATGTCATTTTCAGTTACCTCCGAAAGCCATAGCTGGACTAATGGTGAGGGATTGAAGTATGAGTGTGTAGTTTGATATTAGTTTCTTTTTCTGCAAATTAGATATCAAGTTGCTCAAGTTGTTTATGGTTACCTCCGAAAGCCATAGCTGGACTAATGGTGAGGGATCAGAATATAAGTTGATGTAATTTGATTTAGATTTACTTTGTTGCAATTCTTGGATTTCTTTAAGCATAGTTTCTTTTGTACTTGGACAGCAGCAAGGATAATGGTTTTCATGATCAATAGTTCATTGTTTGTTTAATTAGAATAGTGACACATTTTCATTTCCTTTTAATTTTGTCATTGTATGTTTCAAAATCCTTTTGAAGTTTGAAGTTTGGTAAATCATTATAAAGGAAATCATTGCCTTGAATATTCATAACCATACTTGTCTTTTAGAATTTCCATCTCACATTAGGAAACCAACCAAGATCAATAAAAATCTAAAAACGACAAAAAGTAAGAGATAGGTTATCTTGCACATATAGTGCGTCACACTTCGTCAGCTTACGAATCCCGGATTGACAAATTAAATGTAGCAATTTAGGGCACACTAAATTGACCAAACACAGGCTATAGTTACGGATCATGGGAATAATTTTCACAACCATATGATGTTTGAATTGACAGCCAAGTTAGGATTTTCACATGATAATTCTACTCCTTATTATCCACAATAAAATGGACAAGTTGAGGCTATTAAAAAAATTCTTAAACGAATGCTTCAATGAATGATAGGAGTTCGTAAAAGGAACTAGAACTTGATCTTGTACTCCGCTTTGTGGGCATATCAAACCTTGGTGAGAAACGTGACCGGATTTACCCCTTTTCAATTGGTGTATGGTCTGGAAGCTATCTTACCAATCCAATGTGAAATATCATTGTTAAAACTCACGATAGAAATGTTACCTGACACCTCAAAAGAAGAAGCGCATCTCCTTAACCTCATCCATCTAGATGAAACGCATCGTGAATCCCAATTGGCCAATGAAGTGCATAAGAGACGTATAAAGGCATAATATGACAAAAATTTCCAGCCTCACATCTACTCAGAGGGCGACTTGGTTCTTCCTTATGATCAAGAAGCTGATGTAATAGGTACAGGGAAATTCAAACCATTATGGCATGGCCCCTATATTTTCAAAAGAGTTCTTGCTAAGGGTGCCTACGATTAGTTGATTCAATGGAATTCCATTGGAACAACCTAGAAATGGGTTGTATTTGAAACGTTACTATGCTTAATCATGAGCGTAGTAATTTTTTGTATTATATTGTTTATATGTTGTTGATTTGCATTCACTATCTTAATTTTTTTTTTAGAGTTTTCTTGATGTTAGTAATCCGCTTTACATTTTATGGAAGATGTTTGAATCTTCAGAACCATTTATTGGATATGCTAATGGTGCTAGTAATAGTAAGCAGAATCTATCCTCTGCAGCGTGGGCCATTTTCGCTTCGAACAACGAGTTAGTGAGTTTTCAAGGGATTTGTATTGGTAGATTGAAGAATAATATCGTTGAATATAGCACGTTGATCGAAATTCTCTCTGATTCCATTTCATTTGGTATTAACCACATAATCATAAGGTTAGACTCGCAACTTGTGGTACTATAACTTACTAGTATTTGTACTGTTAGAAATCCAACACTTCTTAGATTGTTCATAAGAGTTCGACGTTTGGAGAGAAATTTTGATTTCATTCAATATCAACACATTTCTATAAATATGAGCACCTTTAACTGATTCATTATCTAATCAAGTTTTAGACATACATTTGTGACATAGATAAAGAAAACATTCACATCATTAAATTGGATTGCTCATTAAACATAGGAAAATTTTTGAAAAAACATAGATATATAGTTATAGGTTTTTACAAAATTTGTGCCAAAGACACATTGGTCATCTGACCTCAAAATGTATGCAAAAAATCACAAGCAAACTAGTGGTGCTCATGGTATCATGCTATAGATCTAGCAATCCTACGGAGCAACTGCATCCAACGATTAGGAACCCCAATAGTCTGTCGTTGCAATCGCATGGGTAACTCTTCGAGCTGACAATCTAGAATCTTGAAGGTTAATCCCTCTATGTGCTGCTGAAGCTCATCTAGAGTCTCAACCATATCAAGGTCCTGAAGGACTACTCTCCCGACAGCCCTCTCTGCTGGTGCATCTGCCTCACACTCTAGTTCCTGTACTAGTTGAACACGACCAATATCTGCATTACATTAAACATTTATTTTGGTCTTGGAAATAAATCAAAACACAAAAACATTGTATAAACCTTAGGAAGTTCAAAAAACATGGTTGAATCATTCTTACCCATTGCACCCCACTGAGCGCCTTCTAGTAATACTAGATCTGGATCTCCTCGGAAGTCGATGCCTGTGCATGCATACTCATCGATGGCGAAAATCTATCACCGGAACCATGCAAAGAATGCAGTCGAGAACACAATGGTCGATTGGCCTGCATTCCGACCCATGAGTTCTACCCATCTCTGCATTCGAGGATCTCTAGGACTAGATATATCCAATGTTACATGTTGTGGCTGGATCAGTGGAATCCGTTCCAAAGCGAAGGAGATAAGGATGGAACCATAACTGGAATTTTTCTTCCTTCCTCCCTTTGCTTTATTCAATTGTTCCTTTATCTGAGATAGAACAACTTCAGACCAGTTGAAGACTATTGGATCTAAACACTCTAGTGCATACAACATACATGATTTGTTCGCTACATGGAGTGTAACGGTGCCAGCAAGTTTAGTGATCGTAAAAAGGATGGTTCTCAAAGGAAAATCCCTAACATCCTGGATGTTTATTTTTCCATCTTTGCTAGGTTCTAACCCTGGATAGCAATACTACATAACATAATCCCTCACTGTCTCTCCTCCAATGGTAGACCCTATGAGAGAAATGGGAAAACCTCTCCTTGACAAACCTGTGAGAAAATACACATCCTCAACTACTATGGAAAACACTTGATTTTTTAATTTGAAAAGCCTCTATCGCCGGATCCCATGCTCGAACTAAGAACTCTAGGAGTTCTATTTTTTCCCTCATTCTCGACAATTTAAAGTACTTAAGCAGCCCACAATCTCTTAAGGCTCTTAAAATACCCAGATAATTTAAGGCAATCATATCTTGTTCTTCATGTTGTCTTTCTCTCCATGTAATCATCATTATAATCCGATGGAAACTTGAAAATCAACCATAAGATCGATTAGATACCATTCATTGCAAAAAAATAGAAAAATTTTGGACACAGCATGAAAACCAAAATCTTCAACTGCACCCAATGCACTCCCTGGGCTAAGACAGTGTGTTGCACATGCAGGTACACTTCACTGTACCTGCTATGCAATTCAGGTTTTGACATTCAGGGGTGAGTTGCCCTCATTTTCAGTAGAATTTACCCTAGGGGCCTCAAAACCCTAAAAAAATGCATGGAACGATAATGAAATGAATACTGAAAGGAAGAGGAGGTTCATGGCACTAACCTGGATCAAACGGTGATGAAATCTGCCCACAGAAATGACCGCAATCAACGACTAAAGTTCAGGGGAAAAATTAGGTTCAGAGCTCCAAAATGAAAATGGTAACTATGGAATGGTAAAAATAAATAGTAACACTTCTTTTTATAGTCATTTAATTGTTTGCAAGTTAAATTTATTGCTATGACTATAGTTTTATTATGTTTATATCATGAAACAAGTATTTTTAATCCATTTGATGTTGTTCTGAATAGAAAATACAACTGATGAATAGATTAGTCATGCAAATTTATTCAAAGAATGACTTGACCATAAAGCATACTTTTTCTCCTTATTTTTCGAGCTTTGTTAAAAACAAAAAAGGATTTGAAGTGCACTTTTATCTTTTTTTCGAGCTTAGATAACAGTGAAGAAGGAACCTCTGGAGTCTTCTTTCATCTTTTTTCAGACTCTGATAATATGAAAAGATTGCCGAGCACTTGTCTTTTTTAGCTCGTTAAAGTAAATGAATTGGTATCTACTCAGTATAAGTTCAACCCTTTTCCGGACTGAGATGGATTATTTACGAAAAAGGAATACCTTGGTTAAACATGACCAAAGAGGTTCTCTCAAATATGATTTTACACTTTTCTGGATCTAAGTGACAAATTTACGAAAAAGTACTTTTGGAGTTCTCTTTCGTCCTCTTTTTCAGACTCTCTAAATATGAAAAAGGATCGGGCTATCATTGTCGTTAAGCTCGTTAAAACATAAAATAGCAATGGGCTTGTCGATCATGGGAAGAATTGAGTTTCATTCATCTCTAGAATCGTTAAATTATTAAATAGCGATACTTTATTCTCCCGAAGGGTTGAATTATAGATCAAGAAAATGTTATCCTCCTCAAGATTGTTAAAAAATCAATAGGTACTAGTCGACAAATGACTGCGGAAAATTTGGGAAAAGTAATTAAAGTTTCTTTTTGGTAGCAAGTCGCTTTTGAACATGACACTTCTTTCACTCCATGTCCGTGATTGTTTGGGTTGGGTAATCATCTTGACGGTTCATTCAAACCTATGTTTCATCATACCTTCACTTTGGTTTTGGGTCAATGTTGCCAACTCATCACAATGTCGTCGATATATTCAAGAGAAGTCATCCAGTGATTAAAAACTCATCCATATGCAATACTCATAAACCTTCATTTTCATGACCATCATCCCTGAAAATTGCTATATCAAGTCATACCCTTGTCTCCGAAATCAGTAACTCTTGTTTTACAATAAGGTGACTTCCTTTCGACAACAAATCAATAATCCAGGAAGTTCACTTAGAAACATCAGATTCTAGTACCATGAGGCTTGTTACAACATCGACAAAATCCTCACTTCCAAACCTTTGATCGAAATATTTTGTTTGGCCTTCAACATCAAATCATCTATTCACGCCTTACAAAATGTACTATAGTACCTTGAGGTCCATTGAAATTAATGGTGGTTTTCTCGTGTTTGTTAACAACTCACATCATTGGCTGGAAATCAAATGATGTCTTTCCATGTTCGACGACAAATCATATATTCGCATGGCTAGACTTGTACTTGAATGATCGAGTGAACGAGATAAGAAGACCCTGGATCTAGTTTCATGCATATGGGCTGCGATTTTAGGATTGTTGTACACATCCTTTGTACGGTGACTTTACATACAGATTTTCATCCAAACATGGGCCTATATCTCTAGGCATGTCTGCATCTGGGAAAAATTCCAATGTAGATGACTTTCTGAATTATGCACATGTTATTGTATTGTTTTATGTGCTGAACATGGGAATGCCTACCCTCAGAAATTTTGATCAATAGAGGATATATCATGATGAAATGTATTGTAATATTAATGCAGGTGACCATTCCGCTTCGTTTCCAGGCTCATCACAATGTAAAGCATCTCAATCAAATATTCTTATTATTTAGATCTCATGCTTTGGGGAGCAATTGTTATAGGTCAATTTGGGCACCATTCTTAATGACCTGGTTAACTGGGCATAATCTCCAGGACCAATGATCAAGGGTCTATCATTCCCTATCATTTTAGTTGCTACATGCCCTCAGACAAGAAAAAAGACAAATCAAGCAAGACTTTCATTGAAAGCAAAGGTTTCTATGGTTTGAAGCATATTATTTAGCATATGAGAGCTCACCAATGTAGGCTCTAAGGGGCCTAAGTGCATTGCATATGCAAATAGTCCCATGAAAGGCTACTCTGCAAAGCACTTTCCAACATTCACAGGTACATTGGTCACATTGGGAGTGAAATTCTCATCGTTCGGAATCTCCACTTGGCTAGTGCCTTCTAGAAGAGTTCACATGTGTCAAGCTTCGGATCCAAGTGTCCATTTGACATCTACATGAATGGAAACATGTCTTGCATATTTTTGGAAAGATATTGATTGCAAAACAACCTATAGTTCATCTATAAATTTAACACATATCTAAGTGTTTAAAAAGGAAGAATTTGTGTAGAGAAATGTTGGAGAATTTTCAATTGAGAGCTTTGTTTGTAAAGCTACTGCTGGAGAGATTTATGCTATGATGAGACTTGAGAAATTTACTGGAAGGTCACTTCAAATCAGTCACTAGGTTGTAACCTCTCCTTCTATCATCAATGAAGAGTACTTCTTATTTTTCCCTACATCCATCTATATTAACTTTGATTTTCCATATTGTAAGATCTTCGTTGATGAATGTAGTTTATGCTTTACTGATTTATCTAATTAGCTTGAATAGATATCTATATTATTGCATATTCTGCTGTTTCAATGTTCTTTCTTGCAGGAAGCATTCAACTCACAAACCACTTGAACTTGAAGGTGCAACAGAAGCGACAGAATGAGACATTTGGAAGTGACTGAACAAGTAAGCCTCCAATCCTCTTTGTGTATCTATTCTGAGTTAGGAGAAATGGTAGTATAGTCTTTCACCTATTGTTCTAGACTAGCACCTATCTAGGGAAGCGTAATTTATCCATAGATTACAATTCTGGCCCAACAGGAAGTTCTCTTGGGGAGAGGATTCATGTGGAGAGGATAATTCGTGGTTAGTGAGGGGTGATGGAGGAATGGAGGAAGGTGGATGAGATGATGAGGGTAAAATTTGCAGAAGAAGAGGTTGTGTACTTGTGAGAATATCATGGGCAATGAATTATTCCAATGGGATACCTTGTTGATCTAATTGATGTAACACAATCATCTTCATAAGAGAATGGTGGAAAACACTCTGCATTTGTTGTGAAGGAGGCCTCTTTTGCACCATGTATGACATATTATCAATATTTATATAACGTTAATAGGGAAAATGTAGTAGCTTTGCCCTAGTGAAGTGCATAAGCAGTCTTATATGGTAGGAATAATGTCTAGAAAACCTCCCCTCGTATGTAAAGTACTTCATGATGACTTTCATTAAAGGGGCATATCTTACAAACAAATGGAAAAAGGGAAAAATAAATTTTCAATCAGCTTGGTATCTTGGTTTTGAGAAAGGAAGATAATGACTTAAGTCAAAACTCACCAATTTGAACCATTTTTGCCCCATACAAGGTATCCCAGTGGCCATAGAAATTGTATTGGTGGATAGCTCAAAACTTACTCCAGCTAGATGCACATGATGGTAATGGAGGTTGAGGATAAAAATTCTGGTCAAGTCAGGGTGACTTTGTACTCTTTGTACCTTCTCAGAGAAATGAAAACAACCTACCTCTTGGAAATATGAAACTGTGGTAGGGGAGGCTGTCAACTCCTTGGTGTTCAAAGGCTCAAACCTATTTAATTTTCCAACCTTTCTCTATGGTCCCTTGGGCCTTTGACCTCCCTTGCCACTCTCACTACTGCCCTCTCTAGACATTTTATTTTTTACTCTTGCTTTGAAAACAAAACCTTGAACTACTTGTGAAATGATATGGAGAGGGCAAGTGAGATGATAATGAAAATGGCAGTGATTTGAAAGTGAAGGAGAAGGATAAGTGAAGGAAGACACTTTGGGCCTCAGTATGCCCTCAGTATGTAGATGGATGGGTGCCCTTCAACCAACAATGTTTTAGCATGGGGACCAAGCTTTCTCTTCCTCTAGGGTTTCTAACTTTCTCTCTAATTTTATCTTTTAAAACAATATGAAAGAGTAGCAAGCATCTAAATACCTCTTATGAAAACCCTCAGGAGGTGCCATGCAGAGAATTGGAGGATTTTTGAGCAAATTTGAGGGCTTGTTGTGGCTTGAAAGGCTTCTTGGCTAAATGAGGAGCATAGGAGCGCAACATTGGGCTAGTCGGGTCAGCCCTGCATCGGCTGTCGGGTCGGCCCTGAACGTAGCACAAGAACACAACACCGGTGGAGGGTCATCGTGCAGCGTCTGAATGGGCAGGAGCGCAGTGCTGACAGACCTGCACAGTGTTAGATAATTCCGGGCGGAGTTTGAATGGGCAAGAGCGCAACAAAGGCAAGTTGCACGGTGTCGAGTTTCTCCTAAACGTGCCCTTTGGTTGGCTGTTGAACAAGAAAAGGCTCGGGCCTGTCAGGTCGTTATGCAGTGTAAGAGGGTAGCGCAAACTCACAGCATTGGGAGGATTGGTAGGGTGGTCCTACACGCAGTAAATGCACAACGACCTTTCACAAGCGTGCAACGCTCCGTTACACCTTACACAGGAGTCACGCATAGGTGCGTAGCACTATGTTCCAAGAGCACAACATTGGTTTCCTTCTGCCTGATGTCTGTCAAAAACTCAAGAACTCTTTCTTTGAAAACCTTCCACTCCTTTTTGCAAATGAAAAATGGGCTTGAGTGATAAACAATGGCTTTTTATACCTTTGGAAAAATAATTAAAATAAAAAACCCACCTTTGCTAATGTTTTCTTTTGATCTATTTATATTTTTCATTGATAATTCTTTGACTCTTTTTTTAGGGGACTTAAAACTTTCCCAAGTGATTTTCTTTGGTGATGGTGTACTAAAAGGATGAAGAGGTCACCTTTTTATTCTTGAAAACTGGATACTATTCAAACTATCTCTTCTAATAAATTAAAACCATTTTTCTTACCCCTTTTGGCATTCTTTTGGTGTGATTGACCTAAAACATGTGTTTTCACCATTCTTACTGATTTTAACAGTAACATGTTCATTTTGACAGATTTTAGAAAATTATACCATGCTATGTCATTCCCTTGGCCACTTCTAATTTCTGTAGGTGCCTTTAACACATTTTCCTTTGATTCTTTTGTCTTTGTTTGGATTCTTACAACCTTTAGTCACGCAACAGGGATTTCATGGTTAACATGATTTTCCATTTTGAAACTTTACCTCATGCTTTCCTTATCTTCACCATTTTGAAGACCTTTAACTACACTTGAAAGCTTAGGCCCCCTCACACTGATACTCTTTACAATTTCTCCCTTTGGTGCAGTGAAATAGTGTTTCCTTGAAAAACCATATAAGTCACCTTCTGATATCATTTTTCAACTTCTGCCTGCTATCATCATGGAGATTTATGGTATTCATTTCAATTCTTTGATTACCTTCTCAAACTTTCGGCTTTAGGTCTTTTTTCCCTTCTTTATTTATAATCTCTAGAAGTGTTGAATTCATGCTCACTGGTGCTGATGCACCTCTGTCCTTGTGATCCTTTGCAATGGCTACTTGATGGGCAACACTTTTTTGCTAATCAATCAAAAAACCCTGATTTTCTTTGTTCATAGGCTTATTTCCTCTCCTTTTTTGTGGCTGCCCTTAGGGATGATTTTCCCTCTTACCTTAGCTCTTCTTCTACTGATGGCCATCTCATTCATTCCTGCAGAAATATCTAAGATGGGCAGTTGTCTTTTGCAGAAGTTGTGCTTTGACCAAGGAGGCCTTCCTTGTAATATTTTTTGATCCATTTGGACAATCACATGCTAGAATTCTTCCTCTTTGATTTCATCCTCTTGGCACAGGAAAAGTATAGATTTAGAAGACCAAAACAATCCTATGACCTGTGAAACCCTAGGTGACCTAGTGGGAGGCCTTCTAGACTTGGCCTTTGCCTAAAAACTTGACTTAGGGTTTTTAGGTGTAAAAAAGAGTTTTGAAAAACCTTATGCATTTCAAACCTAAAAAATGATGACTTTGATTTATCTAAAGATCCTAGAAAGGTATTTTTAAACCACCAATGCTTGAGGCACTTGGTGAATAGGGGAAAATGTTAGGTTATTTGGCAATCCAAGGTGGAAGTAAAAGGGTTAGGCAAGTCAAAATAGAGTGGTAAGGTTAGAGGTGGCAACACATAGTGAGAATGAGTGGCATAAGCCCATGAGTGGTCTTTTGGGAGTGATAGGCTCGCCATGACTTGATAGAGTAGTAAAACAGTGAAAAATTTATCCTGAGGATAACGAAGGTAGTGAGATTTCTAGAAATCACAATATTCATGAATTGTGTTTCTAGAAATCTGGGATAAACATTTAGTCATATATAGAAAGAAAAAAATTACTAATGAGTAATAGGATCAAGTGATGCGACAACCATCCTGGGTTGTCATAGTATGGTAGACATATGTGTCCTCCGCAGCAGTCCACGTTGAGTTTGGGAGGAGGTGCAAATGATCAGGTAAGTAGGGTTAGGATGGTTTCCTTAACAATCCTAAACCCTAATCTTGTTTCCCTACGGAGGTGTGCGCATGCAGTTTCGAGCTGGAAGGCGTCTTTGCGGTTTCAGAGGTCTTGGTTTTTTGCTAACTTTCATAGAAAATATGGTTAATGAATGGGATTCGATAGATTTAGACCTGACACCGGAAGACCTGGTAGCTATTTGGGGGCATGGTGTGTTGACGAAGAATCTGGAGCAGTATATTTTGACATGCTGTGAAGCAAACCTGAAAATCAAAGATCGAGGAGGAGCTTGGGGAATTTCGAATGGTGTAGTGCTCCTTGAAGAAAGTTTACAAAGAAGTTTCAACTATGCCTAGAAGGAAGAGCAAGATCCAAGGTATATTCAGCCCCTGAAAATGCCTAGGAAGGAAGGACCAGTGCATTCCTCGACAAACCTGCAAAACCCTCTTCAGTCAGGTATTTCCTTGATCCCATTTTTTTCTGGGGGACTGGAATACATAGTAGCTAGCTGTGGCATTCATAGCATTGTAGGTCTCAAAGGTTTTTTGGGAGAGAGCCATAGATTTTAGGATCTGGGCAGAGGAGCTCATTTGGTTGCTTCTAGTGCCCAAAAAAAAACCCCATCACTGGCACAAAATAAATTTTCTAGAAAACCTCCTCTTCTCGCAGGGGAGTGAAGTGGTGGCTTCATGGCCAAAAGTTGGAAATGGTTTGAGTCAAAAACCTAGTGTTGTGCGCAAGACTGTTTTAGGATCGGAGGGGTTTTAGCATGCTGAGTCTCTAGTCGAGTAACAAGGAAGGTGTTCAGGAACCCACAAAGGTGAGGAGGCACAGGAGGTAGTTGGGGCTTCCAGAACACCAGAAGAAGGATACCCTTCATGGGAGACCCCACATCAATTTTCGGAAGGGCAACCTGGCTCGCTTGTTCTTGAAGGTCCAAATTCTAATGAAAGGCTGGTGGAGGGTGAGGAAGGAGGAAGGAGTGGGGTTGCAGGAAAAAATAAAAAGAAGACCAAGCTGATCAGAAAGAAGGAGGAGAGACCATGTTCTCTCTTTGGAGTGGAAATTCGCATTGAAGAAGTAATGGAAGTAGTAGAAACTATCCTTGTAGGTAGAGTAAGAGGGATGAAATACTCGGTCAATTACATCACAGACTGGGCAGCCTCGGCATCGGCGGATGTCCTTGGGAGTCTTATGGAAATCAAAACTTTAGCCAGGGGTTTTTTCATGTTAAAATTTTCCCTGATGGGTAATAGAAAAAAACTGAGATTTCGGGAAAATACCTGTCCTATTCAGGAAATGGATGCCAATGTTTGATGCACAGAGAGAAAAATTTAAAGAAACCTCAATCTAGGTGAAGTTGTCAGGATTACCAATCCCTTTATGGAAAAATTCGGCTTTCATATCTATTGGGAACACTCTAGGACAATTTCTAGAAGTAGATCGGTCTTTTAAACAAACTATGGACCTGAGCATAGCTCAAATATTGGTAAAATTAAACCCAAAAGAAGGACTAGCAGAAGAAATGCACCTCAAATATAAGGACCTAGAGTTCACTCAAACTATGGACTATGAACACATGCCATTTCAGTGCTACAGATGTCATAAATATGGCCATCTGGAAAAGGATTGTCCCCTTGGACAGTGAAGGAGACGGAAGTAGAAAAGCATAAATCGAGGGCCTGTTAGGCCCCTGGTCACAGAAGAGCCCGGAGCAACTAAGGGAGAATTGATGGAAGGGGTCGAAGGAGCAAGCGAAAACTTGACAGAAACAACTCCTATTGAATTTATGGCCAAGAAAAAAAATCCAACAACAATGGAGAAATATCTGGAGCAGCCTCCAGCATCCTCTCCCATCCACGAAGTTGAGATTGTGGCAGCTTTATAGGAGGGTACGATAATGATATATTTCTCCCCACATTTCTCTTCTCTATGTATCTATATTTTTGCTATTTTAAGGCTTGGTCCTTCCAGACCATCAAAAATGGAATCTATGAAAATGCACGATGTTATAAAGTCTTTGGAAAGTATCATAACTTCCATCCCTAATTCTCCCTTCGAATCCCCCTCTGTACATGAACATGGATCGCCCCCTCCTCAGTACAGTATCCCTGAAAAGCCTCCTTATAAATTAAGATCTCTGATGAAGAAACCTATTAAGGAGGAGGTAATTGGAGGTTTCGAGTCTCTCCCTATTATGGTAGGCCCTAGAAAGACGAGAGGTAGAAAATCAAACCTCTCAAAGGCATAGGTTAGGGCCAAAATCAACATAGAAGATGGGAAGTAGTGTTCCTTATCTGGGGTGCTTAGAGTAGCATAGATGCCCTCCCTGGGTTATCGATGATCATTCTCTCCTTCAATTGCAAGGGTTTTTCTAGTGAACCCAAAAAATTAGCACTCAGGGCTCTGATGAAGTTCTATGATCCAGAGGTCCATATGATATAGGAGACTTTGGGGAAGGGGGAGGAAGTGGTTGGATCATTGGCTAGGATGTTCTCAGGATGTAATTTTCATGCTCTTGATGCACAAGGAAGGTCCGGGGGTTTGGATATGGGAATAAAAGTTGGAAGGTTGAAGGAAATATCCTCTTAGGGTTTCGAAAATTCTCTAGCCATGGAGTTCTTCTCAAATGAGATTTGTCACATTCTTCTTCTATTAAATGTTTATGGCCCTTGTCTGGATAGGGTGCAGTACTAGACAATCTCTTCACAAAGTCCTGCATGAAAAAAACTAACCTCATTCTGGGAGGAGGTCTAAATTTTTCCTTGGGGATTTTGGAATCCTGGGGCCCATATGCTTATACAGATTCCATCATTGATTTTTTTCCTCAACAAGATGGTATCAACTCACCTAGTCTATGCAAATATGATTAAATCCAGGCCGACTTGGAGGAACTGAAGAATAGGGGAGGATAGGGTGGCAAAGAATCTAGATCGTTTTCTCCTTAATGAAGAGTAGGTTACCCGATCCTCTGTTTTCAAACATTGGGTTGGCGAAAGGGGGTATTTCTGACCACTTGCCCATACTCCTAGAGTTGAAAGGTTCTTATAAGAAACCAGGGGCACCATTCAAGTTCAACTCTTCTTGGCTCAAATATGGGTCTTTCAGCCTTTTGTTCCATGATACCTGGAGGAAGGGAGGGTTGGATGAGCCAGGTAGTTTGAGCTTGCTTTTTATGGAGAACCTCAAAAGAATGAAAAAATATACTTTGGAATGGGAAAAGGCCAAGAAACTCAAGGAGGAGGAAGATCTACAAAAGATAAATGAAGAACTTTATTTCCTAAAAATCCCGGAGTGTGCGGGTTATGCCTCCATTGAATCGAGGGATAGAGTAAAGAGTCTTGAAACATCAAGAAATAAAAAAAATTTGGATAAGGAAGAAAGCTGGAAACTCAAAAGTAGAGCTATTTGGATGATAGCAGGGGATGAAAATACGAAATTTTCGAGAACTATGCCAAAGGAAGGAAAAATATTAATACTATTTGGGGGATGCAGACGGAGGAAGGAAGTACTGCTCGATCTTTCAAGGATTTATCTCTTTTGGGATGTAAGCATTTCAAAACCCTTTTTAAAGCCCCTGTGGAGGTTTTTATGGCTGAAGAGATCAAGGTAGCGTATTTTTTTCGAAGATGTATAGAAGAAGAAGGGAATGACAGTATAATGGAGCATGTCTTGAAAGAGGAGGTGGAAGGGATACTCAAGGCAACGCAGAAGGATAAGATCCCAGGGCCTGAGGGATGGATAGTGGAATTATTTCAACACTTATTTGAATCTTTTGGAGAGGATTTGCTAGCAGTGGTAGAAGATTCAAAGGCACACGGGTACCATCTATCAACCTTTCAATTCCACTTTCCTTGCCTTATTCCCAAGAAGGAGGATCTAAAATCCTTTGATGATTTCACACCTATCTCCCTCTGTACTTGCATATATAAAATTATAGGAAAGGTGATAGCAACTCATCTAAAACCATTCCTCTCTTGAAACATCTCCTTGGAAAAATTCGGCTTTCTAGACGGAAGGCAAATTAATGAGGCAGTAGGGGTGGCAGAGGAAATTATTCATAGTTTGAAAAGAAGTCGGAAAAAATGAGCCATTGTAAAAATCGATCTATCCAAGGCTTATGATAGAATTACTTGGATGTATCTCCGTCTTATCCTGACTCATATAGGTTTCAGGATTGATTTCATCAGCTGGGTGATTGGCTGTGTCACAACCACCAATATTGCCATCTTGATTAATGGAGCTGCTACTCCCTTTTTTCAAATTCAAAGAGGCCTCCATCAGGGATTCCCTTTATCCCCCCTCCTTTTTCTTCTTGTTGCAAAAGGGCTCAGTCTGATGATTCATGAAGAAAAAACAAGGTAAGAGTTAAAATGCATTGAGTTAGCCATCAACCTCTTCATAACCCATCTACTCTTTATAGATGATATTCTCATGTTCAGTAACAGAAGCATATAAGATATCTGAAGAATCAAAGAGGTGCTTGACCTCTTCATAATGGCTACCAACTTAAGCATTAATAGTCAGAAATATTCCATTACCATGGAACGTCTCTCCCTAGTTCATTTGGATAGAATATCAGATGTGTTGCCTTTCCATGTAAAATCCCTTCATGCAGTTTCAAATATTTGGGTTTCCATATAAAGCCAGACTCTTATCGAATACAGGATTGGCACTGACTTGTGGAAAAAATTGAGTCCAGGATAAAGCACTGGAGTTTAAATGGCTCTCTCGCACAGGGAGGCTTGTGATGATCCAATCCATTGCTATGGCCATCCCAGTGTACTGGGAATCCCTTTCATGGGTTCCAAAAAACATGCTCTCCTCAATCAACAAGATTTGTAGCAGGTTCTTATGGTTGGAGTCAAAGTCAGAACAAGTAATGCCATGGGTGGCATGGGAGAAACTAGTGCCACCAAAGGCTTGGGGAGGTTGGGGAAACAAGGAGATCCCTTCTTTCACCCTTTCTCTGGCAGAAAAACTGGGTTGGACACTCATCACCTTGGAAAACCTATGGTCGTTAGTAATCAAAAGGAAATACATTGAAATGATGCCAATAATTGAATGGTTGTGCCTCCCTGCTAATAAATTAAAAAAATCTTCGATTTTCTGGAAAGCAACGCTGGCATCGATCAAGGTTATCAAACAATGAATGGCTTGGCATGTTGGGCATGGTGCTCAGGTAAGGCTGGGGTGTGATCCATGGGTGGGGTGCAGTTAGGGCTACGCTATCTCCAAAGAACTAATTGAGCATCTAGATCAATGAGGCTTCAGCACTCTGAACCATATTTCTCAACATGCTCAGACAAGCATGTGGAGACAAGAATGGATGGTAGGAGAGGCTCTTCAGCTTGAAGATAGGTGGAAATAGGAGTTGCAGGGGTACATCAATGAATTACACAGAGAAAATGTCAAAATTGAGGAGAGGTTGGATGAGTTTAGGTGGGTTCACTCCCCCTTAGGCCAGTACTCCCCGAAATTTAGCTACAAATGGATAATTTCTCAAAAAGGTTGGGCGGAGCCAGAGTGGTGGTTCAAACCTTTGTGGGAGATTAAAGGTTTGGAGAAATCAAAATTATTCTGGTTCATTCTTCAGAAAAAAGTCCCCTCCAAGGATTTCCTTCAACGGAGAGGCAAGATTGGTCCTGGTTGGTGCTCCTTGTGCAAGTCTAGTCAAGAGTATGTACACCACCTTTTTCTCACTTGTACTTTTAATATCAGTCATTGGACCAAAACCCTGCGGCTCCTTAATTTTTCTTAGAAATGGGAAGGTAAAACCATATCAAAAGCATGACAGTGATGGTGGAAGGAATCACTAGATGACAGGGTGAGGAACATACCGCTCATTGTAGCATGGGGAACCTGGATTGCAAGAAATTGAGCCATTTTTCAAGACATCTTGTTCCACATCAATCCAATGGCAACAGAAGGGGTTTATATTCTTTAATTCATTCCCATACCCTCGGAATCCCAACTTGTTAGAGTCATAAAAGTGGAAGAAATTAGGGGAGACATCCCATGGGCATATTTTGATGGGTCATCTAACAAAAAAATAGATGTGGAGTAGGCCTCACCATACACTTCCCCTCTAGGAAAGTGTAAAAAGCTTCGATTGGCCTTAGGCCTCGTAAAAATAACTTTGCAGAAATTAAATCTCTTCATCTCCTTCTATGCTGGATCTCCTACCTTGAGCTAAGAGAAGCCCATATTTTCAATGACTCTACGAACATCATTAAATGGTTTAAAAGATCTCAAAGATACATAAATTACATTTTTACTCATTTATTAGATGATTTTATGGATTTAGAATCCTATTTTAATCAAATCTCTTCTTTTCACATTTACAGGGAACCAAACTATGATGTAGACCTCCTATCTAAGGAAGGTATTCAGCAAGACATGGGGCTCTGGGTAGCAAAAGAGTTTGATGGAGAGTTGATTCGAATCATGGATCAGCCTCCCTCTGTCGGCTGAATTCATCTTCTATTTTACTTGTTCTTTTATGTTTCAACATTGACCTATCCCAAACATTTTTTTGTCATCATTTCTTTATAAACTATTACTGCAACACTGAACTATACTTTGAAAATCCCACCATCTCTATTTCGAATTGTCTTCCTCCTAAGAGGAGATCCAGGAGATTGGTGTGAATTTATTTTTGTCCTTTTGCATTTTAAATCTCATTATCTTGGAAGGTGTCTACCATCCATGTTTTTGCTTTTGTGGGAAGCAAACAACAAGATGTTTGTTTTTCCCACCCCTATTTTAGGGCCTTTTTTTTTCATATTATTGAGGAATCCCAGGGGTTGGAAGCAGATGTTTCTTTAAAATGAACCTTTTGATAGGGCTGGGAGGAAAGGTCAAACTTCTTCCTTCTAAACAACTATGTTGGGTCAATTTACTGTTGTAAACTAATGTAAGTATTTATTATCAATCTGGGTTAGTGGAACTTAGAAGCATCCCCAAAGTATATGGGTTTCAGTTGCGATCAATTAAGAATATGGTTTATTGATGATTAGGGAAATTCATATTACGAATATAAATCTAACTTTAAAAATTTCTAAATTCAGATGTGTAATTAGAAGCAGAAGAATCTCCTAACTTAAAAGATTTATTTTTTCTTCTCTTAACAAGATTACCATGTGAATTGAAAATAGAAAACTACTTAAATAAACAATAGATTAAGATACATGAAGTAATAATTGAAGAGGCTCTTCACTAAAGAGGTCCTAACTGTCCTTCATCATATATTCATTTATCAACAATGCTATTGTTAAAAAAGGAATTCAGGAAAAGTAGGAAAGATGAAACTTAGTTTTTAGTCTCTTGATCAAATAGAAGAAGTATTTAACTTTAAATACTAGTTTGTCTCTTCATATGCAAAATAGAAACAAGATTAAGATCCATCAATAATCAAAGCAAAGAAAGGAATGTAAATATGAATTCTAACTGAAGATCTTGATTAGATAGAAGAATGTTTAACTTTAAACACTTGTTTGTCCTTTCATATGTAGGTTAAGAATGATCATTACATTCATCAATACTTGAAAATATACAACATAAACAAATTAAACATAAGCAAGTTAATTCAGAAATTGTAGCTACGAAATAAACTAAGAAGTGTACTTAGCTCGGTGTGGGGGCCCTCCACCCTTTCATCACACACTGAAGGTAAATTCAGCTACTTAATTCTTCAATCAATCAACCATCATGTAACAACATCAAAATATGATCGAACAGATCTTCAATTATGTCTCCAAGTCTCAGATATAATAATAATAAGTCATACAAGTTCTACATATCAAAGCCTTCAAAGTTTAAGGCTTAAATAGATAAAGTATCTAACAAACTCATATAAAATAGCTCAAATAATCATAACTATCCTTATCCTATCATATCAAGTTGATTTCATCCATCATATCCATCATAATCTAGAAAATCCCACAAAATAAGAGTTTTGACGTAGTTTCTAGGGATCTTCCATAAAGACTGGTCCTGTTTGACCGCCTTTGACCATGCCTATTAAAGCTCAGTATGACTGTTCAAACATGTGTACTCTTATTCTTAGTTTCATATATTTATAGAAACATATCAAGCTCAAGCCCAAGTGTCCTACACATATGCAAACCATAAGGCTATTACAGGAATTTTGGATGCTGTCCAAAAATGCACTTAAATTCCAATTTTTACAAAACCGTCTAATAATTGAAAAATATAATTTAAATAACTTTATATGCATATTTGGGTCAATATAAGGTGAATAATATGGTGAATGGATGAATAATATGGAAAAAATAAGGTGTATTTTCTAAACAAAAAGACATAAAAAACGAGGGCCAACAAGCCGCAAATCCATCTTTTTTTCCTTTTTTTAAAGGGGAAGACATGCAGTTCATCGAATTCCTTGAGCATATACTTTGTAACCTTATATATATTAATATAATGTTCAATTTTTTCTTTGGAAAAATCAAATGACTAAAATATGCTTACAGAGAAAGTGGACATAAAGTACCTAGAGCGATGGTAGCTTATCTATGAGAAGAGATGTGGCGGCTACATGCCTCCAAAATATGTTAAAATGAGGCCCAAGGGAATTTTTATTGTTGCACAATAAGATAAAACCCTAAAAAACCAAAACCCTAACCTGAGGAGATGTAACACCAAGAGTTTATGGGCCCTATTCGGGTTAGTTGGGTAGCCAACTTCCCGAGGTCGTAACTTGGTCATAGTATTTCTATTTGGTGCATATGATACCTCGTTCGAAAGATCTCTCTAAGAAGTACACTGATTAGGGACTCAAAATGGCTCCGGAAGTTTAGGACCCGAAAAAATGTTAAAAATAGTAAATAATGAAACTGATGAAAATGACTACGTGGAATAGGCAGGTGGCCACTAATATCCACTTGGATCAATATCTTTTATTGCGAAGTAGTTTTTATAGTTGTATGACATGTGAGCGCAATAATTTTTTATTGATTTATATGATATGTTTTCATGATTACGTGAGTGTTTTGAAGTGATTTATAAGTCATAAGTATAAGATAATAAGAAAAATAATACATCTACGTGTTGCTAAAGGTTGCAGAAACTTGGTTCTCCATCCACCCATAGTCACTTTAGGTGAGAATACAGTCTCTGTTTGGTGTGTAGTAAGATCAAACTTGGGTCAGCCCAGTTAAATAAAAATCTTATTTAGTGTAGTTGGTATAGGGACAAAGAAGCGAGTTCGTCATTAGTTAAGATCTTGTGAATTTGAGTTGAATGGTGTGCCTACATTAGCATATTTGAATGTATTTCCATTGGGATCATATAGTATGATTTTGGCTATGGACTGGTTATATCTTCATAGGACCAAAGTGGACTTTTATGAAAAATCCATTGAGTGTTTGGATGATGATGGAGAATAGAGAGTCTTGTAGGGTAAGAAGAAATCAACATCAGTTAGAATGGTAACAACTATGCAAGTGAAGGGTAGTCACAGGAAAGGGTGTATGTTATTTGCAGTGCATAATTATAGTGACAAAGGTAAGGAGGTTGAGGATGTGGAGGTATTGATCAGGTAGCATGTTTTACAACAATTTTAGGATGTGTTTCTAGCAGATATTTTAGATTTTTCGCCCGCAGAGAAGTGGAATTTTATATTGAGTTGGTACTAGGCGAAAGACCAATGTCAAAAGCACCATACAGGATGAGCAGTCCATAGTTGGTAGAGCTAAAGTTGTAGTTGGAGGAAATTATTGACAAAGGATACATGGTGCTCATTAGACCAAGTGTATCTCCATGGGGCACACCGATATTTTTTCTGAAGAAGAAGGATGGTACCCTCGCGTTATGTATTGATACGAAGAATTTTAAAAAGGTGACCATAAAGAACATGTATACATTGTCAAGGATTGAAGACTTGTTTGATCAGTTGAAGGGAGCAACAGTGTTCTCAAATATTGATCTAAGATCTGGATATCATGAGGTATGCATTAAAGAATATGACATTCACAAGATAAATTTCTAGACTAGGCATGGGAATTATGAGTTTGTCGTAGTTCCATTTGGTTTGACTAATGCTACAACTACTTTGATGTGCTTGATGAATAGTGTGTTGTGTCCTTTTATGGACAATTTTGTTATTGTATTCATTGATGATATATTGGTATGTTCTAAAAATTAATAAGAGCATCTTGAACACTTATCAACAATATTGAGATTTCTAAGAGAAAATAAGTTGTATTCCAAGCTTAGAAAATGCAGTTTCTTTTAGACAGAGGTGCATTACTTGGGACATGTGGTTTCCAAGGAAGCATTGTAGTGAATCTAGAGAAGGCAAGGGCTATCATGGAATGGGAAGCTCCTAGGAATGTGGATGAGATAAGGTCCTTTATCGGGTTAGTAGGTTATTACAGGAGGTTCATCAGGAACTTCTCACATATTTAATATCCCATCACATTATTGAAAATGAAAGGTAAGAAGTTTGAATGGACAGAAGAGTGTGCAACAAGTTTTCAGCAGTTGAAACAATTGTTGACACATGTTTAAGTGTTAAAGATTCCAGATCTAGACAGATAATTTTCGACACACACAAATTCTTGCAAAAGAGGACTTGGTGGAGTTCTTATGTAGGAAGGACATTTAGTGTGCTATGAGTCACAAAAATTTAATGAGCACGCACAAAATTTTCTGACACATGATATTGAGTTGTAAGTGATCATTCATGCATTGAAGATGTAGAGACACTATATTATTCGCAGGAGGTTTTTACTGATGAGTGATAACAGTAGATTGAGGTATCTATTTCACCAACTGAATTTGAATGCTAGGCAAGCTACATGGTTGACTGTGATAAGTGAGTTTGAGATTAATATCATGTACATTAAAGGAAAAGAAACAGGGTTGCAGATGCTCTTAGCATGGAGATACAAGTAAATCATATAGTATCTATGAGTTCTTATGGGACAAATCTATAGGATCGAATATTACCAGAAGGTCAATAGGATAATAGGTACATGGATCTTAGGCACAACTTATCGCAGAATACATGTACAGGTACATGTAGTGGTACAGATATAGGTACAAGTATAGGTACATGTAGTGGTATAGGTACATAAGCAGGTACATGTGCATAATATGTGGACTATCATCTTACAACAGATGGATTGGTGAGATTTAGGCACAGGATCTATGTAACAGATAACAATGAGCTCAATAATATTATCTTTAGGGAATTTCATGTCAAACTATATTTAGGTCACCCAGGATATCATAAGACATTAACAGTGGTAAATAAGTTCTACTACTTGCCGAATTTAAAGAAAGAAGTGGCAGAGTTTGTCGCGATATGATTGCATTATCAACAACTAATGGAAAATTGTAAGAATCTAGGTGGGTTGCTACAACCGATTTTGATTCCAGATTGGAAATGGGAGATAATTTTCATGTATTTCATCACAGGTTTGTCGAGGACATCCATACAAGATGATTTGATTATGGTTTTGATTGATAGGTTGATGAAGGAAACACACTTAATTCTAGTGAAGTCTACTTATTTAGCTAATTATGTAGCACATGTATTCATCAGGTATGTAGTGAGGTTGCATGGTGTTCCAAATAATATTGTGTCAGACAGGGATGCTAAGTTCACTACAAGATTGTGGAAAGAGTTAGTTGCAGGTTTGGTTACATATTTATCCTTCATCACAACTTATCATCCACAAATAGATGGACAGATAGAAAGGGTCAATAGAATATTGGAGGACATGTTGAGGATTTATGTGATACATGAAAAATGAAAGTGGGAAGATTATCTTCCACTGGTAGAGTTCTCTTACAACAATGGGTATCAAGAGTCTTTTCGTATGAGTCTGTTTGAGACACTTTATGGTCTGAGTTGTAATAATTCTATTAGTTGGAATGATATATACAATAGGGTATTGATAGGACTAGATATGTTGGCAGAGATGGAAAAATAAATGCAAGTAATCAAGAAATAATATAAAGACAACACATGATAGATAGAAAATTTAAGTAGATTGGAACAGGTTGTTTAAGGAGTTTCAAGTTGGGGAACATGTGTACTTGCACATCAAGCCCAGGAAGACCTCCTTGAGGATTGGATCATGTGCCAAGTTTGCACCTAGGTTGTTTGGAACTTTCAATATTCTTGAATGGATAGGACCAGTAACATATCGAATCGCACTGCCTTCGACATGAAAATTCCATGATGTTTTAGATGTTTTAATTATGAAGAAGTATGTTAAATATGTTCATCATGTGATTGACTAGTCTATACTTTAGGTGGAGCCATAATGAGAATTCTAGCTTGAACCTTAGTGCATTTTGCAGCGAAATATGCTCATGCTCAAGAACCTCAAAATTGAGAAGGTTAGAGTACAATGGAAGCACTTTGGGTTCGATGACAATACATGGGAGATGAAAGATCAGATGTGGCCTATGTATCCTTATCTATTCGCTGGTTGAGCAAATTTCATTGGTATATGTTTTTGGTATATGTTGTAGTGTGATGTTTGGGTTATGTAGATATGTATACAGATGTAAATATTGGCATGAGCTTTGCTATAAATCTCTAATAAGTAGTATGGGTTTCATTTCGTTATGGTTGTTATGTTTTTATGTTTTCATGTTGGTTGCTTCTCAGAAGGTTGATAATTGTAAATATTGTAATGAGCTAAGTTATAAAGCTCCAAGGTAAGTATGCTTTTCTTTCAGTAGTCTTGTTGGGTGTAGCTATCATTGAACACCAAGGATAGTTTTCCCCCAAGGGGAGGGTTATGTAACAACCTTGGTAAAAAAATCCATGTAATAAATTTAATAAAGTAAAAATAATAACCATGGTCACGGGACACGTATTCCAAGCTTATCATTGGGAAAAACATCCTATTCTGGGTATTCATTTGGTTTGTTATGGCTATGGAAATTGGAAAATAAAATGTCTATCACTCTGAAAACAAATTAGGCATTAATTGGAATTTTATTTATCATTGAAAATAATATAAATTAGGAGAAAACGAAGGTGAAAGGTCACAGATTACATGTGAGGAGGAAAATTAAAGAAAATAATGGAAAATTTAAGAAATTAGATGCCTCAATAATAAAAATGCTTTTGAGGATTAATTGGTACCATTTTTCAGTTTATTTTTTTGGATCTCTCACTCTCTCTCTCAAATACTCTTGGACGCTTAGATTTTTCTTGTAGCACTCTTGGAGTTGTGTGGCATACTTTGGATTTAGAGAAAGAAGGCAAAGGAAGAGCAGGAAAGTGCAAGAGGACATCAGTTTGAAATACTATACTGGGTTTTTCTTGCAAGTACCGAGTTGCATATAAGATTTCCTTACTAGTTTTCACATGCTTGTAGTTTATCAGGAATAATATTTCATTTGCGTGGAGGATTATTTGGATTGACAGAGGTTTTTCCTAGCTTTACGGTTTCCTGGATAACCACGGTTTTGTGGGAGTCTTTCCCTTTTATCTTCTGGTTGGTTCTCGTGTTCCTTTGGCTGTGGGTTGATTTATTATTTCCTGGAGTGTTGGTTGGACAAACACTCCAGAGCCTTGTAATAGCGTGGCTTGAGTTACTAGTCCCAGAGCCTTGGTTGGACAAATTCTCTAGAGCCCTTGGTGGGTTGAGTTACTAGTCCTAGAGCCCTGGTTGGACAAAGGATTTGGAGCCCAGCAACAATTGTGGGTTGAGTTACTAGTCCTGGAGCCGTGGTCGGAACAAATGCTCTAGAGCGCTCGACAACTTGGGTATAAACCAATCTTGTTATGTTTAGTGATGTTCAACAGTGAGGTGGAACCACTAATTGAGGGTTCAGGTGGTTTTGCATCTAGAATCCCTGGTTTGGTTTTGTTAGATTTATTTCATGAGGTCCCACATTCATGCTTGGAATATGGCATAGGGGTGATTGGCTGAAGAGAGATCTGGTTCAGATAATCTATGGTCGGGTGGAACGTGGAAGTCCTGAACCTGGTTGGCCTTTGCATTCATTATTAAGAGATTCCTCTATTTTGTATTTCATGTGTAAATGCATTAGTCCATATGTGGTATTTATGGGTGTCAGTTCCATGTTATTTTTGTTGTTTATATGTTGGTTAAAAATATGTTTTATGACAGTGATGATGTATGGCTCTCATCATGTTTTCATTTGTAAATTAATTTATAATGAATGTATGACTTAATAGATGATAATGCAGCTAATTTGATAAGGCATCAATGCTTCTTAGTGATTCTCAGATAAGTATGAACCCCTATACCCAGATATGTTGTTAAAACCTATAGAATACATATTTGTGACATGTTTGAAGAAATATCTATCATGGATAATAGGGGTCCAATCAAGTCTTTGTTTTAGTACTTTAATTTGTATCATTTTTTCACTATTAATTCTCATTTCTATAAGTTTCATGGTTTTCTCGGTAGTGACTAGTTCCTAGCACTGCAAATTAGCTTTAACTCTCGTAGTCACTGACATAGAATTGGGAGAAACAAGCTACAGTCACACTCAGGTAGGTTCATGGGAGTGACTGCGGCTCTTAGTCACATGGAGGCATTAGAAAGTGAGTGACTGGGGCTCCAATTCATTGAAATGTTGAGGTCCCTCAGGATATGGTCACCTTGAAGGGTGGGTTAGCTCCTAGAGTTTTTGTAATATGTGTGAATGGTTATATTTTTTGTGTTTCGTCAGTTCCACTTCCTTAAAGTGGTCTAGGAGGTTGAATCACATCATATTAGCCTCTCATCACATGGTTACCCTGGATGGTCGGTTAATTAGGTAGATGTGGGAGGAGGGTGGTTACAGGAATAAGGGATAATTTCCCATTAGAATACCCTACCAAATGCTTTTTTTTTCCGTCCTTGGGACCCATGAGAGGCAGGAAAATATGAGCGAGGTGGATGTTGAAAGTAATTTCCATATTTTTGAACCTTCTTTAACTAATGGGAATATCTCTGTGCATATTTTTCTAGTTCCTTCCAAATATTTCTGCAACAAGTCTTATATGTTATCAAATTCCATTATATTCCCCGCTAAATAATAGATTCATCATTGTTGTATCCTTCACATTATGTTTTCATTATTAATAATTTCTTATTTTACCAAATGAATTTTTTCCTTATTATATTTACCTCCTTTCCATAAAAACTTCTTGAATTCTTGAGCATTAGTTTTTCAAAATCTAGTAGGTGCTACAGTTGTTGTGATTTGGAAAAGTGGGATATTTTATAGGATTTGTTTTAGGAGGACTCATCTATCGACTACGTTCATCTATTGATATCCCCATTTCATGAGACTTTCTTTTAGGTTATCCAATACTATGTACCGTGATGGATGGGGGAAAGGCTTAAAACATATCAAAATGATTAGATATCTAATTGAAGAGGATTCCTATTGAATAAAAATATGAAGGATTTGTTGCACTACTAATTCTCTCATTTTTATTTCATTCTACATAAAGGTAGGATTTTCCATTTATTTTTAGTGCCCTATAGGTTTGAACAAAAAAAAATTAATACTACATTCAATGTAGGCAGAATAATTACGAATGCCACTACCATGAGAACGTTTTCATATTCAAATTGGGTATGGTTAATTTTTCTCACTCCTTTAGTAATCTATAAATGATGGAGGTTTCCAAGGTTTCTCTCAAATTTTAATTTACCGTGTAATGACTCTACCATGAGAATGTGTAAGATTATGAAGAGTGGACATCCGTTTATTAGTCCTCCCAAAGCTTGAAAATACTTGTTGATCTCCCATTGACCAATGGCAGCTTCCATCATGAGATGATACATGCTAATATCCATTTTATAAGTTGATATTTCAACCCATAGTGAGAAAGAACTGCAAATAAAAAGTTGTATTGAATCCAGTCAAATGTATTGGTCATATACAATTTAATTATAATTTGTTTTTCCACTTATGCTCTGTTGGAGTGGATGGATTCCTGTACCAAAACTATATTATTCATTATTTTCTTATTTTGGATAAATCCAACTTGGTTTTGGGATGTTAGTGATGGAAAACGATAGTTGACTATGCTTTTGATGATTATATAGATTAATGTATATGAAATATTGCATAGTAACATAGGGTGAAATCTATTTAAGGAAGATGGATTCAAATATTTTGTAATGAGAAATATAAAGGAAGAATTTATTTGTTCCCTCATTCAAAATGATATGAGTATGTATTATATTGTACTTTTCAAATCATGGTTTATAATATCCCAACAACTCTTGTATAAGTACACTAAAAACCCATGAGGGCTCAGTTCCTTATTTGAATTGAAAGTCAAGTGAACCTCCCATACTTGTGTGTCTTAATAATCTACTTTAGCCTCACATTGTTGTCCATGCTAACCATCGGGGGTATATTTTATAGAATTTTTTCTATAACTTCTCCATCGTCATCAGAATTTTCAAAGTACAAATATGAAAAATGTCTTAAATCTTCTTGTTTGATCCATTCAAATGAATTGAGTGTATTTCCCTCTATTGTGTTCATTTAGTTTACATTATTCCTCCCCGCACTTTGATTAATTTTTTTAGCAAAAATGAAATGTGTTTCTATCTCTTGATTTTAACAATAAAATCCTTGATTTGAGGCACCACATTTCTTCCTCACATTTTAAATTCATCTAAATTTCTTGGCAGGATTTATTTTCTTTTGTCATGGAGCTCTGTATGATTATTTATTGTTCCATATTTCCTTGAAGTTTTTATAGTTGTTTCTTTAATATGGATACAAAAAAATTTATGTACCTACAATTGGATTTGCCCATTATTTTAAGGTGTTCTTTTCTTTTCTGTTATTTTTCTCCCAAATGAAAACTATGGATCCTTCAATCCACTAACTTTATTCCATCGACACTATTTTAAAAAATTCACATTCCTTACACAAGATGGAATTGTAGTAGAAGAGGAGGGTCCATAATTTTTTAGAGGGGATATGGATATAGCAATAGGATGATGGTCCAAATGTCCCCATGGAAGGATTTGGGATAGAGGGGTGGCATTTTCATCCAAGATTGAGCTTTGAATAAGGAACCTATCTAGTCTTTCCATGATATTTCCTAGTCTGGTTCTTATATTTTACCAAGTTTATTTTCCATAGATAGCCTTTGGTCATATAAATCGAAGGACAAGATGAGATTTTGCAATTTTTCTCAATATGGGTCCTTGACCTTAGAGTCCCCTTTTTTCACACATGATTGAGTTGTAGTATTAAAATAACATACAAAAATATTGTCGAACTCCTATTCTTTTTTTTATTTTTAAAAGCATTGCCCAACATGCCATCTTATTAGAGTAATAATTGGGCATATCAATGTTAATGAAATTATATGTTTTAGATGGGTAGACCCAAAGAAACTATACAACTATCCACTTTTAAGAAATACACTCTTGATTGAGTAGAAAGTGAGAAAAAGACCAAATTGTACAGATGTACCCTAAAGCCCCTATTTAACGAGCTTCATGGAATACACTTCCTTTCCGTATTTTCCTACTTCTATGGAGGATGACATCCCCCTATAGTTTAGTCTCTTGGAGAAGCAAGACTTGAAATGTTTCCATTAGAATAGTCTTCCTCATTGATACCCATTTTTCTTAACTTCCCAAACCTTCATAGTTCTATGATATGGATTTGATCATTAATTATTTTCATTAGATGTCCCTCCATTTATGGGGTTTATTTACACTTGGGTTCTTAATATTTCGATTTTTTCTATTATAAACTCCCTCAAAATTATGTTGTGTTTCCTCCCTTTTCTTCTTGATATTTTTACTATTTACTATTCACCCTTTCATTGCTTCTTCTTCTTACTATTCTCCAACTCACTATGCTACCAAAAAGACCAACAATATGGGATGATGATAGTAGGAGGTTCCTACCAAATAATAAGATCTTAATGTTGCTAGATAGGGATGGAATTGTTGTTTGCAAGGGAAAGTCTTCCAATGGGGAATTTTGTCTCTTTCTTCATTCTCTTCTACATTATTTTTTAGGTATTTCTAGGGTTTTGGATATCAGTTCATATTTATTTACATGTGGTTTTCACTTATCATTTTGATTTGAGGAGGGTTCTTTTGTTATGAAACCAACTCCAAAAATAGAAGAAAAGAGAGATCAACGCCTTAGAAATAGCCACTTCGAGGGGGAAACCTCCAATACATTACATAAATGAACAATTATTGGATGATACAAATGAAAAAAACCCCCTTCTATATATAGGAGTCCATGGGGTCACAATATAAGCCTAGCCGACCTAACAATAATAATGTAAGGGTACAATAATAACAATATTGGGGTTACAGGGGTACAACAATAACAATAAGGGGGTTACACTAACAACAATAAGGGACTATACTAGTAATATGGGGACCTAACATGTCCCTCTCCTTCAAAAAAGTGTTGTCCTCAATGCTTGAGTAGCTTCAGATGCTTCTGTATAAAATTCTCATTCTCCCATATAGAATATTTAGAGGGTAATTTCTTCCATTTGATAAGATACTCTGAAATCGATCGATTTCGTAGCTGTCGAGTTCTTGTTTCTGTGACTGCTTCAGGTTCCAATATGATTTTTCCTTCCTCATTAAGTTCTAGCAATATTGTTTGAACTGGAAGTTTTTCCCATATAACCTTCTTGAAGCATGAAACATGGAAAACTAGATGCACTCGCGAAGAAGCAGGAAGCTCCAATTTGTATGCCATAGTACCAATCTTTTGCAACACCTTGTAAGGACCATAGTAATTTGGAAATAGTATATTACCCTTCTTAGCTTGCTTGAGGGACATTTTTTTGTATCGTTGTAGTCATAAAAATACCCAGTATCCTACATCAAAACTTCTCTTGTTGCAATGTTGATCTGCCTGTTGTTTCATTCGATTTTGTGCCAAATTAAGATTATCCTTTAGGAGTTGGAGAACTTCTTGTTGATGCTCTATGTGATATGCCACTACTTGAACCATAGAATTTTATCTTAAAGAAGATGTGATGGACAATGGATGATATCCATAAAGTTCCATAAATGGGATCATTTTTTCTTTAGTATGGAAGGAAGTGTTATACCACCATTCAGCGAGAGGTAACCACTTGACCAATTGTTTTTTCTTATCAGATAGAAAACAACGAAGATATCCTTCAAAAAATTTATTCACTATTTCATTTTGACCATCGGATTGAGGATGATAAGATGAGCTATGAGCTAGTTGAGTACCCAAACAAGAAAATAATTCTGTCCAAAAATTTCCAGTAAAAACGGGATCTCTGTCACTTACAATAATCTTTGGGTTTCCATGTAGCTTTTGAATTGTTTCCATAAATGCAGTAGAAATTGTACTTGCTTTAAATGGATGAGATATTCCACAAAAGTTTGCATACTTGGTAATTATATCAACTACCACCATGATCAAACTCTTTCCTTTAGACTTAGGTAAACCTATGATAAAATCCATTAAAATCTCCTCCCAATTATGACTTGGAATGGATAAAGGTTGTAGAATACCCGGGGTCTTAATTGTCTCAACTTTATTTTTCTGGACAACCAAACATTCTGCCACAAACTTTTGAATATAAAATTTAAGGCCATCCCAAAAAAATTATTTCTTCACCTTGTGGTAGGTTTTTAAAAATCCTATGTCCTCATAAAGGAGAAGTGTGCAATTCCAAAAGAATATTTAGTTTTAGTTGGGAATTCTTGCAAATATAAAAGCGATATTTGTACCATAAGGAATCATTTTTCTAACTAAATGTATCATATGTACTAGGATCTTGATGAAAATTTTGAATGACTATCAACACTTCTTTGTCCTTCTTCCATTCATCCATTGCTTTAGTTATCCAATCTAGTTGGATAATCGAAATGGCACAAAGAAATTCTTGCAACTCTTCATCCTTTTCGAGATATTCAATAATATTAGGCTTTTTTGCAGTATTTATTTCAAAGTCCCCACTCAATATCTTGTGACCATTTTTTCTGCTTTTCCAGGATAGTCTTTTGTTCCAAAAAGTGTTTAAGATTATCATGACTATTTTTTACCTTGAACTGCTCTCCCATTATGTAAGGTCATAAATTTATTTAGGCAAAAGTAGTATTGCCACATTTCTTATCATAAATAGTCAGAATACCATTTGATTGGACAATTTTCAAAAGAAATGGGTCTTCCTTCTTGCACTAAAATAGCACCAATTAAATTTCTTGAGGCATCACATTCCACAATAAAGGTTTTTGTGAAGTCTGGTGTAGCTAAGACCGATGCTAGGCACATTGCCTCTTTAAGATGTTCAAAGGCCTTAGTTGCTTCAGGAGTCCATTGAAATGCATATTTCTTCAATAATGTTGTTAGAGGTGCAACTATTCTCCCATAATTCTTAACAAAATTGTGATAATACCCTGTTAACCCAAGAAATCCTTGCAACTTCTTTAGGGTTGGGGCACTTTCCATTCCTTAATGGCTTTAATTTTGCTAGGGTCTACCTTAACACCCTTGTGAGATACAATATGACCCATTTATTCCATCACCTTCTGAAATATTTGGATGTTTTTGCATATAATTGTTTTCTCCTCCAATAGTTTTATATCCCGTCTATATGTTGAACACGATCTTTTGAAGACCTATTAGAATATGTCATAAACATTAGTGGTACCAGGTGGTTTGAAAATGAAATTCATTGTACCTTGAATGTAGAAGGTACTGTGTCCAAAAGGTATGACCAAAATTTTACACACCATTTCATGAGTTCAAATGTTGTTTTTTGAATATCTTCACTATTCCATCTGATGACATCAATGGAGATCCAAACTGTAAAAATGTTCCATGTAATTCATCCAATAATTCATCAATCACAGTGAATGGGAAATTTATTCTTTAATAGTGAGCTAATGAGTTCTCTTACACCTAGATAGACAAAGCAACATCCATCCTTCTAAAACAACATTATATAAATAAAAGAACTGGACTAGATTAGATTACACCAACAAATTTAACATTTCTACAATCATACGTTAAATTTCACTCTTTTGGACATAAGGATATCTGTAAGGCCTAATGTTTCGAGGGACACTTCATGGAATAAAATGAGTAGCATGATCATGATCATGAATAGGTGGGAGTCCTTTGGGAGTTTTAAACACCTTGGAATGATTGTCCAAGACTTGTTGGAGATCCAAAGAAATAGATGATTTTGATGTTGGAACTTCTAGTGAGCATAATTATGTAATTAGACCACGTTGTTCTTTGTTAAAAATATTTTTCATGACATTAGAGCTTATTATCTTTCCTGGCTTCCCTGTGATACCCCGTAATTTGATTTCCTTTCCTTCCGAAAAAAATTTCAAGAAAAGTTCTCGAAAATTAAAATCTACCGTCCCCAAAGATTGTAAGCAATATACTCCTAGTACAACATCAACACCTCCCATTGGAATGGAAAGCATTGGAAAATTCAATACGTATTCCCCCATGGTTAGCTTGATATTATGGAATTTTCGAAAGCAATTTATAGCTCCTACATTTGCAACCATCACTTGACATTATAGTGCTAAGTATAGGAAACAATTCAATTCCTTGGCTACCTTACAATGAATAAAATTACAGGGACTACCCGGATCAATCAACACTATTAACTTTTTCTTCTTGATATGTCCTTTTATCTTGAGAGTTTCAAGAGTGGTAATTCTTACCAATGCATTGCATGATATGGTCAGACTCATTTATTCTTCTTTTAGGGTTGGTTCCTGGTTTATATCCTCTTCTTTTGAATTTTCTTGTTCATTTTCTTCCTCCTCTTCACAACCTGTGTAAAATAATTTCTTCTCACCACACTTATGACCTTTAGTGTATTTTCTATCACAACTGTAGCAAAGCCCTTTTTCTTCTTTTTTTTCCAATTATTGTGGTGTCAACCTTCTAGGTTGTGGAAGTCTAGGAGTAGTAACACCTCCATCTTTATAGATGTGAGTGGTAGGCTTCCTTATCGCCATAATTTTACATTCAATTTTTCTTTCCAACCTGAATGCCTTCTCCAATGAATTAGGTTCCCAAAAGAGAACTTCATGTTGGATGTTATCATTTAAAGTACCTATGAAGACATTAATATTATGTTCCTCTAGAATATCAGTTACCCTTATATTCAGTTTTTGGAAGTCCTCCATGTGCTCCACCACTGAACCATTTTATTTGAAATTTATCAATTGGCTAAAGAATGTGTTGCTCTTTGTATCCTCATAATGTGCTATAATTTCCTCCATAAAAATTGACCAAATGATAATTTTTTTATGGGAGCAAAGCCATAGATACCATAGAAATGTATTTTTTTCTAAATGTAAAGTTGCAATGCGTACCTTTTGCATGTTTTGCACATTACTGAGATCAAAATTTTTCTCCATCTATAGTATCCGTGTTACAGGATCCTTTCCATAAAACTTCCTCATATCCATATTTGGAATATGTTGGTTCTTCAATCCAACATTAGAGTGTGTGAAATCATGATTAACATTTATTTTGTTCACATCATGAGTTTTATCTACTATCTTTCTTCCATTAGGAATCATTTCTTGTATTAAACTTATCATCAAACCTTCCATGTCTGCTTTTAGATCATTCTTCATGTCTTACATGTTGTCTTTCATTTTTTCATCATTCTTAGCTTCCATGTCATCCATCTTGGCTTCCATGCTAGCTTCCATGTCATCCATCTTCGCTTCCATGACATTCTTCAAACCATCCATCTTAGCTTCCACACCTTTCTTCAAACCATCAATATTAGCTTCCATGCCTTTCTTCAAAACTTCCATTTCATTTTTTTTTCTCTTTGTGAGAGCGAAATTTGCTGCACTTTCTCTTGTAATTTTGATATGTCATGTAGTGCTTCTTCCTCTTCAGGAGTCATAGTGGAGCCTTATGAGGGCTTAATGGGTGCTAAATTATTTTTAGGTGGCATTTTAGAAACCAATACTAATATCTATGCTTCAATAGTGGTACCAAAGAAGCATCCATCTTTCAGCAAGTGTAATTGTAGGTATGTGAATGATGTCTGGAAGGAAAATAACTCTATGGTACGATACGGGACATGGTACGGTATGGTATGGTATGGTAACAGTTACTACCGCTAGGGCATTACTACATCTAGCATGAGGACCAAGTAAGGCTACATGGATGAAGTCCGTGTAATCCGTTACCAGCATGATTTTCCACATCACTTTGTCGCGGGCTTATTTCACTAACAATAGGACGGGGCTCACTAAATAATAGTGCGTGCTACGAGTGCCCTTGGAATCACTTCAAACTGATTTTTCACACAAGACTTATGCAAATCAGAAAACAAAATACACAAATTTTTCTTGCTTTTGAGGAGCTCGATATTGAAACTGAATTATCTCTGTGATTTAAGATCTTGAATATCTTAAATTTGGCCGTGACGAAGCCCTCTAAATATTCTTTTAAATGCCACAAGTATGACATGATTTGGATTCTTTAAGACAAAGTTATGCCAATATCCCATGATGACCTAATTATGGACTGGTTCAGTAGAGCAAACTTGTACGACGTTCCATGTGTCATTGTTTCTTCCTTCGACTCTGAAGTTGATACATAGGGAACTACAATCCATTTACTTGCGACCACTTTCTACATAATTCCAATCCGATGCTAAGAGAAAGGGTTATGAAAATTTTCCCATAGTCACCTCTTTGAGATGAAATTCGGGAGCCTGAAACAATCCTAACTTCCACAGATCATATCTCGCAAAATATTGCGAACCGAGATCTAAAATTTTTATAGGAGGTTCCTCAAGATTTCGGCTTCACATTATAAAAATTTCAGCTTCTGAAACTTTGTATCGGAAACGTTATAGAGAAAATTTCATGATAACATATTTTAGTTGAAATTCAGGAGCCTGAAAAAACCCTAACTTTCACAAATCATATCTCCGAAAATATTGTGAACCAAGATCTGAAATTATTACACGACGTTCCTTAGGATTTTGAATTTGCGCTATAAAAATTTCAGCTTTTGAACCTTTGTAGAAAAAAAATTATAGCAAAAATTCGACGATGACCTGTTTGGAGCAACAAAACCCTAGAATCCAAAGCTGTGTACCAAATGCTATGAAACAAGCTCAAAAAAATAGAAGAAAAGAGAGATCAACTCCTTAGAAATAGCCACTTCGATGGGGAAACCTCTAATACATTACATAAATGAAAAATTCTTGGATGATACAAATGAAAAAAACCCCCTGCTATATATAGGAGTCCATGGGGTCACAATGTAATCATATACGACCTAAGAATAATAAGGTAAGGGCACAATAATAACAATATTGGGGTCACACGGATACAACAATAACCATAAGGGGGTTACACTAACAATAATAAGGGACTATACTAGTAATATAGGGACCTAACATCTTTAGGGAGTCACTCGTTCAATGGAGGTTGTTTTGTGAGGTTTTCCTATCTATTATTTTTGTGTTTCTTCTTAGGTTTTTCCCATTGTTCTGCTTATTGTCCTTGCTTGTCCTCTAAGATAGTTTTAGGGAAATTTCTAGCAAATTTTTCGTACTCATGATAACGTTAACATTTTATAGGGATTTGACCAAATTCCACCTCATAAACAAAATTCATATTGTCTAGTGACAACTTAATTTCTTTTCAAAAGGACCTTTTCTATACCATTTTCAGCACATATTCTATGACATGCAAATGACATGCAAACATTCCTTCTATGGTGTTTTCTTTATCAATATATTTCCCATGGGTGTTTCCTATGTTCTTGTAGATTTCCTCATTTTAATAGTGAAGTGAGAGGTACGATACCTTTACCCAATATAAAATAGCTATATTTTTACTCACAGAGATTCGAACCAGTGACATTCACATCATGAACTTAAAAATACATCTATCACCATCTATTCTACACCCTATATATATATATATATATATAAAACACAAATACTTTTTTGCATTAATATTTGCATTCATAATAGATAATTCTTTAGAATTTATAATCTGATAATATAGATAATCGTAACATCTTTATGTCATTCTATAATACAATTCATACTTTTTCTTGGATCGGGGAAAAAGTTTGCAAAATCTAAAATTCAAATGTTTAAAACTAATGTAAATTCGATCTACTTTACAGAACAATTAAGATTTCATTGTCGTTAAGACATTAATAGCCAAGTTGACTCCTTGTTTTGTTGAGCACTATTTGTATATATAGCTTCTAAGAAATTGAGGTCTAGCTCTTTCTCATTTTCATTTTTTTTTAATAGGCCTTGATATTTTTTAAGGATTAATTTTTAAGTTAATTAAATATTATCGGTTATTTTTGGGTGGTCGATCCACTAACAGGGAATTTCACGGGACATAATTTATTATTATCAAAGTGATAGCGGACATGTAGACTATTTAAATATGATTTATTAAAATATATTATTTGGAAAATTATTAATATGTTTTGTTTTTCAAAATTTACAAAGTTTAAATTAAATTTTATTTAAATCTATTTATTTAAGGTTTAGCTTAATTTATAAATTAAATGATTTTTTTATATAATTTTTTTCTCATTAATTTTAATAAAAATCATACATATATTTAAAAATTTTGAGATTAGATTATTTAATATGTATAATTAAAATTTTCTAAAAGTTTTGAAGAGTATTAAATTTATTTATAAATTCATAAACATACTTGAAATAATAAAAAAAAAATTAAAATTATATTACCTCATTTCAGTGATTTATATGAAAAATAATTTCATTTATAATTAAACTAAACCTTTATTTAATAACATTTTAATAATATATCCACATATATATATAGATAGATATATAACTTTTTTAAAATTTCAAAAATATTATAACTCTCGCTAAATTTGGGCAATTGGTAATTCACTCCATTGATTCCAACACTCTTTCACATATATGTGAAAGTTAAGCACCAAGTAAAGCTAGCCCTATAACTAGAATTATTGTGTTTATTTACTTGGCTTGTTAATTTTCCGAGATTTTGGAGATAGGTTTGGGATCTTTCTTTTGTTTGACTCTTCTAACTATATTTGGGCGCTGATAATGTCAGATTCTCGAACTATTTTGAAATTAAACTAACAATAGTTAGGAAAGACCCTTCGTGTGGAAAGACTCTTCCTCATTGTATTGTATTTTTAGTTAGGGAAAGACACTGTCTTATTGTATTGTATTTTTTTAGCTAGGGAAAGATTTTTCTTCATTGTATTTTTTTTTTTAATTTATTTTAATATGGTGGATATATTTTGAAATATAGAAAACAATTACTAGGTCAAGCAATGCTTTCCTACTATTAATTATTATTTTTTAAATAATCAATTAAAATAATTAATTATATCCTACCCATCTACCTCACAAAAGTCAGCAATTAATTGTTACCACACACAAATATCAATTAATGTGATTCATATTAGCCAATCTAATACATTTTCCACATTTATATATGAATAAATATATGAAAATGACATAAATAAATATATATCAACGGAATTTATTAATATATTCACGTCGTAAGGTGTTACTATTTGAAAACAACTCCCCACGTCACTATTTGAAAACAACTCCCCTAGATTAGACGATTGCAATGTTTTAGGCCATTAGATCAAGTAAAAAATTTTAGATATGTTTTTTATAATGTTAGCTTTTTTCTTTTTAATAAGAGAGATTGAATTTAGGTTGAAATGTTTTTTGACTTGGTATTCATGTGGAATGTAGTTTCTTTATAGGGGGGACTAATATGGCCTAAATCAATCTTAAATTTGGATCTAAAATAATTATTTAATAAAATTATTTTTAAATGTTTATAACCATTTTTCTTTTAAAATTTTACTTAATAAAATGTATCTAAATTTTCATACATCCAAATATACATAGTTTTTCTTGTTCTGTATTATAAAAATTTTATTTATAATAAAAATTATATCATAAAATTAAACTCCACAAAAGCCAATTAATTTATATTACATGGATAAAAAACAATACAAAAAGGGAAAATAATGATACACTATAAATACAGCCCATGGTATTGGTCCATGGTATTCATATGGAATGTAGTTTTTTTAATAGGGGGAACTAAGATGACTTAAATCAATCTTAAATCCCGATCTAAACTAATTATCTAATAAAATTATTTTTAAATGTTTATAACCATTATTCTTTTAAAATTTTACTTAATAAAATGTATCTAAATTTTCATATATCCAAATATATTCTGTATTATTTTTGTTACAACTATTTTATTATTCCAAAAATACATGGTTTTTTTGTTATATATTATTTATGTTACAATTGTTTTATAATTCATGATTATTATTTCTTAATATATAAAAAATTAAATTAATAATGAAATTTATTAAAATATGTGATCTTTTTTAAATTTCCAAGTTATTTCAGAGGACATGATTTATCTTGAGCAATAGTGATGAATGTTCATAATTCTCATTTCTTAAATAAAACTAAATTTATCTTTAAAGGGTTGAATGTATGGAATCCATTTTCCTTGATACACATGAGAAGTGCAATGAAAAATCTTGAAATTTGGAAAATGTGAGAATGTATGATTCTTTAGAAGGAAACGACATTGACAAGGCTATGGAGGACCAAGTAGCAAAATTAAAAACAAAAGAGGACTCTTTAGAAAAAAATTTACTCAAGGATTTTAGAAACCAGATGAGCTACATAGCCTACATTATCTCACTGATTAAAGTAAGTGCGCAAAAAGAGAAAAAAAATAGTGATATAGAGACAATTTATTCATAAACAAGAGAAATCCAGAATTATAACCCGAGATAGAGTTATGGGAAGAGAAAAATTCCAATTTTAAGGAGGAGTCAAAGTTACAAGAGTAGTAATTCACTCAACATAATTCTCCACCGCTTATTCTGAAGGAGAAAGTTACTACTACCTCATCAATTGAAGAAGTCCCACATGAGAAAATCAGAAGAGATTCCTCCATGTTATTTTCATTTGACATTCAATCACTCTACTCTTTTTTGTCTAGTAGTCCCTTTACCGCTTCCCTAAAATTCAATGACTCAAAAAATACTAGACAAAATACACTTACCTATTCTCCGTTGTTTTTTGTCTAGTATTCTCTTTACCTCTTCCCTTAAATTCAATGACTCAGAAAATACTAGACAAAATACACTTACCTATTGCAACTAGTTGAAAAAAAAAGTATCTCTAAAGGGTCACTTGGGGAGGAATCTACTATTTTCAAAACAAAAATGTACTATCACTAGGGAAGGGAGTTACTACATTTAAAATTTGTTTCCATTCTTGCCACTACAAAATTTGATTGCTGCTTTTTAATTGATGGGAAAATAAATGATCCTTAAAAGGAACTAAAATATTGAATTATGATCCTTAAAGAAGTCGCTAGATTCCCTAATTATGAGCTGATTTTTTATTCTTACTTTTGGGTCTTCATGGTGTTTGTTATTCTGACTGAGGTGAAAAGTTCCAAAGAAGTTGAATATTGGCCATTCAAAAAGGAATTATGGAAATATGATTGTAGATAATTTATTAATATAAATTATCTGAGCTGAGATTAACTAATCATCTCCAAGGGTTAAAAAGGGCCCACATGTCTCTTATCCATAAAATTGACAATTAAGATAACTCTATGCTCTATGTTCAAATGGTAGGTGAAGGTGTATTTACCATACTTAAGCTTCTTAGTAGTCTCTTATGAAGTACAACATGTCATAGTGATAAGTTTTTATTCGATAAAATAAGTCTAGCTGTAGAGAAGAGTCAGAATTCTAGGAGTAGTATTAGAGGAATTCAACATTGCGAATGTAATAGAAGCAAATAATTTTGTGGAAGGGTGAAGTCTGCCCAAATTGGTCATAAAAACCAAGTGCATCCTTAATGCATAAAAAATTAAATAAACATGCATATTTCGTCATATAGAGGTCTTCAGTACTTTGGCCAAAATGTCTTATCCATTATGAAAAAACACATCTTGAGGACATGATTTATCCTGAGCAATAATGATGAATGTTCATAATTCTCATTTCTTAAATAACACTAAATTTACCTTGAAAGGGGTCAGTAACAATTTTTTGTATTAAAGTCAAGGATATAGAAGAAAGGAGACATGGTGAAGAGAAGCTTCCAACCTTACAACAAGCCCTAAAAATGCATAATGTTGAATTTATGGAATCCATTTTCCCTGATACACATGAGAAGTGTAAAGAAAATCTTGGAATTTGGAAATGTGAGAATATATGATCCTTTAGAAGGAAACGACGTTGACAAGGCTATGGAGGACCAAATAGCAGAATTAAAACCAAAAGAAGACTCTTCAAAAAATGTGTTACTCAAGGATTTTGGAATCCATATGAGCTACATTATCTCACTGATTCAAGAAAGCGCTCAAAAAGAGACAAACAATAGTGATATAGAGACAATTTATTCATAAACAAGAGAAAGCTATAATTATAACCCAAGATAGAGTTATGGGAAGAGAAACATTCCAATTTTAAGTAGGAGTCAAAGTTACATGAGTATTAATTAACTCAACATAATTCTCCACCGCTTATTCTGGAGGAGCAGGTTCCTACTACCTCATCAATTGAAGAAGGCCCACATGAGAAAATTAGAAGAGATTCCTCAATGTTATTTTAATTTGACATTCACTCACTCTCCTCTTTTTTTCCTAGTAGTCTCTTTACCTCTACCCTTAAATTCAATGACTCAAAAAATACTAGACAAAAATACACTTACCTATTGCATTCAGTTGAAAAAAAAGGTATCTCTAAAGGGTCACTTGGGGAGGAATCTATTATTTTCAAAACAAAAATGTACTATCACTAGGGAAGGGAGTTATTACATTTAAAATTTGTTCCCATTCTTGTCACTAAAATTTTTTATTGTTGCTTTTTATTTGATGGGAAAATAAATGATCCTTAAAAGGCACTAAAATCTTGAATTATGATCCTTAAAGAAGTCGCTAGATTCCCTGATTCTGAGCTAATTTTTTCTTCTTAATTTTGGGTCTTCATGATGTTTGTTATTCTGACCAAGGTGAAAATTTCCAAAGAAGTGGAATATTGGTTGTTCAAAGAGGAATCATGGAAATATGATTGTTGATAATTTATTAATATAAATTATATGAACTGAGATTAATTAATCATCCCCAAGGGTTAAAAAGGGCCCAAATGTCTCTTATCCATAAAATTGACAATTAAGATAACTCTATGCTCTATGTTCAAATGACAGGTGAAGGCGGATTTACCATACTTAAGCTTCTTAATAGGCTATTATGAAGTACAACATGTCATAGTGATAAGTTTTTATTCCATCAAATAATTCTAGCTGTAGAGCAGAGTTAGAGTTCTAGGAGTAGTACTAGAGGAATTCAACATTGCGAATGTAATAGAAGCAAATAATTTCGTGGAAGGGTGAAGTCTACCTAACTTGGTCATAAAAACCAAGTGCATCCTACATGCATAAAAATAAAATAAAGATGCATAATTCGTCATATAAAGGTCTTCGGTACTTTGGCCAAAATGTCTCATCCATTATGAAAAAGCACATCTTCAGAGGACATGATTTATCCTGAGCAATAATGATGAATTTACAAGCCCTAAAAAGGCATAACGTTGAATGTATGGAATCCATTTTCCCTGATACATATGAGAAGTGCAATGAAAATCTTGGAATTTGGAAAATGTGAGAATGTATGATTCTTTAGAAGGAAACAACGTTGACAAGGCTATAGAGGACCAAACAGTAGAATTAAAACCAAAAGAAAACTCTTCAGAAAATGTGTTACTTAAGTATTTTGGAATCCATATGAGCTACATTATCTCACTAATTCAAGAAAGCGCTCAAAAAGAGACAGACAATAGTGATATAGAGACAATTTATTCATAAACAAGAGAAAGCTATAATTATAACCCAAGATAGAGTTATGGGAAGAGAAACATTCCAATTTTAAGTAGGAGTCAAAGTTACATGAGTATTAATTAACTCAACATAATTCTCCACCGCTTATTCTGGAGGAGAAAGTTCCTACTACCTGATCAATTGAAGAAGGCCCACATGGGAAAATCAGAAGAGATTCCTCAACGTTACTTTCATTTGACATTCGGTCACTCTGCTCTTTTTTTCCTAGTAGTCTCTTTACCTCTACCCTTAAATTCAATGAATCAGAAAATACTAGACAAAATATGCTTACCTATTGCAATCATTTCAAAAAAAGGTATCACTAATGCGTCACTTGGGGAGGAATCTATTATTTTCAAAACAAAAATGTACTATCATTAGGGAAGGGAGTTATTATATTTAAAATTTGTTCCCATTCCTGTCACTAAAATTTTTTATTGTTGCTTTTTATTTGATGGGAAAATAAATGACCTTTAAAAGGAACTAAAATATTGAATTATGATCCTTAAAGAAGTCGCTAGATTCCCTGATTATGAGTTGATTTTTTCTTCTTACGTTTGGGTCTTCCTGATGTTTGTTATTCTGACCGAGGTGAAAAGTTCTAAGGAAATGGAATATTGGTCGTTCAAAGAGGAATCATGGAAATATGATTGTAGATAATTTATTAATATAAATTATATGAACAGAGATTAATTAATCATCCCCAAGGGTTAAAAAAGGCGCAAATGTCTCTTATTCATAAAATTGACGATTAAGATAACTCTATGCTCTATGTTCAAATGAAAGGTGAGGGTGTATTTACCATACTTAAGCTTCTTAGTAGTCTCTTATGAAGTACAACATATCATAGTGATAAGTTTTTATTCCATTAAATAATTCTAGCTGTAGAGTAGAGTTAGAGTTCTAGGAGTAGTATCAGAAGAATTCAACATTGCGAATGTAATAGAAGAAAATAATTTCGTGGAAGGGTGAAGTCTACCTAACTTGGTCATAAAAACCAAGTGCATCCTTCATGCAGAAAAAAATAAACAAACATGCATATTTCGTCATATAGAGGTCTTCAGTACTTTGGCCAAAATGTCTCATCCATTATGAAAAAGCACATCTTCAGAGGACATGATTTATCCTGAGTAATAATGATGAATGTTCATAATTATTATTTCTTAAATAACACTAAATTTACCTTTAAAGGGGTCAATAACAATTGTTTGTATCAAATTCAAGGATACAAAAGAAAGGAGACATGGTGAAGAGAAGCTTCCAACCTTACAACAAGCCCTAAAAAGGCATAACATTGAATGTATGGAATCCATTTTCCCTAATACACATGAGAAGTGAAATGAAAAATCTTGGAATTTGGAAAATGTTAGAATGTATGATTCTTTAGAAGGAAACGATGTTGATAAGGCTATGGAGGACCAAATAGCAGAAATAAAAACAAAAGAGGACTCTTCAGAAAATTTGTTACTCAAGGATTTTGGAATCTAGATGAGCTACATTATCTCACTAATTCAAGCAAGCACTCAAAAATAGATAGACAATAGTGATATAGAAACAATTTATTCATAAACAAGAGAAAGCTAGAATTATAACCCGAGATAGAGTTGTGTGAAGAGAAACATTCCAATTGTAAGGAGGATTCAAAGTTACATGAGTAGTAATTTACTCAGCATAATTCTCCACCGCTTATTCTGGAGGAGAAAGTTCATACTACCTCATCAATTGAAGAAGGCCCACATAAGAAAATTAGAAGAGATTCCTCAATGTTATTTTCATTTTATAGTCAGTCACCCTGCTCTTTTTTTTCTAGTAGTCTCTTTACCTCTGCCCTTAAAATCAATGACTCAGAAAATACTAGAAAAAATACACTCTCCTATTGAAATCAGTTGAAAAAGAAGATATAACTAAAGGGTCACTTGTGGAGGAATATATTATTGTCAAAAAAAAAAATGTACTATCACTAGGAAAGGGAGTTATTACATTTTAAAAAATTTCCCATTCTTGTCACTTCAAAATTTGATTGTTGTTTTTTATTTGATGGGAAAATAAATGGTCTTTAAAAGGCACTAAAATCTTGAATTATGATCCTTAAAGAAGTCACTAGATTCCCTGATTATGAGCTGATTTTTTATTCTTAGTTTTGGGTCTTCGTGATGTTTGGTATTCTGACTGAGATGAAAAGTTCCAAAGAAGTGGAATATTGGTCGTTCAAAGAGGAATTATGGAAATATGATTGCAGATAAGTTATTAATATAAATTATCTGAACTGAGATTAATTAATCATCCGCAAGGGTTGAAAAGGGCTCACATGTCTCTTACCCATAAAATTGACGATTAAGATAACTCTATGCTCTATGTTCAAATGGTAGGTGAAGGTGGATTTACCATACTTAAGCTTCTTAGTAGTCTCTTATGAAGTATAACATGTCAGAGTGATAAGTTTTTATTCCATTAAATAATTCTAGTTGTAGAGCAGAGTTAGAGTTCTAGGAGTAGTATCAGAGGAATTCAACATTGTGAATGTAATAGAAGAAAATAATTTCATGGAAGGGTGAAGTCTGCCCAACTTGGTCATAAAAACCAAGTGCATCCTTCATGAAGGAAAAAAAGAAAAGAAAGAAACATGCATATTTCTTCATATAGAGGTCTTCAATACTTTGGCCAAAATGTCTCATCCATTATGAAACAACACATCTTACATGCAATCAATAACAAGTAAGTTGTTCCACATCAATTAACCAATATGGATATTTTGATTTGAGGTCTAGTAAACATAATTCTCCACCCCTTATTCTAGAGGATCAATTGGAGCCGAGAAAGTTCCTACTACCTCTTCTTTCTTATATGTTATTCTTTCCTATACCACAACCTTACGTCGTTTCCTTTGCAACATGTGGTGCAATTTCTAGTTATAATAATTTTTAATATTGTTATAATAATATTATTATTAAAAAGCTCACAATATCAACCAACAAAGAAATGCCATACAAGTCCTTATATTATATTCACACCACTTAATCGTTTACCCTTGTTTTTTTCATATCAATTTGCTATCGAGCAGAGATATAAAAAATATTTATGGCATTGGATTAATCAATGATCCCATTTTGATTACTGGGCCACCAACAAACACATCAATCAAATTAACAACCACCATCTAATAATAAAATAATGAACATAGTACGATAGGTTCTGGTCCACCAACATGTGAGAAACCAACTGCCTTACGATCATACCATTTATACCTGTTTGCAGTGACGTGACCTCCACGGCTTTCTAGCTCTTTCCTTCCTTGTGCTCTGCAAATTAATTGCTTCCGCTTATGCTCATTTCCAGAATATGGAGAATATAGTATTTTTTTAACAGTTTGGTGAAGAGGTTTGGTTTTGGGGTTTAATTCTCAGATTATATTAACTTTAAAATTGCTTAAATATTGTGTAAAAAAAATTGTGGTTATGTGGTTTTGTTCAACATAAATAGTTATGAACAAAATTCATTAGGGTAATTTTGACGTTTAAAATGGACCTCCTAAAGAATAATAAAATAATAACTAAACCAATAAAATAATATTTATGAATATTCAATTCATTTTTTTGCACCAAAATCTATGTCAATTTAAAAATTGTACCAAAATAAAATTAATAAAAAAATTGTATTGATGTGACTATAAATAAGAATGAACATTTTAATAAAAATTCATTATTATTAACAACTAATGCATTTGTCCTTTGTACTTACATAACTTAAAATAAAATATAAATATAAACCCATAAATTCTTAACTATATAATATACCATTAATTAAAATTTATATTATTTAAATTATATAATAACATATAATCAATGTACTATATAAAATAATATACTATAATATATCTAAATATTATTTTATGTATGAATTTTATATTACATATTGAATTTATTTGATTTATAATAAGAATTAATATATAATATATATTCTATAATATTTGGATTTTTTTCATAATATTATATATGATAATATTTAATATTAGTACAATGATAATGAAATGAATTGAGTTGTATTTAAAATTAAAGGAAAAAAAATATTGAAATAAATTTAATTTAAATTTATTGAGTTGTATTTAAAATTTTTAAAAAAAATATTGAAATAAATTTAATTTAAATTTATAAGTATAATATAAGATCTATATACATTTAAATTTAGGTTTTTTTCTTAAATTATGTTGAACTTAATATACCTTTTTTCAAGATACAAAATTAATATACCTTTTTTCATTATACAAATCTATTTGTATTACTATTAATATTATATAATATTATTTATAGATTCGATTTATCCTAAAATTACAAGGTTACATTTTATTTATTTTGATTTCATGTGTATAATATATATGTATACATATTAACTTATTAATTTGAAATGGTAATATCTAATAAAATGAGATAATTTATAATTTAAAAATAAATATATGAAAATATATAAGTATAATATCGATTGAAAAATGTGTAAAGATATGAAGATTGTGTAGGGATATGCACGGTTTCTTTCAAAAACTGGAATGATAATAATAATATTTTATTCAAAAAATGTTAAATGACATTTATTATAAGTACTTTACTTTATGGCTTTAAAAGTACTTAGAGTACTATCATGGTTAACCATGATTTTTTATTCACTATTGAAAATGTGACAAGTAAGTACATTTAACTCAAACAAAGTCACTACAACCTTTAGGATGATGTCATCCCCTAAAATGTGATTAGTTCTCATAAAGTGAATTTTGATTGTATATTTTAATTAAGAGACTCATTTTAGACCTCAAAATTCCCCAAATACAAAAGTATTCAGCTAATCAGATTCCAGTAATATTAATGTGTTTCTAGTGGATAAATAATTTTGTGTATCACATGAAGGAGAGCAAGCCCATCCTTGTGCATAGGCAAATTGAAAGAAAATGAGGTGTGCTAAATTGGTCCCCCCTGGCTGTTGTGGTTGTTCAAGCAGACCATAAATACCATGACCGCGATAAGAGCATCCTTGTGCTTTCGATGACGTTTGTGTGTGGGGAATGATGTCAGACAAAAATTTTAGATCATCATGTAATAGTCACAGGAGGAAGTTAGATCTGTTAATTCATAGAATAAGAATATCATTTTTTCCTGAGTAGGTTTTTTTTTTTTCAAATAAAGGGTTACGTAAGGTTATGTGATTATCTACTAGAATTTATTTATTTGGTTTTATTTAATTTTTTTTTTCACAATTTAATAAAATAGAATATGGTTTTCGAGATTTGAACTAACAAGGATTAGAAACGTAATATATGTCTCTACTGAACTCAACTTGAACCCAACTCTTTCCACTAGCAAGACATGTTCTTCAAAAATTAAATGAGTTATTTTTAACGGTTTACCTTCATGAAAAAACTTTCAGTATCCAATCTTGGGTGGGATATCTCTGTTACATGTTTTCTTTTCAAAAGAAATTCTGTTAGCAGATCAGTTAACTTGGAATTTTTGTTTTATCAATTAACAAATATCCTCCTCCTGTAATTGTTACATAATTTAGCGAGCTCCCTCTCTTCCTGTGTTTATTACATGATGGTGTAGAAAATCTGTTTATCTTCGATCCACACATAACAAATCTCATTTACAGCACAAAGATATTTGTATTGTGGACATAGTATTTTTGATCTGGTTGAACAAACCAATCATGGAGGACAGCTATGTACCTGCTAACTTATAACAACGTGATTAAGTTGAACAACGTACTTACCGTTTGAAGATGTAATCCACCTATATAGTAATTCATTTTCTGCTATTTTGTTGGGATTATTCAATAATTATTCAAATGCGGCAAGCCTTATTATATGGATAAGAGTTATTATTTCTTCATTTGAATTTGAACACACTGTTTTCTATTATATATCTTCTGTCAGATCATTTTCAGTGAAGAAAAGCTGGTTTTTTAACGGCGGACGAGTTCTAATTCCATGGGCATCTCACACAATTACTCTATTGCCAAACATTAAGACCAGTTTCTCAATTGCCCAATTAATACCAATAGCTAAATACATGTATCTTTATTTCAATTACAGAATCTGATTGACAGAAGTGACCATTAAATGCTCGATGTAGCTGCTTGTCAGATTTCGAAATATTTCTTGAATTGGAAATTGGGATAAGTATAACTAGTTAAAAATGGTTGTAAGGGTTGATTATGGTTGAGGGTTGATGATGGTTAACCATAGTTGAAGAGGGTTGATGAGAATGATCATGGTTGACCTTCGTCCAGGTTAAAGAGAGTTGATTTAGTTTGACAATGGTTGACTAAGGTCAACTATTAATATAACAATGTATTTATGTTACATTAATCAAACAATGCTACATAAATGTTGATGATTGTTACATTCTTACATTCACATTACAGTAATATTGACTATGGCTGACCATTGTCAATCATGCCGGACCACGATTGATGTTACATTAATGTTAATTTTAATGTTACAATAAAGGTACATTAATGGTTGAAGAGGGTTTGCTAGGCTAAGTATGGTTCATAAGGTTGATTATGGTTGATTGAGGTGGACATTGGTCAACTAAGGTTGACCTTAGTTTACCATGCTTGACCAAGGATGTAGATGATAGATTGTGGTGGACTAAACATGACCATGGATGGCCATGTTGACCATGTTTAACTTGGTGAGAATGTTTGACCACAGTTGATGGATGTCAACATTTTGACCATGGTTGATAAGGTTGACCATGGTGACTACGGTTGTCCATGTTAAACAAAAATTGTTTATAGATAAATATCTTTCGGAATAATCACATCATTAGGATTAGGTCGACATTTCAAACCATCTAATGTGGTTTATCCTCATGAAAAACCACATTAGATGGTTCAAAACGTCGACCTAATCCTAATGATGTGATTAATCCGAAAGATATTTATCTACATTATGGATCACAAAAGTCTTAGATCTTACAGAAGTTGTTTACGATATATTATAACTGACAATGATTGAACATGTTGCCTATGGTTGATTATGGTTCAACTTGATTTGACCATTATTTGATCATGGTTCTATAGCTGGAAATGTTGCAAATGGTTGACCATGAATAACTATGGACATGCTAATTATGGTTGAGCATCTTATGAATTGTTTACTATGGTTCGACCATTTTTCCCATGGTTGAATATGGTTAAATATGGGCAAGTGGTTCACTGTGCTTGCAATTGTTTAACTAAAGACAATTATTTCTAATTATAGTTCATTTTGGTTGGTTGAAAATGTTTGATTATGAAAATTAAGGTTGACCTTCGTTGAAAATAGGTCACAATGTTAATCATGGTTGCCAATGATTTGACCATGGTTGAGCATTGTTAAATCCCATAGGCAACTATAGTTGACCATATAGACATGCATGACTATTGTTGACCATAGTAGATTGTGTATGACCATGGTTAACGTTATGAACATTGTTTCAAATTTTACAACATAATAGCATCAAGGTTTTCATTGCTAGTTTATTTGTTATTTTTGGTTTTCACATTTTGATGGGGATAGGTTTTTGTATTATTTTCAATATTTTCTTAATTTTTCTTATTGTAACTTAGACAATATTTGTTAAATCCATTTTAATATTTATTTTTGGTTTGATATTTTTATTAGTTTAATGCAAATTCATTTCATTTTAATTTTATTTTGATTTTCAACAATATTTGTTATATGCATTGTAACAAGAAGATTTGTTTGTTACAAATTTAGGTTATATGTATTTCATCATATTGTGATTTCATTTTTTCATATATGTTTTTGTAATTTTGTTTGGACAATGACTTTGCAATGTTAGCTCTCTAATATGACTTTTTATTGATGATATTTTATCAAAATTCAATATATATTTAAAATGTTTATCATAATAAATCATTTATTTGTCACAATGCATTGATAGTATTTTTTTTACAACTTCTAGACATTTATTTTCATAGGAGTTTCCTCACTTTTTTTGTGCACCCACATTTTGATATTAATTTTGTAATATCACATGAAAACATTTATTTTATTTTATTTCAAAAATAAAAATAAAAATGTTTGAATAATTATAAATACATATTTATATTAATATTAATAATAAAATATAAAAATAAATTTTAATTTATAATTTAAATTATTTTATTCTAAAAATTAATATATTACTACTTTACTAATAAATTTATTTAACAACATGTCATTTAAATTGCAAAAATTTAACAACATGCCATTTAAATTGGAAAAAATATATGTTTCATACCAATTTAATTCTTTGAAATAGTTTCGACTTCATGTATACCATTCTCTCTCTTCTATTGCGTTATGGTTAGTGATCCAACACATATTAGATAGTTTGAAATACATTTACATTATTAATTATATAAGTTAAATAGTTGATGGAGGCTAATAAGTTTAGGTCAATAATATAAGTAAGAAACACAATTACAATAATAAAGTTCAGAATAATTCAAATTTTATTGAAGTTAGCTATATAGCTAAAATAATGTAAACAACAAAAGAACGACATTATAAAATACAAATAAATTAATTTAATCACAACTTTCATTTTACAATGATGAAAAAATATATATTTTTAATTAAATTTTGAAGATACATGTAATATTTGTTATAAAAAAAACATGAGTAGGTCTCATTACAATACATATACACCTACTAACATAAATATTGTAAATTATCAATTTCTCTTTTTCTAATATATATAAATAGTATTTAAATAATAAATTTATAAATTGAAATATTATCTTTATATACAGTACGTTAAAATTTAGAGACTTCCCATTACCATTTGCATCATGAAAACTAATTATTGGGCCAGATCAAAGACATAGCCATGTGTCTACAAAAGAAAAGAGAACAAAATTTGCAAATTTTCTTCTCTTTATTACAATAGTGATAAGTTTACAAGGTTGTCCATATGTCTACCAAAGAAAGAGAGCAAGGGTTGCAAATTTTGTGCACTTTAATACAACAGTGATAGGTTTACAAACACGACCTTGGAGCTTCATGGGTGCACAATTCAATAGATGCTTCTCCGGCTGCACCATTGTATGCGAGGAAGGGGCTATTGCCAAGAGCATTTCCTCCGATCTATATGTTATGTGAGAACCATGTGGAGAATAAGGAATAAGTCAATTATATGAAGGAAATGAGGAAGGAAATAGAGTTTATGAAAGAATAAGGAATAAGTTAATTATACGAAGTAAATAAGGAAGCAAATAGAGATTATGAAAGGATTAATATGATATGTGGCTCTCGAAAAATATGTGTGAGAGATGTTTTATTATGATTTTTTTTTGTAACATATTTTGCATTTGTTTTAATATCATTTATTAGGTTTTATAAATGTTTTATATTTGATTTTAAAGGAAAAGAAATATATATTTGTGATAAATATATATGTTTTATATTGTTTTATTATCATATTATTATTGGTTTATAGTTAAAAAATAATAATAATTATGTTATGATTTAAATAAGACACTCCATTTCACTAGTTTTATTGAAAATTTTATTGATAACTTCCTATAAACTATATTGTATTTTATATACAATTTTGAATAAAAAGAAAAATAGAAAACAAAATTAATGTTTATAATAAAAAAATTATAGATTGATGATCCTTTTCATCTAGATACTCAATGATTATGAAAGAGCCTATAGGTAATTCAAGGTAACTTCATTGCCTTTTTTGAAACAGCATCTATTTTGGATTTGAGGTCTTTGAGTACATGTTGAAAGATAATTGTTCAAATAAATGCATTACCTTTTGTAAGTCTAGAAAAAGAGATTGTAGAAATACATTATCCACTTGAACTTTCCTATTTGTCTAATCAATAAATAATTTTGAATCTTGATAATTCTTGTAAGTTTAGAAGAAGAAATTGTAGAAATACATTATCCACTTGAACTTTCCTATTGGTCTAATCATAAATATTCTGAATCTCTCAAGATTTGTAGCATAATAATATGTTTTAGAGTGGTTATTGAGATTTCATTATGGTTAAGACATTAATAGCCAAGTTAACTCCTTGTTTTATTAAGCACTATTGAAATTGAGGTCTAACTCTCTATCATTTTCACTTTTTCAGGATGGGCCTTCATATTTTTTTATGGAATAATTTTCAAGTTAATTAAATGTAATTTGTTTCAAGTTAATTAAATATGATTTGTTTTTCTGGTTGGCAAATCCACTAATAGGAGATTTCATGGGACATACTTTTTTATTATCAAAATGATAGCGTACAAGTAGATTAATTAAATATAATTTTATTAGAATAAATTATTTTGAAAATTATATATATATATATATATATATATATATATATATATATATTAAATTTTAAATTAAATTTTATTTAAATTTATTTATTTAAGACTTAGTTTAATTTATAGACTAAATGATTTTTTTATGATTATTTTTGTGGTTAATTTAATGAAAATCATACATATATTTTAAAAAATTTGATTTTAAATTATTTAATATATATAATTAAGGTTTTCCAAAAATTTTCAAAAGTAATGAATCTATTTATATATCAAAAACATAACTAAAATAATAATAAAAAAATAAAATTATATTAAGTAATTTTAGTAAATTCATATGAAAAACTATTTCATCTTTAAATTAAACTATCCTTTATTTAATAACATTTTAATAATATATCTTTATATTAAAAAAAAAATATACATAGAAATTTTATTTTAAGTCCAAAAATCTTATAACTCTCACTAAATTTGGTCAGTTGGTAATTCACTCCCCTGATTCAACTCTCTTTTACTGCAATATCTCTGAAAGTTAAGCACCAAGTAGAGCTAGCCCTATAATTATTGTCTTTATTTCCTTGGCTGATTAATTTTCCCAGATTCTGGACGTAGGTTTGGATTTTTTTTATGTTTGACTTTTCTTCATTGTATTTGTCTAGTTCTCCAAATATTTTGAAATTAAACTCACAATATTAGGGAAAGACTATTCCTCATTGTATTTTTTTTTAATATATTTTGGAAAAGACTCTTGCTTATTGTATTTTTTGTTTTTTGAAATCTGGAAAACAACTACTAGGTCGAGCAAAGCTACTGTCTTCAAGAATTAAAATAATTAACAATATCCTACCAATTTACCTTATACAAATCAGCTATTAATTGTTAACCTCACACAAGTCAGCTATCAATTAAACAATTATTGTGATTCATATTAAACAATGTTTTATATATGAAAATGACATTGATAAATATATATCAACCAAACTCATTAATATATCTCTACTAATTTTTAATATTCTTGTCATTAACTTATTATTAAAATGCTCACAATATCAACCAACAACGAAATGCCATACGAGTCCTTATATTAAAATCGCACCACTTGCTCGTTCAACCTTGTTTTTTTCATATCAATTCCCTATCCAGCACAGATATAGAAACTATTTATACTATTGGATTAATCAATGATCCCATTTTGATTCCCGGCCCACCAAGAAACAAATACTTTTCAGTCTATGGGCCCATAAATGCTTCTGGAAAGTAACTGCCCACTATTGGATTAAAGCAAGTACACCATCCAACGGTGGGCATCTATTTCCCAGATGCATTTATGGGCCAATAAACTGAAAAGTATTTGTTTCCGCCCACCAACGAACACGCCATCAAATTAACAACCACGACAAATTAACAACCACGACAGAGCATCTAATAATGCAATAATCAACCTACTACGATAGGTTCAGGTCCACCAACATGCGAGAAACCAACCGCCTTACGATTAGACCATTTATACATGTTTGCAGTAACGTGATCTCCATGGCTTTCTATGCTCCGGTGTTTCCTTCCCTCTACTCTGCAAATTAATTGCTTCCGCCTACACTTTTTTCCAGAAGATGGAGAATATAGAACCGATTTGTTCGTCTGAGTTAGTATTAGGGTTTGAGTCTACAATGATGCGCTAGTTAGTTGATAATGCGTTAGTTAGTTAGTTAATTGATAGAATGACAGAAAATTAGCTTTTTTGTTCGGATTTTGTTTAACAGTTAATGGAGAGGTTTGGTTTTGCTATTTAATTCTCAAATTACGTTAACCTGCTCAAATCTGTGAAGAAAAAAGCTGTGGTTATGTGGTTTTGTTGTACATAAATAGTTATGAAAAAAAATCGAAGCTAATCGGATTTCTGTAGTATTAATTTGTTTTTGGTGGGTAATTAATTTACTGTGTATCAATATGAAGGAGAGCAAGCTGATCCTTGTGCACGGCCAAATCGCTGAGAAAGAAATTAAGGTGTGCTAAATTGGTCTCCGCCTGGGTCGTCCTGCTGTGGTTGTTCAAGCAGACCAGAAATACCATGACCACGATAACAGCATCCTTGTGCTTTCGATGAGGTTTGTGTGTCTGGAACGAGGACAGAAAAAATTCTTGAACGTATCATGTAATAGTCACGGGAGGAAGATAGATGAAGAATCTCAAGTATTTCTGGCCAGGTATTTTATTTTTTTAAGCTATTTTTATTTTTTTCAAGTTTTTCTGCCTAGTTTTTTTTTTCAACCAAAAGGTTATGTGATTATTTAGGAGAATTTATGTATTTTGCTTTTTTTCACAATTTTCCTTTGGTAAAGCATGCTTTTAGAGATTTGAGCCTGCCAGGGCTAGAAACTAACATAATATGTAGCTCTACGGCTTGAGGTCAATTCCTTCCACTAACTGACATTTGTTTCAAAAATGAGATGAATTATTGTTAATAGTTCATGTAATAGCTTTCACCATCCAATCTTGGGCGGGCTGTCTCTGTTACATGTTTTCTTTTCAAAAGAAATTGTTTTACAAAATCAGTTAACTTGGAATTTTTATTTTATGAATGAAGAGATCTCCTCCTCCTGTAATTATTACAGGATTTACAGATCTCCTCCTCTGCCTACGATTATTACATGATGGTGTAGCAAATCTGTCTGTCTTCTTTCCACACATACCAAACCTCATTTGCAGCACAGAGATATTTGTATTGTGGACACAGTATTTCTGATCTGGTTGAACAAACCAATCATGGAGGACAGCTCTGTACCTGCCCACTTATAACACCGTGGTTAATCTGAACAGCGTGGTTACCGTTTGAAGATGTAATCCACATATATAGTAATTCATTTTCTGCTATTTTGTTGCGATTATTCAATAATTATACAAATGCGGCAGGCCTTATTATATGGATAAGAGTTATTATTTCTTCATTTGAATTTCAACACACTGTTTTCTATTTTATATCTTCTATCAGATCATTTTCAGTGAAGAAAAGCTGTTTTTTTTTTACAGCGGACGAGTTCTAATTCCATGGCATCTGACACAATTACTCTATTGCCAAACATTAAGACCAATTGCTCAATTGCCCAATTAAGACCCATAGCTAAATATAGACATCTTTATCTCAATTACAGAATATGATTGACAGACGTGACCGTTAAATGCTTGATCTAGCTGTTGCTAGTTAGATTTCCAAATATTTCTAGAATTGGAAATTGGGATAAGTATAACTGGTTAAAAATGGTTATAAGGGTTGATTATGTTTGAGGGTGGATGATGGTTGACTATAGTTGAAGAGGGTTGATGAAGATAATCATGGTTGAGCAGCATCTAGGTTGAAGAGGGTTGAAGAGAGTTGATTTAGTTTGACAATGGTTGATTAAGGTCAACCATCAATAATATAATAATGTATTTATGTTACATTAATCAAACAATGCTACATAAATGTTGATGATTTTTATATTGTTATATTCACATTAGAGTAATATTGACCATGGCTGACCATTGTAAATCATGGTTGACCGCTATTGATGTTACATTAATCTTAATGTTAATGTTACAATAATAGTTACATTAATGGTTGAAGAGGGTTTACTAGGCTTAGTATGGTTCATAAGGTTGACTATGGTTGATTAAGGTGGACATTGGTGAACTAAGGTTGACCTTAGTTTATCATGCTTGACCAAGGATATAGATGATAGATTGTGGTGGACTAAACATGACCATGGATAACCATGTTGACCATGTTTAACTTGGCGACCATTGACCAGGGTTGATGGTTGTCAACATTTTGACCATGTTTGGTAAAGTTTCCCGTGATGACTATGGTGACTATGGTCGTCCATGTTAAACAAAATTTGTTTATGATATATTATAATTGACTATGATTGACCATGTTGTCTATGGTTGATTATGGTTGAGCATGGTTTGACCATTGTTTGGCCATGGTTAACTATAGTTAAACAAGTTGAAAATGGTTGACCATAAATAACTATGAACATGCTAACTATTGCTGAGCATGTTATCAATGGTTTAGTAGGGTTTGACCATTTTCCCGAGGTTCACCTTGGTTGACTATGGTTAAATATGGGCAAGTGGTTCACCATGCTTGTAATTGTTTAACTAAAGGAAATTATTAGTAATTATAATTTTGATTTTGGTTGACCATCATGAATTATGGTTGAAAATGTTCGAATATGAAAATTAAGGTTGACCTTGGTTGAACTTAGACCACAATGTTAATCATCGTTTGCAATGGGTTGACCATGTTGAGCATCACTAAAGATGCCTAGGGATGGATAACTATGGTTGACATGCAGACATGCATAACTATTTGTTATTTTTGGTTTTCACATTTTGAGGGGATAGTTGTTTCTTATTTTTTTCTTAATTTCATTGACATTTCTTATTCTTTTCTTATTATAACTTCAACAATATTTATTTTGGGTTGATATTTTTGTTCATTTAATACAAATTCATATCATGTTTTTTTATTTTTATTTTCGAACAATAATTGTTATATGCATTGTAAGAACAATATTTGTTTGTGATAATTTCATCATATTGCGATTTCTTTTTTTCATATTTTATTTAGACAAAGCATTGCAATATTAATTCTATAATATGACTTTTTAATAATGATCTTTGCATCAAAATGAAATATGTGTTTAAAATGTTTACCACACTGCAATATTTGTTTGTCAGAACTTGCGATTTCTTTTTTTCATATTTTATTTGGACAAAGCATTGCAATGTTAATTCTATAATATAACTTTTTAATAATGATCTTTACATCAAAATGAAATATGTGTTTAAAATTTTTACCACAATGCAATATTTGTTTGTGAGAACTTGGTGATAGTTTTTTTTTTTTATACTTTCCCAACGTGTATTTTCATAGTAATTTCCTAACAATTTTTTTTGTATACTCACATTTTTCATATTAGTTTTGTAATGTCACATGATAAAAAAAAATATTTTATATTGAATTTTTAAAAAATTAATAAAAATTGTTTAAATTTAATTATATATAAATATTTATATTAATACTAATAATAAAAATATACAAATAAATTTAAATATATATTTTAAGTTATTTTATTTTAAAAATTAATATATTACCACTTTACTTTTAAATTTATTTAAAATCATGTCATTTAAATTGCACAAAATTTATGATTCAAATTTAACACTCTGAAATAGTTTCAAGTTCCTAAATACCATTCCCACGCTTTTGTTTCTTAATCATGTCATTTAAATTGCACAAAATTTATGATTCAAATTTAACACTCTGAAATAGTTTCAAGTTCCTAAATACCATTCCCACGCTTTTGTTTCTTTACCCACCAACGCACCTTTGATAGTTTGAAGTAGATTAACATGTTCATTTTTTAGAAGGAGTTTAATTATATGTTAAATTTTTGATGGAGGCTAATAGGCTTAGGTCACTAATGCAAGAAAGGAACATAATTTTGATAAAAAAAAATTGACAATAATTCAAAATTTAGTGTTGGAAGTTAGTCCTGAAAATGTTCACATTTATAAAATGCAAATAAATAAATTTAATTACAACTTTCATTAAAATGTAAATAAATAAATTTAATTAAACAATAATGAAGAAGAATTTTTTTCATGTAATATTTGTTATAAAAAACACTCCAAAATTCAAGACCTCTCATTCTAATACAAATATACGTATTAACATAAATATTGTTGTTTAATATTTAATAAATTTTACTTTTATAATATTTAAATAATAAATGCTAAATTTATAGATTGAAATATCATCTTTATATGCAATATGTTAGAATTTAGAGACTTCCCATAAACATTTGCATCATGAACATACCATGCAACCAATTGTTAGACTAGATCAAAGACATAGCCGTATGTCTACCAAAGAAAGAGACCAAGGGTTTCAAACTTTGTGCACTTTGATATAATAATGATGGGTTTGCAAACACAACATTGGAGCTTCACAGGTGCACAATTCAATAGATGCTTCTCCCACTGCACCATTGTAGGGGAGGAAGGAGCTATTGCCAAGAGAATCTCATCCTATGTATATGTTATGTGAAAACCATATGGAGAATAAGGAATGTCAATTATACAAAGGAAATGGGGATTATGAACGGATTAATCTGATATGTTTCTCTTGAAAAATATGTGTGAGATATTTTATTGTGATATTTTTGTAACCTATTTTGTATAGGATTATTTTTTTTAATATCATTTATAATATGTAATAGGCTAGATTCAAATATTGTGATATTTTTGTAACCTATTTTGTATAGGATTATTTTTTTTAATATCATTTACTATGATTTATAATATGTATTGTGTTGTGATTCAAATGAAATGATATTTTTCACTCATTTTATTCAAGAGTTTATTGATAATATCCTATAAACAACATTGTATCTCATACATAATTTTTTAAGAAAGAGGAAAACCAAAAACTAGACTAGTGTTTATAATCATAAATCCATAGATTGATGCATTTATCCATTTAGATACTTGGTGATCATGAAAGAGCCTATGGGTAGCTCTAGTCTGTTTTTTGAAAAAGCATCTACTTTTGATTTGAGGTCTCTGAGCATATGTTGGAAAGATAACCATTCAAATGAATGCATTACCTCTTGTATGTTCCAGTAGAAGAGATTGTAGAAATACATTATCCACTTGAACTTTCATAGTTGCCTAATTATCAATAGTTTGGAATGTCCCAGGATTTGTATCATAGTAATATTTTTTAGAGTGGCTACTGAGATAAGAGTTCTCAAAGAAATGAAATCAACATGGTTATTTATCCTACCCCTAGGAGCATATACGTTATGTAAGAAATGAGATCATTTTATGTACACTACAACTCCAACTCCATAGAACAAAAGATAACCCTACATTGCACCATTGAAATATCCCCATGGACTGTCATAATCGATAGATTGTGGAACTGGATTCATTTCATGTTTTTCTTTTTGGGTCAATCTTGAATTCTATGTGGAGCTTTGAAAATACCCATGGTAACATCCACTAAAACATAAAAGAAATTGAAAACACATGTGCTCATTTCCCACCATAATGCTAGTAAATAAATATGGAATATCGTCAAACTATTTAGTTGTGTGATCCTCTTCTCATAGTGTGACAACCATGGTTAAACATTAACGTAAAAAATATAAGACTAAGGTGATGGGACACATATTCCAAGCTCAATGGTGGGAAAAAACATCCTAGTGGGTGTTAATTTTGTTTTATTATGGCTATCAAAATTGGAAAACGAAATGGAAAAGGCTTTAGAAAGGCATGAGGAATTTATTGGCATTTATTTATGAAAATAATGAAAAATGGAGAGAAAGAAGGTGAAAGGTCACAAGTTTCATGTGACAAGAAAATGAAAAAAATAGAGGTCTCATTAATAAAAAGGCTTCCAAGAATCAATTCATATGTTTTTTGTTAGTCCATTTTTGAAGCTCTCATTCTATTCTCCCTCTCATACTCTTGGACAGTTTGAGTTTTCTTGAAACAAGCTTGAAAGAATGTGACATACTTAAAATTTGGAGAAAAAAGTCAAAGGAGAAAAAGTAAAGCACAAAAAAACATCAAAATTAACAACTACAATAAATAGATAATTTTTTAAAATTTATACTCTATAATAATATAGATAATAGTAACATCTTTAGTGAAAGGAGAAAAAATAAAGCACAAAAAGACATCAAGATTAACAACTACAATGGCTAGATAATTCTTTAAATTTTATACTCTATAACAATATAGATAATAGTAACATCTTTATGTCATTCTATAATACAATTTATACCTTTTCTTTGGATCGTTTAAATAGTTTGCAAATTCTAAAATTCAGATGTTTAAAATTAATGTAAATTATGTCTACTCTACCGAAAAATTAAGATCTCATCGTCGCTAAGACATTAATAGCCAAGTCGACTATTGTTTTATTGAGCACTACTTATAAATGTATAACTTCGGAGAACTTGAGTTTTATGTCATTTTTTTTTTCAAGAGGGGCCTTCAGATCTTAAAGTACTAATTTTTAAGTTAATTAAATATGATTTGTTTTTTTTTTTTTGTTGTTGGAGGATTCAGAACCGGAAATCTTATGGGAGATAATTTATAGCTGACGCATAGACTAAGTAAATATGACTTATTAAAATAAATTATTTTGAAAATTATTAATATGTTATTTTATCAAAATTCACAAATTTTAAATTATATTTTATTTAAGTCTATTTATTTAATATAATTTTAATAATATATTTTTATATTAAAAAATTTATATATAGATATATATAAAACTTTTGTAAAATTTCTAAAATCTTATATGTCTCACTAAATTTGGTGAGTTATTAATTCACTCCATTCATTCCAACACTCCTTTACTGCGATAGTAAAGCTAGGTCTTTAATTATAATTATTGTGTTAATTTTCGTGGCTTTTTAATTTTCCTAGATTTTGGACGTAGAGTTGGGATCTTTCTTAACTCTTCCTCACTATAGTTGGTTGTTTAGTGTTAGATTTTGAAAATATTTTGAAATTAGACTTAGAGAAATATTTTTTCTCATAGTTTTTTTCTTTTCTAAATATAGTTTCAAATTTTTTAAATATTTTGAAATCTGGAGTATAACTATTAAGTGAAACAATCGGAATTGCTACTATCAACACTACTAAAAATAATTAATTATATCCTACCAATTTACCCCACACAAATTAACTATCAATTAATGCTATTCATATTAACTAGTCTAATACATTTCTTATTTTTTATATACATGAAAATGAAATTAAAAAATATATATCAAACACAATTACTATATTTATACTTATTTTTACTATTCTTATAATTACGCTGTTTTTATTTGAAAACAACTCTCCTAGCTGTCACTTTGACCTATTGGATCAAATGTTAGACTATTGAAATGTTTTAGGCCATTAAATCCACAAGCAAATAGTTTTTCTATAAGGTTAGTTTTTTTTCTTTTTAATAAGGTTTCACTAGATAAAAATTTTGACATAATGTAATGAACATTTTAACTAAGTCAAAATACAATAAAAAATAAAAATAATAAAATAATAATAAACTAAAAAACAGCCCATGGTATTGACCCATGGTATTCATGGGGAATGTAGTTTATTTAAAGGGGGGAATTAAGATGACCTAGATCAATCTTAACTATTGATCTACCAAAAGCCAAGAGGGATCAAATGTCTTCATATGCAAACCTCTCTTAGAGTGAAAATATAATTTATCCTTCTCATAAATATTATAGATCTAACCTAATTCTTTAATAAAATTATTTTTAATTATTTATAACCATTATTCTTTTAAAATTTTACTGAATAAAATGCATCTAAATTTTCATACATCCAATATACATAGTTTTTCTTATTCTATATTATTATTGTTACAACTATTTTATTATTCCAAAAATACATCGTTTTTTTGTTATATATTATTTATTATTAGTGAGTAGTATTTCTTAATATATATAATTTTTAATTAATAATGAAAATATTTAAAATATGTGATCTTCTTTTAAATTTCCAAATTATTTCGCATGACATGATTTATCTTCATCAATAATGATGAATGTTCATAATTCTCATTTCTTAAGGTAAATTATTTAATTGTAATAGTTTGTAACTACATACATACTCTTTCAGATTTATTTTTGTTGATGAATATATTATGTCAAACTTACTCAACTTTTTATTTTGAAATTTTAAGCAATTTTTTTCACTACATGATTTTAGCTTTTATAATTTTTTTTATTTTTCAACTTCAAACAAAACTTACAAAAGAAAAAACCCACTCAGTCCATAGTGTAAATTATAGTTTTACAAAATTGACACTATGTGATTAACAATAAAGTAAGTTGAGACAACCCTAAGGGGTTTTCTTACAAGTTTTATCATAACCTTTCTGTCCATCCAATGTGAAAGAGAGTGTATTCTGGTTTATAAGCTCATCCACAATCAAAGAAAATTGGTAGGGATGTCACAATTTATCATTCACAGAGTGATTTATTGAAAGAAAATTGCTAGGGATGTCACAATTTATCATTTACACAGTGATCTATTGAAAGAAAATCGCTAGGGATATGACAATTTATCATTCACACAGTGATCTATTGAAGTTCTCAGTTGAAATAGATATTATTACATGAATGGTGGCCAACGAAAATAACAAAATTCAAAATAGATATATGTTATGACATCCATTTTGTCTACAAACCATCAAAATTTCCCATCTTATAAAACAATTTCTAACAATAACCTCTCAATTTACTCTCCAATTTTTGAAACCCCCACCCATGGTGGGGAGATCACAGTGTAAAACCAAATGTTCCTATGGACATCATGGGAATTTTAGTGCACTTAGAACACCACCCTAAAAATTATATACTCTTGATCAATTTAGAATAAGCTAAGATGTTTAGATTGGATGCCTAGGTGGGTGGTACAATAGTTGAGGACACTTCTTAAAGGGTAAGAGAATTTAGATACTCTATCCTTCCACCAAAGCTATAAAAAGTGAGACTTGTAGATTATAGTTTAACAAAATTGATACTATGTGATTAAGAATAAGTTACAAACATCATGTATTTAAAAAAGTAATAAGAGGAAGGTACACGAGGGTTATGGTAATTAATGTGATTATTTGTATTATTTTTATCTAAAATAGTAATTTGTATTTGTACTTTTTTAAATGAATATTGTTAAATGTGTTGTAGTATTTTTATTTAAAATAGTAATTTATATTTGTACATTTTTAAATGAATGTTGTTAAATGTGTAATTGAGTAAAATGCATTAAATTGATATTCTAATTTTTAAAATATTTATTTAAAAATTCAAAGTATTGTGAGTTTTGTTTTTATTAAGCTTTACTCTAGATGTGTAGAGAATGAATCTATCTCATGTCCCAAACAATATTCTTATGTTCCAAACAAGATTCTTCTTTCTCTCGTTATTCTAGCCTGCACCTTACACTCCTCCTCTCCTCCTCCTTGCACAAATGTAAACTATGAGGCACAAGGTAGTTGTTGCATATATGAACATTTAGATATGATAAGAAAAATGTGATACTCTATTGTAATTTTCTCTACAAATGTGATGGCAAGTGTGCCCTAAATGTTCACAATTTCTTGATTAATGTAGTATAAGCTACATGAAAATTTACAGTCTTGTATACAAGATAAATAAAGATATTCCCAATATCCAACACCATAGAGCAAGACGTGTTCACCATTTGCTTCCAAGACTTTCTTAGTGCTAGAGTTGTTTTCTCAATAAACTTGTTTTTACTACTGTTGAATTGATGAAAGCCATCGTTGTTGCATATAGGAGAAATTAGTTATGATAAGAAAATTGTGATACTATGTTATAATTTTCTCTACAAATGTGTTGGAGTTGTTTTTTCAATAAACTTGTTTTTATTGGTGTTGAGTGGTGAATGCAATTAGCATATGTAGATGAACTTGGAGCAAACTCTATTTCTGTTAATAAAAAATATCTTTATTTACATCTATGCTAGATAGATTGTACTTGAATGTATTTAAAATATATTATTTGAGTTACATGCTTATTTCATGCTTGTTTCGAAGAATTATTAATCACTAAAGGATTTTCATCCCCAATTTCCTATTTCAATATCTATAACAATTTTTTTATATATGTGAATAGATTATGCTGGTTTACATATATTTTTTCATCTCCAATTGCCTATTTCAATATCTAAAACAAAATTTTTTGGTTGATAACTCTTATCATCAATATCTTTGAAACCCCCACAACTTGCTTCCATGGAAGCAAAATTTGTCTTTCATTCCTTCGTATGCTATTGCCTTAAAACGTTTCTTTTGCAACATGTGGCACAATTACTAATTAATTTATTATTAAAAAAACCTCACAATATCAACCAACAACAAAATTCCATATAGTCCTTGTATTATAATCACACCACTTACTCGTTCACCTTTGTATTTTTCATATCAATTCCCTATCCATCACATATATAAAAACTATTTATGCCACTAGAAAACACGTCAATAAAATTAACAACCAATCTAATAATACAATAATCAAAATAGTACGATAGGTTCTGGTCCACCAACATGCGAGAAACCAACCGCCTTACGATCAAACCATTTATACATGTTTGCAGTAACGTGATCTCCACAGCTTTGTGTTAAATATTTAATCTTTAGTTTGGAGTTAGTTTCTAGAGGAAGTTAGTTGAACCATTTATTTCTTGGTTGTAACTATTTCTGAGATGTATATATACTCTTCATAATAAAATAAATTCGGTGTGTGATCTTTCTTGGTTGTAACTATTTCTGAGATGTATATATACTCTTCATAATAAAATAAATTCGGTGTGTGATCTTAGTAATTGGGTGTTTTCTTTTCTCTCTATGTATTCTCAATTTGTCGTGGTATTAAAGCATTGGGGTTTTTTTGGGCATGAGAAACGAAATTCTGGAGATTTATTTAATCAAACTGTTCAAGATTTGTTTAATCGAGATTACTGGAGATTTTGCTGTTGCGTTAGTTGTTTGTTTCCACCTGAGAGAAGTTTGTTGATGCGTGTGTGAAGAGGATGTTTGTTGCCAGTTATTAATAAATCGGAGAAGTACGAAAAAAATTTAATGGTGGAATTATCCAATCTCTCCCTAAAAGTGGTATCATAGATTGATCGAACCCCACTAGCATCGGTAAAGGTTTCAAAGGATGTATTTTTATTTAAGCACATAGAAGCAGATTTCTGTCTCGAAGGAAAAGTCGTGTGGATTTTTGGCTGGAAGGAGAATTCGTATTACAGTTGGTGTGGTCCCAATTGGAGTGTTGTAAGTGTGGGAAAGATGTTGTGAGATGCCATTATCTACTCAATAAACGATGGTGACTCTTCAGTGCAGATCCGACGGTCTTCGATAAACTCAACTGCGGTCTGAAGGTACCTCTCGGTGAGTTAAAAAACTCACTGCGTAAGGAAGAAATCACTTGATCGATTTTTTTGTTTACAAATAAAAAAACGGTTCTAAAATTTCATTTATTGGGAATTACCTTCACAGATCATTAGAGTATGTATGTAAGGGAGGCTGGGGACTGTTGGATGTTGAAGCTTTCGAAAAATCTCTCATTTTTAAATCACTGTGGAGGGCTTTAACAAAGGACTGTATGTGGGCAAAGACTATAAGAACAAAATACTTAGGGAAAAAAAGTCAAGAAGAGGCTCTTTTAAGGGGCTGGGAGAATTTAAAAAGCCGGTCAGAAATATGGAGGGGATGAGTAAATGTTGGCCGAGTTTCAGCGATGGAGTAGTGTGGAAATTCAGCAGAGGAAACAAGATTATTATCGGGGATAGAAAGGTTTACGGAATGGAACAGGTGCATATATTAAATCATGACATTATTAAACTCTGCAATAGAAGGGGCAAGTTGGCAAGTTTTTTGTAGGAAAGATGATAAAGAAGTGGGAGGAGGAGGTGCCAGTATGGAAAATTCATAGTGAGATGAGACTTGCAGATGAGTACAAAGAAGACTGGGATAAATACATTCTTTCTTTTAAGCATATCGGCTTGAACAGGGAGCGGGAGGGAGATAAAATTACTTGGAATGGTACTTCGTTGGAAAACAAGATTATATCCAAGGAGGCATATTAATTATTGATGGAGGAAAGTCTGCAACATGAGCCGAATTGTTGGTTTAAGCACCAATGGAAGATTCAGGTCGAGGTAAAAATGATAATTCTGGTATGGCTGATATGGAGAAACAGAAGCCTGACGTGGGAAAATCTGCAGAGAAGAGGGTGGATGGGTCCGGGGAGGTGTGTGTTATGTCAAATTCAAGGTGAAAACAACAGTCATTTGTTTTATGGTTGTTTGTTTGTGCAGGAAGTATACCGGTCAATATGTACATAGATGAAATTGCCAGTTCCAATTTAGATGACAACAGAAGAGTGTTTCAGATGGTGGTTAGACAAAGGAAGGAAGCTGAGGGCGACACCAATCCTAGTACATTGGTCTATATGGAAAGCAAGGAACCGAAAGATATTTGATGACATTGGTTGTAATCTGATGGATATTAGTATGCAGGTTTTAGTTATGTGGTAAATTTGAAAATCAGGAATAATTACCTTTAAAGGACTTCTCAATAAAAATGAGACCTTTGGAAAAGATTTACCCAGCAAGATTTTTTGATAGAGCCTCATAATCCCAAACTTGCAGATGTGAGGCTTGGCTAATGGTGTCACCTGAATGCCATTACAAGATTTATTGGAATGGAGGGAGGGAAACAAACACGAGAGCCGAAATAATTTCTTTGTGGGGTCTTTTATGGTTCGCAAGCTAGCTATTTATGGAAGAGCTCTAGGTTTATGGTGACTTTAAGGTGATAATTGACCATCTGAACAAAGGGACGGAGTTGAATCCTGGAGCTTTAATGTATTGGATTGAGAGGATAAGAGCACTGAAAAGGTCTTTCAAACACATCAATTTTTGTCATGTGTATAGAGAGAAAAATTCTAAGCTGATAGGTTTTCTAAAAGAGGTTTAAATGGGAGTTTTGGAGTAATGTTCTATGAGTTTTACAATGTTTCAGGTATCAGAGCGGAGGGGAAAGTCACTTTTTATTAATTATGAGAGCTGCTTTGTTTGGTTTTTGGAGCGTTTGAGCAGAGATCCTGATATTTCTGTTTTTGTTTTTAAGCTGTAAGTAGGGTTTTAGATTTTGAAAGATATCAATTTGTTTTCCTTAAACAAAGTTTTAAACTGAAAAGGAAGTATGTAATGGAATTTTTTTGATGAAATACAGTTTTTGTGCCCTGGTAACACTATATAATATCGGTAGTATTTTTCTTGCTGAAAAAATGTAACCATCCACGTCTCTCCCACTGGATAAGATAAGAAATGAGATAATCAAAAGATTTGACTTGAGATCATACTTCATGGTTTTTCTTTTTTTGTTATTAATGCTTTCCGATGGTTATTTTATAGCTAGTGGTAGATTCCAATCGATGACTGCATGAAATATTAGAAGACCTTCAATGCAGACATTGAGAGATAGTGTACTAGAGCTAGCAGTTAAGCTAAAAAGCATATTCTTTTAAATGTGCCTAAAACAGAAGTGATGAATCTGTTAAAAAAATATTTTTTTTAAAGAGAAATATGTGTCTTCGATTGCAGAAGTTTTTTTTGTGGTTGAATCAGAATTTTAAATAAAATAAATTCTGTGCATGTGGTCAAAATCAATTTTTTGGTAGTTATATATACTTATCTGAAAACACCAACTCCGTGGTATCTTTAATTGGGATTTCCCCGAAAGGAAAAATTATAATAATGGTTTAGAAGGATTAAAAATACTCTTATTTTTAATTATTTATGGGATGGAGTTTCTGAAGGAGGAGGGAATGCACGAGAGCAGCCTAATGAGTGGAAACAACTAGTGATCTAGAAAAATAAGGATAAGAAGTCATATGCCTTAATATCTACTTCTGTCTCAGAAGAGATAAGCAGACATTACTCAGAGTAAGACAAATTATGATGCCATAAAAAAAATTAAAAGAGCTTTATGATTCACATTCTGAATTGGAGATAATTCAATTCTTGTTGAACTTATTTAATCTAGAAATGAGTGATAATGATCCTCTAAAACTTGGCTATGAAATTAAAGCCATTGATCATGAAATTGAATCTATTGGAGTTAAAGTTTATTTGCAGCTTACTACCTTTATAAAGGCTCTTTACCCGAGTTACTCACAGTACTTGGAAACTTTCCAAGCTACTGGGAAATTAAAAGATTCAGATTTTGACAAATTAGTAGGGAAAATTGTGGAAAGAGAAAATGTTTTTGGCAAGAAAGAAGCATCGCATAGTTCTAATACTGAAACCGTATGTCTTTCTCAAAAAGAACAAAAACCTTAATATGAATCTATCATAAATACTAAGGGTAATAGAGTTCAAGGTAGGAAGAATTATAGAGGCAGGGGGGCAGAAATATTCTAGGAGATAAACAACATAATGATAAACAAAGAAAATTTTCTGATAAACCAGTTGTAAAATGCTTTAGATGTGGTAAAATTGGACATACTGCTGCAAATTGTAGATTCTCCCTAGGAGAAAATTAAATAAAGAAGAGAATAAATGCTTGAAAAGAAATATCATGTAATTCTAGACAAAGGACAGTCTTGTGAGAATGCACATTATGTTGTCACACATTGTAATTTTCACATGGAAGATATTTTTAGTAATTTTTTTTCTTCATGGTATGACAGTTGGAATTTAGACATAGGTACAGCTTGTCATATGACTTTTAGAAGAGATTTTTTTGATCAATTTAGTGATAATATTGACGGAGTTGTTTATTTTGTTGATAAGTACCAATTCAAACCATGAGGGATTTTTTAAATTCAGTTAAAAATTCTTGGACTTTTAGATTATACCTTGAATGATGTTCTTTACATTCCATTGTTCCAAATAAATTTGTTATATCCTATACACATAAGACACCTCGGACATTCCATTACATATTTTATGGTAAAGTAGAAATTAGAAGAAAAGCTGATAATAACATTGTAATGACTGGTGTGGAAGAAGATAAATTGTTGAAGTTTCATGGTATGTTATCTGTTGCATTGAAAACAACTTATTTGGTTCAACAAAATGATACTTTTTCATATTCTTTATTATGGCATGCATGCTTCAGTCATGTTAATTATGAAAGTATTCGAATCATGAAACAACAAGGGATTAAAGGACTTCCAACAGTTCCCAGAAAATTGAACCCATGTAATTATTGTATAATGGGAAACCATCACAAACAGTCTTTTCATAATTCTAATTCTAGAGATACAAGGAAATTAAGCCTAATACACTTTGATTTATGTGGACTTATGCATGTACCAAATGAAAATGAAAATAAATACATACTCGCTTTTATTGATGATTATTCGAGGATGTGTTGGGTTTATCTTCTTAAAGAAAATTTAGAAGTTTTTGATGTATTTAATAAATTTCATCTCTTGATAACAAATGAAGCACGACTTACTATTGGTACTATAAGAACTGATAATGGTTGAAAATATACTTCACATGTTTTTGAAACATATTTTCAGGATAATGGAGGAGAATATACTTCACATGTTTTTGAAACATATTTTCAAGAGAATGACATCAAACACTAGACCACGATACCATATATTTCATAACAAAACGGTGTTGTTGAATGAATGAAGAGAACATTGCTTAATATGGTAAGGTCAATGATGGTTTTTAAGAAGGTAAATTTGATGTTTTGGAGAGAATTTGGGTTATGTGCAGCATAAATTTGAAATCGATGTCATTTCTCTCTCATTAAAAACAGTGTTTCCATATGAGATGTGGTATAATCGTCTTCCTATTGTTAAACCTTTTCGAATTTTCGGTTCTCAATGTTATGATCTGATACCTAAACAACAGAGGAATAAGTTGAGTGAAAGAAGCATCAAATGCATATTTTTTGGGTGTTCCATGACTTCTAAGTCATACCGATTGTATGATGAAGAGAAAAAAAAGTTTATTTTGTCAAGAGATGTAATTTTTCTTGAAATAGATAAAGATTCCCTCACTATTGATAGACGGTTGAATCAGTTAGAAAAGGTTGTGTCTCAAAAGTTTTATTATGAACCAGATAATATAATTCCCCATATTGCAGGGGGGATTCCTATATTAGAACAGTCAGTGGAGTTTCCTTCTCTCAATGATGAGAAATTGGTTGATGATGATAATTCCATTACTTATGAGAAATTGGTTGATGCAAGTTTTTCTAAAAAAACAATGACAAAAATGGCAAGAACTGAGCCAGATGAAGAAGATGAGAAACTTCTTGAGAAAATTCCTACACAACCTTTGCGAATGTCAAATCGTATTTGAACATTTTCAAAGAAATATGATGACTTTAAGGCTGTAAGTTCTCAGGAAACTATTCTTACTGTGAATTTGATTTTTTTTGTGGATTGTGAATCTACTTTCTTTGAACAAACTACTAGTTATGATGAGTGGAAATATGCAATGAAAAAGGAATATGATTATCTTATAAAAAATGGCACATGGAGGCTGGTGGATCCTCCTGCTGCCATCAAACATATTGGTTGAAAATGGATTTATAAAACTAATTATAAAGCTGATGGTTCACTAGACAAGCACAAAGAAAGGCTTGTAGAAAAGGGATATGCACAGAAAGAAGGTATTGACTATACAGAGACATTTTCTCCTACAACTAAGTGGGGAACTATTATATATTTGTTTGCTATTGAAGACTAGAAAGAATTGAAAATTCATCATATGGATGTCAAAACTGCCTTTTTAAATGGAGATTTGAAAGAATATGTTTACATGTTTCAGCGAGAAGGTTTTTCCATTAAAGGGAAAGAACAAAATGTTTCAAAACTAATGAAGTCTTTCTATGGCTTGAAACAAGCACCACGAGTATGGTATGAGAAGCTAACTGAACATCTTCTTAAATTAAATTATAAATATTTTGACCTAGATGATGCAACTCTTTTCTTTAAGAAAGTTGGAAGATCAGTTGTATATTTAGTTTTATATGTTGACGATTAGATGATCACTTGAAACATTGATGAATATATATCATCTATAAAGAAGGAATTGAAAAAGGTTTTTGATATGACAACTTTATGTTTACTTCATTATTATCTTGGAATTGAGGTTGATAAAAAACCACAACATATTTTCATCTCTCGGAAGAGATATGTTGGTAAGTTATTAACATACATAGTATGACGGATTGTAATATTGTTGCTACACCAATGGGGCAGAATTTGAAAATCAATTCTGAAGAAGAAAAACCATTTGAAGATCCAACAAAGTACATGAAACTTGTTGGAATTTTGACTTATTTGTTTATTACTCCATGATATAACCTTTGTTGTTGGAATACTTTCAAGATTTATGCATCATCCTTGTGAGGAAAATTGGGTAGCAGCAAAAAGAGTTTTGGAATATTTAAAAGGAACTCAAACTTACAACATCAAATATTCAAAAATTTTAGACTTACATCTTGTTGGTTATCCAAATTCTGATTTTGATGGAGATAAAGAAAATGGAGTCTCAACTTCTGGTTATTTGATGAATCTTGGATCAACAACCATCAGTTGGAGATCGCACAAGAAATCTGTTCCTACTGATTCTACCACTGAATCCAAATATGTTGTAGCAGCTCAAGCCACTAAGGAAATCATTTGGCTTCAGAAAATACTCTAAGATTTGCAGGAGAAACAAAAGGCTTCAACTTCTCTATTGTCGACAACTCTTCTGCAATTTAGTTGGCCAAGAATCCAAATTTTCATGATCGAACCAAACATATCAACACCAAGTATCATTTGATTCAACATAATGTAGAGGCCAAAAAAATTCATCTGATTCATTGTCCAACATCAGAACAAATTACATATATTTTTAACAAAGAATTGGGGCGTGAAAAGTTTGAAAAATGTAGATCTTTACTTGGTATGTCAGATTACCATTCGAATTAAGGGGGGAAATGTTGTAATCCTTCGAGGTTATTTGTATATAGTTATAACAACATATATTTATTGATTAATTTATTTTCAGTTATGAAAAACCAACTGAATTCTTTGAGTATAAATGTAACATTTGTTATTAATAAATCACAGAAGTACGCAAAATTTTAAATTTTTTATTTCTCTAGACTCTCTCTAGCAAAAGGAACTGAAGAGGGGAGCATTCCAATAAACAACTCTATTCCTGGTTTCTTCCATGGGACTAAGAACACCACAGTCCTGAAAGCCGTTGTTTTTATCTAACTGAAGATTTTTCTATTTTAGTCGCTCGAATTGTGAGAGCCTTCCATCATAGTTATTTCTCTGCCATATTTATTAAGAGGGCGCTTCATATTGATACTGGATCAAATAATTTTAGCAGATTAAAAAAACTCGAAATCACAGGGTGTATTTATGTTGTATTTTGATAAAATTTAGAATCTCTACGACTGAAAACTATTATGATCTCCAAGAATGTCACCCCGACAGATATTGCCCTCACCCTCATCTGTGTTTTACAATCAATAACCCTCCAACTAAGGCCTTCGAGTTTATGTGATTTATATAATCCAGATCCCTCTTCATATTAGCCATTATGATGATGCAAATGAAAATCAGAGAATCGATGTTCTTTCTTTTTACTTTATAGATGGGAAACAAATTTATTTTTAAGTTAAAAAAAAATGGTGTTGTATTCAAATTTCTGATTGCTTTAGAAATGGCTTCGACAAGCTAGTTTGCAATACCTACGCATCTATTTAATGGGAAGAATTATAATTTTGGGAGTCTTAAAATTCAAGCATGATTACAAGGTTTAGGTTTTTGGGATATTGTAGAATTCAGGTTCACATAACCTTATGCAAATGTAATTGTTGCAGTGAGTGCTGCTCAACGAAAAAAAATTGATGAATTCAAAGAGAATGAAGGTAGAGCTAAGTCCTGCATTTAAATTCTTTAAATGACTCTATTTTTCCTAAATTAATTGTTGCTAAGACTAATAAATCAATATGGGGTATACTTAAGGTTGGTTATGAAGGTAATGACAAAGTAAATATGGTAAAATTACAAACTCTCACAACACAATTTGAAACTCTTAAAATGAATGAATCAGAAGCAACTTATCAGATCATGACCAAAGTTATAGGTGTTGTTAATCAGATTTGGATGAATGGTGAAGAACTAGAAGATAAAATAATTGTTGAGAAGGTTCTTGGATGTTTGCGAAAAAAAATTAACATGATATTTACTTTTTTTGAGTCGAGAGGATCAACAAAATTGTTTGTGGAAGGATTAACTCATTCTTTATTGAAGAAATAATTAATTTAGATGTCAGTACTTTAGAGCATGATTTCAACTCTAAAGCTTCTATGGATAGAGGTAGAGGCAGAGTTTTTCGTGACAGGAGAGGAAAAGGAGGAGGACAGTCTCAGTCAGATGATAGATCATAGGTAACTCAAACACATTTGGAGTAGTCTCAAACTGATCATGGTCATAGGTGGATAGATAAATAAAAAATTCAATGTCACTATTGCAAACAATCTGGCCATTATAAGTCTAAATGTCAAAAATTACATTATGTTTTAACTAAAAACAAAGCCTATGTCACAAATAGTGAATGTGAAACATCACATGCTTTATTTCTGCCATGCCAAGTGACTGTGTAAGTTCCTAATAAATATGTTTGATTGGTATACAACGAATGTAGTAATCATTTGACTAGTCATAGTGATTTTTTTTTCACACCTTGATACATCTTTAAGTTCCTTTATTGGTTTGGGTGATGATAGTTAGGTTAAAGCTTCAAGAAAGGGTGTTATGTATGTATTACCCAAAAAAATTGTGGTGAAACATATATATGATGTTTACTATGTACCCAATTTCAAGCATAATTTGTTGAGTGTTGGTCAGTTACATGCACATGGTTATGATGTTAGCCTTCACAACACTACTTGCATGATTTATGATAAACATAAGTCTCTTTTTGCAAATATTCCTATGAGAAAGAATAGGTTCTATCAATTACAAATGAAAAATGAGAAGTTGTATGCAAATAATGTTTCAACACCTAATGACTCTAACTTGTGGCATTTGTGATATGGTCAGTTACCTATCAAAAGTATGAGTCTGTTGCAAATACAGACTATGGTGAAAGGTTCTCCTACTTTGTCTAACCATATCTCTTCATGTACAAGTTGTATAATGGGTAAACATAAGCGAGATAGTTTTTCATCAACCTCTTAAAGAGCTAAATAATAGCTAGAGTTTGTGCATAGAAATTTGTGCAGTCCAATGAAAGCATAATCAATAGGTAGCAGACTCTATTTTATTAATTTTATTCAATTTTTTAGCAGGAAATTTTGGGTTTATTTCATCAAATACATATCTCAAACATTTTCCAAGTTCAAGCAATTTAAATTCGAGGCTGAAAAACAGAGTGGAAAGTTTAATTAAAGTTCTCAAGACTGATAAAGGAGGTGAGTATGAATATAATGAATTCTTTGGTTTTTTTATTAGGTGACCATTTCCAAGTTTAAAAATTTCTCAAAATTGGAAGTGCTCAGAAATGATTGAAGTCTAAATGACCGAAAAGGCCTTGTCGCTGCGATTCTGGAACCATAAATGGGACTCAAATATGATGTCTTATGTGAAATTTACTGAGGTTTGAATTCATCTAGTGACCTCCAAAACAAGACTTTTCGACTATGGTTTTTTCATTTTTTACAAAAAAGTGTATATGGAAAAAAAAATTGGTTTTTATTAAGTTTTATGGGCCTATCAGTGGCCACCAGGTGGCCTTCCCGAAGGGTGCCATGTGGCCCCTTGTCAAAGGTTGAAAGTCTATGCAAAAATGTTTTGAGGATAATGGGAATCAAACCCTTGACCCGACTACATGGGCAGGGCCGACCCAACCATTATACCATGGGCAAGAACTTGTTTTATGGACGAGTCGGGTCAATGTTGTGAATGGAGTTGAGTTGTTGGAGAAATGGGTGAGTCGAGCAGTGTGAATGTTGAGTCGGCTCGTGCATTTCATAATGGGTGGTGAACATTGGGTTAAGCCCTCAAGGGCCAACCTGATAGCAATAAGACCTGGGTCTAAAGACCACGGGCTAAGCACTATTATTATGGCATAATTTCTAGTTGAGCCCTCAGGGATAAGGTTTAAATCCATATGGCCAAATGCGATGACCCCGAACATAAAAATTTCCAACTAGCGGAACAACAGGTTTAAGCACCTTGGTGCTAGCCTCGCTTTTGATGTGACCTTGACCCATGACCATGGGTGCAGTCTTTTAAACTTATCTGCCAGGAAAACTTGACCACCGAAGATTTGCATGTGAACACGCCAACATTAACTAACAGTTCACTTTAACATTATCCCTAAAATAGCACGTGGTTCTGCTATTTCTGTCTACCTTCCTACTTTGGTGGAGTTAACTGCAGTTCCTCCAGTTTTGGAGGAGGCTTTCTAGTACCACTGGGAAAAATCTTGTTTGGGTCGTAACTTTCTCAAATTTCGACCAAAAAAGATGAAATTTTAGTCAATTTTGGGTTTCTTCACCATTCTGGAGAGTTTGGAGTAGGTTTCAGAGTGAACATAGGTATTTTATAGCAAATTTTTCTTCAGGAAAGAGGAAATAGCTATCAGGGCCATAAGGGAGATGCAGCTGTATTGGGTTGTACTTCACTGTTTAAGGTGAAAAAAAAGCCATTTGTAGCTTATTTCTATATTCTGAAGTCAAATTCACAGCTTTTTTTTTCCTGTTTAGGCATATTTTTCACTGTGTAACCATTTTGAGAAAATTAATAGAGCAAGGAAATGCCCATGGGGAGCCTTGGACCGACAGATGTAGCTCAGGAGGGGTGAACTGCCTCATCATTTTGCTGTGTTATGATATGGTGAAGTTCATTTTCCATGTATTTCTGCTCTAATATATTAAACAAATAATTTAAATAACAAATCTTCACACTTAAAACTCAAAAGCAAACCAAAGCTACTTTGTTTAACCTGCAATTCATGGAGAACACTTTGCACATTAAATTATATGGAAATGGATACTTTTCATAGCATTAAAAATAGTTCCATTTTCAGATCAAATGGTATTAGAGCTATATTTTTACTCTGCATTTGTTCCTCTGCAAAGATATAGTTGATTGTTTGCAAGTTTTGATGCTTACTAGGCTTAAGCTCAAGAGAGGGGAAGGAAAACTGGTTAGAGCTCAAGATAATCCTCAACCAAGGAGGGCCAGAGATCCGTTAACTCCACCTTCTAATTCACCTCCAAGAGCCATAGAAGAAGTCTTAAGCATGTCTTCAAGAGAAGGATAACTTCCCGAAGACATTGATCCCAAAGAAGAAGAACGGGTGTTCCGAAAGGCTTTCCTAAACATGACAGATATGGTGATGATACTCTACCTGTTATCACTCAATAATTTCTCTAGGTTCAAGAGAAATAGTCGGAGGTAACCAAAAACCTACTTTGGAAATTTAGGATCTAGCCTTCCTAAATGAGAGGGTTCTCTCTTTATGATTTAACTTTCTTTTTTGTCTAATATTTTAGTCTAGTTATGATAGTTCAATTTGGTTTTGGTTTTGAAATGTTTGGTGGAAAATAATATTACTTGAAGAGAAATTAAAGAGGGATCTACTAGTCCATTGGGCCATGCAGTCAAAGTCTAGCAAGCAGAACTAGAAGGCAAAGCCAAGAGGATGCTAATGTATTCAGGGCAAGGTAGATAACCCTTAGATATTTGGATAGATTTTTTTGATGAGATGGCTTGCTTTGGGATAAAGGGAAATGAATAATACTTTGATCCAGAAAAAGAGGAAGGAGGCAGAGGTCAAATGGGACTAGGAGCAATTAAGAATTCATAAATATGGAAATCAGCAGAAAACATTTAAATGATTAAGTAGTTAAGACAGGGAGTTATTAAACTAGTCCTGAAGTAATTATCCTAATCAATCATTAAGATTGAAAGAAATGTATGAAATGAATGAAACTCAATAAATAAACAATGACAAGATAGATGCACTTTACTCTTCAAATGATCTCATGAATCCTGAATTATGAAGTCCAATTGGCTATTCTCTAGACTGATGCCTTGAAATCAACACATGTGAGCCTCCAACGTACCAAAAAAATGTCTATAATGTTCTTAGAAATTTTATTCCACACAAAATACTTCCAAGAGTGAAGTATTTATACAAATTCTAAACTAAAATATCTTGAAAAATATCAAGATTGGTTTACAAAATATCTCAAATTGTTTTACATAAATAGAAATTAATAAAAGGACACTCAAAACTAATGAACCTATTTGGAACTATATCATGGATATATGATGACTAAGAAGATAATTCGAATTTGATCTCAACACTTAGTTGATGATGAGGCATCCAAGTCACTAACTGTTTCCTTTCTTTGTGCATTCTGCTCCAGCAATTCTACAAACTTGAGGTCCAATGATACCTTTGTATTTATCAATCCGAAATATATATGAAAAATGTGAAAGATTTTATTGTAGAGAAATGTGGTGTGGAGATAAACCTCTCTCAGTTCCCTAAAATGATGCTCCAGCTATTCACAATAGGCTCTACAAAACGATGTGTAAAACATAGTTTTACAGAGTCTGAACAATAAGATGTAAATATGTGCATGTATCTTTAATTATGTAATATATGTGCACAAAGTGATATAGGTTTTTGTAGATGGCTCTCTTAGGAACAAAACCCTCCTTCAGTTTTATAATATGTATTTCTGATTGGCCATAATATTCTCTGCAAAATGATGACTTAACGGGAAGTTTCTGCAAAGAGTGCTTTCCAATATTGTTTAATATTTCCCAATCCATAATGGCTGTTAGAAAAGTGAGAGAGGTTTTTGTAGTTGGAAACCTTGAGAACATAAACCGCCTTGAATTTTGCAAAATTCATCTTGGATTGGTCACAATAGTTTCTGCAAAACAATGACTTAAACATGAAATTTATGCAAAAATGTTCCTTCTTGTTATGTTTTCATCTTTTCAACTTTTTGTTCTTTTAACTGTTTTACTTTCACTTTGGATAAATTTCATTGTTCGCGAAAGTATTTTCATATCTTTTTACCATTACTAACTCTGTTTTTACTTTTACTTTTTTAACTTGACTGCTCTGTAACTTTGTTTTAACTTTCACTTTGACTTTTACCTGATACACTTTAAGTTTGATGCTCTTTGAATGTATTGTTTTCACTATCATTGTAAATTTTGATTTCATTTTTAACATTCACTGTGCACATTTAATCATTTTGATCTCTCTTTGACTTGATTTTAATCTTTCTTTGTATGCAAACTATTTGTTGAATGAAGCTTTTGAATTAAAATCTGAGAATTTGGAACAAACAATTTTGTCAACTAATATTGAAACTGTTGGTCCAAATCCATATTTTGTTAACAACCTGAAAAAATAAAACAATTTTTTAATGAAATCTAGGTCTGCAGGGAGGTGATTGAAGGTTTCTTGAAAGACCTATGGAATGGGATCTGTCTGTGGAGGTTTAACTCTATTTTTTTTAGGAAATTTTGAGCTACTTCTGCAATATTAGATTATTTGCAGGAGTAATTTTCTTTAACAGAGGGATAATTGAGCAAATTTGGTCAAGGATATTCTCTTTCGGTTTTTATGCATTTCTTGATAGAGAAATAGGGATTCAGTGTATCTTCAGGGTTTTTTAGCCTTTTAGATCTTTAAAATGGATTCTTAAACTCTAAAAATTGATAAAATTTGCTTGAAAAGGGATGTAGAGAATAAAGGGTTTCACTATTCTTGGTTGAAATGCTGGCTTCAACAATTTATCTGGAGCGATGCACAGTTCCTCAACAGTATTCACAGGTATATTTTAGCAACTTCAAAGTTTTTAGGCATAACAATGGCAACCAGGGGCTTAAAAGGCTTTATACAGAGATTTTTTGACAGTCGGGAGGTAGTACAGAGGGTTAGAACACGCAATAAGGAAATAATGAATGTTGTTCAAAGGTTTTAACCATACATATTGGTCGCATTTAATTAGCATTAAATTTCTATCGCATCAGGAGGGAAGCTGTTTCGGAATTTAAACACAAAACCGAACAATGATTATTGCGCAAGGTTCAAGTGGTATGTTGTTTTATTCAAAACGCACACGATCGAATGAATGTAGGCCACGTGGAGGGGAAAGGTATCACGAAACCACCCATTTCGCGTGCATTTGGAGTTTGGGTGATCAATCACTTTTTCAACACGATATCGTATATGTACCATTGGATCTGAGGGATGAATGCGAAGGGTCAGGATTGAATGGGAAGCTGCGATGAAATAAAATGGCGGGACCGGGGAACTTATATATGCGCAGATGGGTTAAAAACATTTATATAAGGTTATAACTTATATATTTTTTAATGAATATGGATGTGGGGTTTATATATATGGGGCGAGGGTTTTGATTTTATTAAATAAACCTTAGTTTATTTCAACAGACTTTAGGTTAAAATTTTATGAGGGGAAGGGTTAGTATTGCGGGGAAGGCTTGATATGTGTGTTTGCAAAGGCGTGGGGTTTTTTCCTTTTGAACCTTATAAAAAAAACTTTATTTGGTTTAAAACTTAGGATAAAAATGTGATGTGTAGGGGAAAACGTTTAGTTTTGAACATATGTATGGGCGCGGGGTATTTACTTAAAGTTAGTTTTAGACCAAAGGGCGCATTATTTGGGTTTTATTTCAACATGTGAATAATAACTTTGGTCCAAAATCTTTATAATAGTGAGTTTTTAGGGATATTTAGATATATGGATCTATAACAATAGGATAAGGTGTAGTTTAGGGAATTAATAAACTAAGTTGGAAGTTAATATGACAAGGGGAAAGGACTACACAAAAATACACAAAATGACTAAGTAAAGTGTACAAATAAAGGAAAGCTTGTCATTTCATCATTTCACCAATTTACTTAGGATAAAGTATTTTTGAGGGTTTTGTATGTTTCTGAATGAAGGAAGTTAATTAAATGGGGTTTTATGTTCCATTAGGTAAGAATGAGTCCTTATTTATGAAAAGGAGTTAAAATGTATGAATGAGGGATAATTGATGGTAAATGGGGATTTAACATAAGAATTCAACATTTTCAACTAACCATTCATCAAGCCTTGGGTCCGGTCCCAACAAAAGTCAAAGAAATGCTTTGAGCCTATTTGACTGATAGTCTAGAAAATTGAATACTTACAGGGGAGGGGAAATTAGTGAATTTTTGCACAGTGATGAATATTACATTCTTTTTCCCACTTCTTTCTACCTACCCAACATTACTCCAACATTTTTTCTTCCTTTTGGCAGGTGCATTTAAGCTTGCAACCTTGAAACATTTATTCTTTTGAAAGCATAAACTATCTAATTCTACCTTATTTCATCCAAGGGCTTAGATTAAACTGATGTGCTCCTTATTATTCTCTACCTATCTACTGATTTGCCAGGATTAAACTGTCTGACAAATATTTATTCACGATCTAGAACATGGAAATTGAAAACCTGACAAGTTAAGTTTAAACCGTTTAAATCACCATGGATTATGGCATTTATTGACACTCTACCATAATCATTTGCAAAAAATAAAAAGTAGTGGCATTTGGACTTGGACACTTTCATGTTTTATTTTCATCTTTTTCTTTTGGGGTCTATATTTTTAAAGTCCTTTCATCTTTCTTTTAGGACTTTTACCCTCTTTTTGATTTTTGATTTTTTTATTTTTTCTAAATATGGGAAAAAAAATTGCAGAAAGCAAGGCATGCACATATTTACAAGACTATCAAAGTCAATTCAAAAATTATGAATCCTATATTTATAGGACCCTAACACTACCAAGAAAGGAATGACAAGCTTGTAGGAGAAGGGTCGAGACATTAGAAAGAAGGAGAGGGTTCTTCAGGAGGAAAAAAAAGTGATGACAATCCAAAGAAACGACACGGAGGAAATGGTGATCCACCATCCCCATATTCATCCTCTTCCTCTACATCATCATCCTCTACTTCGGTGAATCAACCTCACAAGTCTAAAACCTCTGGTAAAAGTTCATTTTAAAATATTGATGTTAAATTTGAGTTTCCTATGTTTAATGGTGAGTTCAATGCAAAGAAACTTGACAATTGGATAAGACAGTTGGAAGTTTATTTGAGGATAAAAAACCTTCATGAAGACGACACCAAGATTCAATTGGACTGTTTAAGAATGGAGGGAGAAACATTTGTATGGTGGGAAGCCAAGACCAAGGATGAAATTAAAAAACATGGTAAGATCACTTTATCATGGGCTGAATTTATTTATGCAATTAAACAACAATTTTATCCATTAGCTCATTTACAAAAGGCTATCATGAATTGGAAAAGTTTTAGACAACTTAAGGGACAATATGTACAAGATTACACCCAATATTTTAGAAGAAGGGCTCTTTTGTTAGGAATTGATTTTCATAGCCAAGAGACTTTGCTAAAATATATAGGTGGTTTACACAACTATCTTATACATACTATTCTTATGTTCAATCCTACTAGTCTAGACGAGGTTTGTGTCCAAGCCACGCATTTAGAGGCTAGAGGTAAACAATATTTTGAAGGGAATGAGGATAGTGACTTTAAAGGCAAAGAGATGAAAATAAATGCAAACTCTAGGAAAGAAAGAGGAAAATTATTTTGTAAAAATTGTTCCAAAACAAACCATGATGAAAACCATTGCTAGAAACTTCATCCGGAGTTGAAACCAAAAAAATTCAAAACTAAACATAAGGCCAAAGAAAAAGGCAAAACGGTTGCAATAGTTGAACAAGACTTAGATTCTAAATCAAGAGATGAAACTAAAAGCATAGTTTTGGCACTAAAGAACATAAAGGGGAAAGAGATTGTAAAAGAAACAAATCCTAGTTCTAGCACTTTAAACTGTCACATAGAAGCTCCAAATGAAGAGAGGAGGATTGAGTTGTTTCATGTGAGGATCATTTCAAAACACAAAAAGATAGACAAACTATTTGACAGTGGGTCACAAGAAAATCTCATCTCAGAATACTTAGTCAAGAAGCTGAAACTTGAAACCATTCCACATCCTAAGCCATATTCACTTGGTTGGATTTGCAAGGATGCTAATTTACAAGTTTCAAGGAAGTCCATGTTGCGCTTCACCATAATAGCTCATTATGTTGACTTGGTTGAATTAGATGTGGTACCGCTTGACATTACAAGTGTGGTGTTGGGTAGTCCGTACTTACACGATAGGAAAGTGATCTTCCATCGCCATGAGAACAAGTATCATCTATTTAAGGATGGCAAGGATTTTATTGTGAGAGCACATCGGAAGAAGCTAGAATCTTCTTTAGTGAATGCAGGGCAATTGAAAAGGCTTGTCAATGCAAGTAAAAATTTGAATTTGTTGATTATTAAGCAAAAAAAATTTGTACATAATCCTTTTCATGTTATTGCTGATGTAAATGATGAAATGTTTAAGTCTGAAAGCAGGTTGTCTTTGGAAGAAGATGACAAGATGTTGCAAAAAGTGTCTTTGGTGTCGATCGGTGTAGAGAACAAAGTGTCGGTGAAAAGTGGTGCAAGAATCCAGAAAAGGGAAAAGCATGCAAGTAAAGAGGACACAAAGATCAGCATGGTTCATTGCTGGTTTCATAATGGCAGATTGGTATGGCAAGAAAACTTGGTCGGGAATCGACAAAAGTACATGGCTCATTCGGAAAAAAATTTCCATGAGGACAGTTGGCAAGGTGAATCTTATTTTCAGTTTCCTTTGAAGGTAAACCATTGTAGGAGCAGTATGTTTTCTGCAAATTTGAGTTTTTGTTCTACATATTTAAAAAAATTTCATCATGACACAGTCAAGGTTAGCAACAGTCGGTCGGCAGATTCAAGGAAGAATTTATCTTCTTATGAGAAGCTCAATTTGATGAAATCAGGGAGATTTCAGTGGTTAAAGGTTGGAAGAGTGCAGAATTAGTCTCCTCATCTTCAATTTCTATAATTTAGAGAGATTTTGGGGTCCAAAAGCTTCCCATTGGGGAGGTGTGTTCAAGTGATCATGTCCAAGTTTAAAAATTGCTCAAAATTGGAAGTGCTCATAAATGGTTATAGTCTGAACAAATTGAAAGGTCTCATTGCTGCAATTCTGGCACTGTGAACGAGGCTCAAATCTGATGTCGTATGTGAAAGTTACCAAGGTTTAAATTCGTCTAGTGACCTCCAAAACAAGACTTTTCGACTATGGTTTTGTCATTTTTTACAAAAAATTTATATGGAAAAAGAAATTGGTTTTTATTAAGTTTTATGGGTCTATCGGTGGGTGCCACGTGGCCTGCCTAGAGGATTCCATGTGGCCCCAGAACAAAGGTTGAAATTCTATGCAAAAATATTTTGAAGATAATGGGAATCGAACCCTTGACCCAACTACATGGGTAGGGTTGACCCGACCATTACATGACGGGAAAGAACTTGTTTTATGGGTGAGTCGAGTCGATGTTTTGAACAGAGTCGGGTCGCTGGAGAAATCAGCGAGTCGGGAAGTGTGAATGTTGAGTGGGCTCGTGCATTTTTTAATGGATGGAGAACATCGGGTTAAGCCCTCAAGGGCCAGCCCCATAGCAATAAGACCTGGGTCTAAAGACCATGGACTAAGCACTGTTATTATGCCGGAATTTTTAGTTAAGCCCTCAGAACTAAGGTTTAAATCCATATGACCAAATGCGATGACCCAGGGCCTAAACATTTCCAACCAGCGGAACAACAGGGTTAAGCACCTTGGTGATAGCCCTGCTTCTAATGTGACCTTGAGCCGTGACCATGGGCGTGGTATTTTAAACTTATCCACCATCAAACTTGATCGCCGAAGACTCTACATGTGAACACACCGACATTAAATGACAGTTAACTTTAATGTTATCCCTAAAATAGCATGCAGTTCTACTATTTCTATCTGCCCGCCTATTCTGGTGGAGCTAACTGGAGTTCCTCCAGGTTTGGAGGAGGTTTTCTAGTGCCACTGAGAAAAATCTTGTTTGGGTCATAACTTTCTCAATTTTCGACCAAAAAAGATGAAATTTTAGTCAATTTTGGGTTTCCTCATTATTTTGGAGAGTTTGGAGCAGGTTTTAGAGTGAACAGAGGTGTTTTACAACAAATTTTTCTTCAGGAAAGAGGAAAGAGCCATTAGGGCCATCAGGGAGATGGAGTTGTATTGCGTTGTACTTCATTGTTTAAGGTGAAACAAAATCCATTTTTAGCTTATTTTTGTCTTCTAATGTCAAATTCACAGCTTTTTTTTCTTGTTTAGGCATATTTTTCACTATATGGCCATTTTGAGAAAATTAATAGAGTAAGGACATGTCATTGGGGAGCCTTGGACTGGCAGATGTAGCCCAGAAGGGGTGAACTGCCTCACCATTTTGTTGTGTTATGATATGGTGAAGTTTATTTGCTATGTATTTCCGCTGTGATATATTAGAGAGTAAATTTAAATAACAAATTCTCACACATAAAACTTAGAAACAAGCCAAAACTACTTTGTTTAACCTGCAAGTGATGGAGAATACTTTGCACATTAAATTATATGGAAATGGATACTTTACATATCATTACAAATAGTTCCATTTTCAGATCATTTTTTCAAACAACATGGTATTAAAAAAATAGACGAAAACCAGTTATACTCCACAACAGAATGGAGTTGCAAAAAGAAAGAATAAAACAATTATGAATATGGCTTGAAGTCTGCTCAAAACACTAAATTTGTCTAAAGATATATGGGTTAAAGTAGTTACATGTTTGGTATCTATTTTGAATATATCGTCAACTTTGGTGTTCAAAGTCTTGTACCGAAAGAATCATGGAGTGGAAAAAAGGTAACTGTTTCACAGTTTCGAGTATTTGGTTGTATTGCTTTTACTCATGTTCCAGAAAAAATAAGGAAGAAGCTTGATGATAGGATTGAAAATTATATCTTTATAGGGTATAATGAAAAATCTAAAGAATACATATTGTTTAATCCTATAACTAAGAAGTTTGTCGTAAGTGGAGATGTGAAATTTATGGAATACAAATCTTGGAATGAAATGGAAAACAATACTTTTCCTAATCCTTTTATTATGTTAGATGAACATCAAGCATCTACTATAAGCACTCTAAGATTACAATTTCAAGACAAAACCAATAGTATTTCATTAAGCAGTAGCAGCTCACCATATTTAAATGGTTTTGATTCTGATAATCCAAAAATGAGAAGCTTAAGTGATATTTATGCACAAGACGATGTTGATGATATTGTAAATTTTTCATTTCTTTCATTTCAGCCTACTTGTTTTGAAGAGGCTATAAAGGACAAAGAATAGGTATATGCAATGAATAATGAAATCAATGCTATTGAAAGAAATCATACTTGGGATTTGGTTGATCTAGTTGATGATAAAATTCTATAGGTGTCCAATGGGTTTCTAAAACTAAGTTAAATGAGAGAGGTGAAGTTGATAAACACAAAGAAATATTAGTTGCCAAAGGATTTTCACAAGAACCTGGCATAGATTATGGTGAAACATTCTCACCTGTAGAAAGAATTGATATTGTTCGATTTGTATTAGCTATTGTAGCACAAAACAAGTGGCCAATTTACCAAATTAATGTAAAGTCTGGTTTTTTAAATGGTGTTTTGAATGAATAAGTGTGCATTGATCAACCACCTAGTTTCGAAATCAAAAACAAAAAACATAAGGTGTACAGGTTGAAGAAAGCATTGTATGGCTTGAAGCAAGCTCCAAGAGCTTGGTACAACCAAATAGACCATTACTTGCTAAATAATGGTTTTAGAAGAAGTGACCATGAAGTGACTTTGTATATCAAGAATGATCATCAAGGTAGTATGTTGATACTGTGTCTTTATGTTCATGACACAATTTATACATGTAACATGTCGTTAGATGAATTTAAAGCTGCAATGAAAACTGAATTTGAAATGACAGATCTTGGATTAATGAGATTTTTCTTAGGTATTGAAGTGAAACAAACACATGATGGTATATTTATGAGTTAATAGAAGTATTCTACTAACATTTTTGAAATTTTTAAAGATGGACATGTGTAAACCAGTGGATACTCCTATTGAAGTTGGTACAAAGTTAAGTAAAGATGACGTAGGTATTGTTGTTAATTCAACTTTGTATAAGCAACTTGCTGGTAGTATTATGTATCTAATTGCTACTAAACCTGATATAGAATTTTCATCTAGTTATATTTATAGGTTTATGGAATCTCCTAAAGAGTGTCATTGGAAAGCTCGAAAAAGGGTGTTAAGATACATTGTAGGTACATCCACTTATGGTTTATCGTATGTAGCCTCTACATATATTAAGGTTGTTGGTTATACATACAATGATTATGCAGGATGTATTGATGATCGGGAAATCACTTTTGGCTATGCTTTTCTATTTCACATAAACTTGATCTAGTGATCATCCAAAAACGCAACCATAGTTGTATTATCTTCAACAGAGGCCGAGTACGTTGCAGTGAATTCAACATCATGTCAAGCAATGTGGTTGAAGAGACTTCTCTCTAACTTTGAATATACATAAAATGAACCTATTTCAATATTTTATGACAACACTTTCATTATTTCCCTGTGAAAGAACAATGTCTTTCATCAATAAAGGAAAAATATCGACACTCATTTTCACTTAATTCGTGAACTTGTTAAGAATGGGGATATTGTTCTCAAATTTTGTGATTCCAAGGAATAGTTAGTGGATATCTTTACCAAACTACTAAGAAAAGTCAATTTTGAGTTTCAATGTCAGAAGTTAGGTATTAAAATAATATATCCCTCAAGATTAAGGGGGAGTGTTAAAGATTTAGAGGAAGTTATATATATATATATATATATATATATATACTCATAATAAAACAAATTCAGTGTGTGCTCTAAGTAATTGGGTGTTTTTCTCTTCTCTCTGTGTTTTCTAAAATTTTCATTTGTATGCTTTTCTCTTTCCTTTCCTGTGCTCTGCAAATTAATTTCTTTTGCTTCCGCCTATGCTCTTTTCCAGAATATGGAGAATAGGAGTACCGATTTCTTCTTCTAGGTGAGTATTAGGGTTTGATTCAGTGGTTTTATTGTTATGGTGGGCTAATCAGTTGATAGATGGGAAGAAAATTAGTTGGGAGGATGTGGTTTAACAGTTAGGTGAGCTCTAACAACTACGTGAAGAGGTTTGGTCTAGAGGTTTTCAGCTCTAATTCCTGATAAAACTCTGTAAACCTAACTGCTTGATAATTTTGGTTTTGAGATAAATAATTTTCGGTAGATCAATATGAATGACAACAAGTTGATCCTTGTGCACAACCAAATTTCTAAGAAATATATTCATGTGTTCTAAATTGATCTCCGCCTGGGTCATCCTAATGGGGGTTGTTCAAGTAGACCAGGAAAACCATGACCACGATAACATCATCTTGTGTGTGGAACCAGGATAGACAAAACTCTTAGATATATCACGTAATAGTCACATGAAGAAGATAAACATGTTAATTAATCTAATAAGAATCTCAAGATTTTTCGGCCATGTTTTTTTTTTCAAATTATGGGTAATGTTTTTTTTTTTTTAAACTAATGGGTGATGTGATTATCCAGTAGAATTTATTTATTTATTTATTTTATCAATTTTTACCAAATCGAGTATGTTTTATTTTATCAATTTTTACCAAATCGAGTATGTTTTTAGAGATTTATGTGATTATCAGTAGAATTCATTTATTTTGTTTTTTTTCACAATTTTCACTAAAATAGAATATGTCTTTAGAGATTCAAGCCCTTCACACTAGAAACATATATGTTCCTATACCACTTGAGCTCAAATCCTTCCACTGGAAAAGCAATTATTTCAAAAATAATATACGTTATTTTTAACTCATTTGGATTTTCTTTTTTTTCCAATGTTACAACCAAATATCCTTTTAGATGGGTTTTAAGTTGAAATGTGGAATGATATTGATCAAGTTTGCTATGATTGTTGAACTATTATCCAAATAAGTTTTAATTTTGTTCATTCCTTGAATCATAGAAAACTATTCCATTTTATTATTTAATTCCACGCGTAGACTCCACCAGTTATTTTTTTCAATTTTTCCTCCAGTGCTATAGACCATCGCTCCACATTTTCTGCTCCTACCTTTCATATATGAGTCATGAATTTTTATCTAATTATAAAAATATTTAGTGGAAAGGAATATTTTCCATTATCCCTTCCCTAATTCCAAAAAGGTATTTTGATGTTCAATCTGGAATTGAGTTGTACACCTTATTTCAAAGAAGTTTAGTGCTTTAGGCCCTTGTAGTTTCATATTTTTTATACATTTATGTTTCACCAATAGGGACTCATCCCTTTTCGTAACTACCTTTGGTTTGGTCTAGATATTTTGAAAAATCATTTTTTTTGGCATGAAAACCATATATTCAAAATAAAATATTTTGGAAGATCCATCCATACTTTTTTTAAAGATTGAATTCCTTTTAACTGAAAAAACACAATTTTCATATCAAGAGTCAAATCATTTAGTTAGGGAGTTTGGCCATTTATATTTTATGGAATACCTTGTAGTACCTATTCCATAAATTTCTTTATAATTTCACATTATAAAGACATGATGGATGTTTTCATTATGTTTTTGATAGAGTGCGCATTTTTAGGTCATTGTATTACTCTTTAAATCATTTTTTCTACTATAGATATTCTTTTGTGCACCAATACCCAACAAAATACATTTATTTTCATAATCCCATCCATGTGCTAAATTTTTGACCACATCTTCTAGCAGTGAGGAGGCCCTTATGGGAAGATTTGTTGCTCATAACTTGACTTAAATATATATGTAACTCATTTATTGATTTTGGAGTACAACCTTTTAAATAAGATAACAAAATATGTATTAAGACACTTAAGTGTGGAGGAGAATGAGGAAATTTTCTACCCTCCCATGTGCATTTAGGAGACCATATCATGATATCAAATACATTTTTTTCCATTTTGCGGAAGGAAATGCTAGAGAAGAAGTGCAACAACCTTGGTAAAAAATTCCATGTAATAAAGTTAATAAAGGGAAAATAATAACCATAGTAATGACACACGTATTCCAAGCTGAATGTTGGGAAAAACATCCTAGTATGGGTGTTCAATTGGTTTATTATGGCTATGGAAATGGGAAAAAGAAATGGCTAAGAATTTGGAAAGACATGAGGCATTAATAGATATTTTATTTAGGAAAATAATGGAAATTAGGAGAAAATGAAGGTGAAAGGTCATTGTTTTCATGTGAGGAGGAAAATGAAGGAAAATAGTGGAAAATTGAAGATATTAGAGGCTTAATGAATAAAAAGTCTTATGAGGATCAATTCGTACCTTTTGTCAGTTCATATTTTGGTTAGTTTAGTTTTTAGAGCTCTCATTCTCTCTCTCACATGCTCTTGGACACTTAGATTTCTTGGAGAACTCTTGATGGAGTGAGGAATACTTGGGATTTGGAGCAAAAATGAAAATGAAGAGAAATAAAGCACAAGAGGTAATTGGTATCAGTACATACAATGGGTTTTTCTTGCAGGTATCGAGTTGCATGTATGATTTCCTTACTGGTTTTGGCATGCATGGCACATGCATGTGGTTTATTGTTCATGACCTACCATTGGCATGAACGATTTCCTGTATTGAAAAAGTTTTTTCCTAACCTTGCCATTTCCTGGATAACCATGGTGTTGTGGGAGGCTTTCTGTTTTGTTTTTTGGTTGGTTTTCATGTTCCTCTGGCTGTAGGTTGAGTTATTAGTTCCTAGAGCCTTGTTTGGAAAAAATATCTAGATCCCTATAACAACTTGGGTTGAGTTACGAGACCTGAAGCCTTGGTTGGAAAAATGCTTGGAGCCCTTGGTGGGTTGAGTTACTACTCTTCGAGCCTTGGTTGGAAAAATTCTCTAGATCCCGGGAGTAGTTGTGGGTTCAATTACTAGTCCTCGAGCCTTGGTTGGAAAAAACACTCTAGAGACCTAGATAGCTTGGGTAGAGACCAATATGATGATGGTTAGCGATGTCCAACCATGAGGTGGAATAAATAGTTGAGGGTTGAGGTGGTTTGGACTCTGGAAGCCCTGGTTTGGTTTTCTTATATTTGTTTCATGATATCCCACATTCATGCTTGGAATATTATTGAAATTTGCAACAATAAACAATGAAATTGGCATTCAGAATTGAAATCCATAAAATGCCACCCAAAAATGGCAACCATATGAGGCTTTTGATTTATTTTTCCCTTAATTAAATTTGAAGAAAAATTGGTATTTCATCTCATAACAACTTGTACTAATTAACTAAGTCAGAATGACTGAGTTTTATTAGTAAAATTTAGTTAGATGTCAAAGAATATGCATGCAAAGGGATTTTCTATCTCTAGGGGGTCCAGATATAGTTATTTGTGAGTTGTAATTAATTAACTCAATTAATTGAGTTTAAATCAGTTTAACTAGTTCTAACTGAGATATGAGCTAGTGGGAGGTCTAGTGAATTAAATATGATTTAATTCACATGTATTGATCAATCATTCAACGGATAATTCTCTATAAATATTTGTTGCATGTCAGTTCAAAGGAAGACCCAATTGAGACTTAAGTTAAAGGGAAGATAACTATCAATTGCACTATTAGAAAATTATATAGGTCATGCATGAGGTCACTAGGAAGGCCCCGAATGATTGCGCAATCATTTACTAGGAATTTCCTAATTAATAGGGGCTTGATTAGCCTAAGAATGTGTAAGAAAGGCATGCCAAAGAGAGGAAATAAAAAGGTTAAATACTTTACTGATTTGGCTTAAATTGCAAGCCATTTTCGAGCATAATCAGAGTGAGACAATCAATAGATTGCAGAGGTTTCTTAGTGTGAGGAATAGCATTGTATTGTTTCATGATATTTACCATATGAAATATATATATAGAGGGGTTTTGAGTAGTTTATTTCCTCAAATACATCTTGTTTTGTGTGATTAATAATTTCTTTCTCTTTCTTGTTATGTGATTGTGCAATCATGTTTTGTTTCCACAAATTGTAGAAGGAACCAATATCTTGTTTTAGTACCTTATAAGATTAGATTGAATCCCATTGGCATATTTTATGCATGGTATCAAAGCGCCAGGAATCATAATAAAATAGAAGAACAAATTTTTGTCTTGAGCAAGTTTGAATTTGCAGTTTTGTTCTTCAGGCCCTAGCAACAGATTAAGATGTCTTTCAATGGCTTGAGACTCCAATATGATCTTGAGGGAAATTTGAATTACATGGAATGGAATGACGGGATGGAAGTAGTGCTACAGGACAATGGGTTAAAGGCATTCATAGATACTGATATTCCCAAGCTCGCAACAACGTTTGCTCAAAATATTGATGCATGGTAGAATAAGGTAGAAAAGGTGAGAATGATGTTGTTAGACGTATTTTGAGATCATATTGACTTGATTCCTCATGGGAAGGCAACTCCATATGCTATTTTGAAGGCCTTGAAAGATATTTTTCAAAATAGCAGCGACCAAATGAATTTTGGGATGAAGGGAAAGCTCAGAAATATCAAGATGGAGGAGGGTGACACGATTGATAAATAGTTGCAGAAGTTCACTCAGTGTCAATATGATCTTGGAAGAATTGGGGTGACTATTGTTGATAATGATTTGGTGATCCTAACACTTCTATGCCTTCCCAAGAGCTAGCATAGTTACCAGGACTCTATAAATGGGAGGGAGAAGTTACCATACTGGGATAGTTTGTGGTCTGACTTGGTAATATAATATTTAAGGTAGAGAACCATATACGGGACCTCCGTAAAAGAAAAAGAAGAATATTTTTCATTGGTGGGAAAAGGAAAGAAAACTAATGGAAATAAGTCCCAAGTAAAAGAGGGCAAGAAATACTTGGCTTAGATCAAGTGTTTTCACTATCAGGAGCATGAGCACTATGCCTTGAATTTTCCATAGAATAATTAAAGCAAGAAGGAACCTGCAATTGCAACAAGTGAGGTAATAGCTTCATATTTTGAGCTCTATTTTAATATCATTGCAGTACTGTAATTGGATGCATGTGGTATCTAGAAAATGGTGCCTTACTTCATATGAAGGGGAATATAGATCTCTTTAGTGGCTTAGAGGAGAGGACCTCCATTAGAACATAGAGTTTGGAGATGCCGAGAGGTATAACGCAACTATCATAGGGACAGTTACCTTTCATAGAGAGTTTGGCTCCTCTCTTAGACTGATATATGCTTTGTATGTTATAAGACTAAGGAAGAATCTTGTATCCGTAGCAGTATTGGAAGACCTTGGTTATTATGTCATATTTATAAAAGGAAAGGTATTCCTTAGACACATCGCCACGGGATGAGTGAAACAAATCGATGCAATAGTCAAGAACTTGTATGCTCTCGAGGTTGAGGATGCATGAAAAACTTTGAGGAGTAATGTAGAGGTTAGTGAAATGGTGGTTGATAGGGAGCACAAATTACCTCTCAACATGCAATCTCATAAGTTTTTGGAGTAGCCACAATTGGAGAATAAGAGAAGAGACTGAGTGGAGGCGTCCACTCATGTAGAGACCTACAGGATGGGGAAATTTCAAGCCAGATGGGAAGAGGGAGCACATGCATCCATAACTCTAGGTGAGAGGTGGGGCGATGTGCAGACATAATCCCAAGAGAAGAAATTTGGGCAGGATCCATTGAGAAGGCTTGTCTCATGGATCGAGCTTGGCTACAAGGAGCCCATGGTACACAGTACCAAGAAGGATTAGATAGATTGATGTAGTTAGATGTCAGGAAGACAAAAATTAGAGCGACAAATGTCAAATACTGAAGTGTAGATTAGAGTTGGAAGAAGTGCAGATAGCACAAATGCAGAGTTAGCAGCAACTCATAAATTTCAGTAGATAGTGGAGTGATCGATAGCAATCAAAGACTCTAATGATATATGCATCATATTGATTCATTTTTTTGGAGGATATTCAGTTTCTGGAGTTGCAGTAGAAAAAAACACTAGAGAAGTATTTCATGTAGAACATTTCAAAGGCATCGGATCTGGATGTATTAATTCCTTCCTTGTTGAAAGGGACTGTTGAAATTTGCAACAAGAAACATTCAAATTGGAATCCATAAAATGGCACCTAGAAATGGCTACCATATGAGGCTTTTGATTTAATTTTCCCTTAATTAATTTGGAAGAAAATTTGTGATTTTATCTCATAATAACTTGTATTAGTTAACTAAGTGAGAATGACTTAGCTTAGGAAATTCGAGTTAGAGGTCAAAGAGGACTCATGAAAATGTATTTTCTATTTTTAGGCGTTTTAGATATAGTTATTTATGAGTTGTAATTAGTTAACTCAATTAATTGTGTTAAAATCATTGTAACTAGTTCTAACTGAGAGATGAGATAGTGAGAGGTCCAGTCAATTAAATTTGATTTTATTCACAAGTAATGATCAATCATTTAACTGATAATTCACTATAAATATTTTTTTCATGTTAGTTCTAAGAAATACCCAGTTGATACTGAGGCTAAAGGGAAGATACCTATCAGTTATACTATTAGAAAATTGTACAGGTCATGCATGAGGCCATCAGAAAGGCCCTAAAGGATTTCACAATCATTAATTGGGAATTTCCTAATTAACAGGGGCTTAGTTATCCCCATAATGCGTAAGGAAGGAAAATCAAACATAGGCAAGAAAAAGGTTAAATACTTGACTGGTTTTGCTTATATTGCAACCAAGTTTTGAACATGATCAAAGTGAGATAGTCAGTAGAGTGAAAAGGTTTCTTAGTGTGAGGAATAGCATTGCATTATTTCATGATATTGACAATATGAAATATAGAGATTGAGCTGTTTTGAGAAGTTTCTTTCCCCAGATACATCTTGTTTTATGAAATTAATAATTTCTATCTCTTACTTGTTATGTGATTGTAAGATCGGGGTTTGTTTCCGCAAATTGTAGAAGGATTTAGTATCTTGTTTTAGTACATTAAATATGGAAAGAGGGTGATTGGATGAAGAGAGATTTTTTTAATCCAATACATGGTCAAGTGGACTGTGGATGTCCCAAAATTGGTTGGAATTTTCTTCATTATTAGGATCTTCTTCTACTTGGTATTTCATGTGTAAATGTATTAGTCCATATGTGGTATTTATGGTTGTCATATCCATGTTATTTTGTTGTTTATATGTTGGTTAAAAGTATTTTTTTATGATAGTGATGATGTATGACTCTCATCATGTTTTTATTTGAAAATATATGAACAATGAATATATTACCTAATATATGATAATGCAGCTAATGTGATAAGGCATAATTCTTCTTAGCTATTTTCAAATATGTATGAGACCCGTATAATTCAATATGTTGCTTTAACCTGTAGAATGCATATTTGTGACATGTTTGAAAAAATGTCTACCATGGCTAGTAGGGGTCCGGTCAAGTCCTTGTTCAAGTATTTTCATTTGTATCATTGTTTCATTGTTACTTATCATTTCTGTAAATTTCATGGAGTTTTTGGAAGTGACTAGGTCCTAGCCTTAGAAACTAGCCTTAAATATACAAGATACAATCGCACTCAGGCAGGCTCATGGGAGTGACTCGGGCTCTTAGTCGCATCCAGACCTTGGCAAGGGAGTGACTGGGGCTCCAGGCCATTGAAATGTTGACTTCCCTTAGGGTTTTGTCACCTGGAAGGGTGGGTTACCTTCTCGAGGTTCTATAGGATCTGTGGATGGTCAGATTTGGTGTGTTCTGTCGGTTCCACTTCCTTAAGGTGACCTAGGAGGTTGAATCACATCATAGTAGCCTATCTTCAAATTTTTATGTTGTTTGGTGGGTTACTTGGGTAGATGTGGGAGGAGGGCGGTTATAGAGTGGTATCACGGCATGGTTCACCCTTTGGAATGGATGGTTGGTGAGTTGGTCATGCCTACGTGTTGATTTCATATGTGATTCTTATACTCATGGTATATGTGCTTGTTTCATATGCATGGAATGGTCATAAGTGCTATGGTGTCACTATGTGAAAGTTTATGGTGTTTTTTTTGTGTATGGTAGTAATGAGTGCACGTTGATGGTGCATTGGTCATGCACGTTGGTGTATGTGTTTTTATGCATGCATTGTGTCTAGTTGTTGTGTGTTTGTGGCATTATGCATGGAATTGGAATAAGGATTGATATTATGTCTATGTACTATTATGAATATGATTATGCTCATATATATGCAATAAATTGATCTGGTTGATCGTGCATACGAGATATCCTCCCCTTAACTAGACTAAGGTACATTGGTTTGCTTGTGATTTGTTTTAGCTTACATGATATACGTTACAAGAAGAAAAGAGAAGATATGGCTAGTAGAGTGTATACTATATTTCACGAGATTATCCCTATGGATTAGATTAGTAGTATGGTGAGGAACACTCCCCACACATAGCATATACTCTGAGAAGTTTAAAGGAAGAAATATGGTGTTACAAAGAAGATAATGACCTAATCATTCAATCACAAGAGAGAATTGCTAGGGAACATAAGAAACAAGATGACATCAATGTATTAATCCTTCAGAGTTTGTCATATTTGTAGAGACAATGACCAATTTGGATCAAAATGGGCAGGAGGACAAGACCAATGGGGCATATGACAGTAGATCTCATAGTGGGTAGATGTCTTATAGATATGACACAATCAAGGATGGTAGGTTCTTGGATACACTAGACATGAGAGATGATGGACACAGGTACTATTCTAATTTTGGTTTTGACAGGTACCATGGTCATCATTGTTGTCATCCTTATAGCATAAATGATGGGAGGATATTTTTCAGATGATTTTAAGAAAGAAAAGCCAGCTAGATTTGATGGAGAGATGAACAAATCACAGGATGGAGAAGCATGATTGGTTGGAATGAACAAGTTCTCCAGTTTACATGATCACTCATAGAACATGAAGGCCATAATAGCTACGATCAATATTAAAGGTAAAGAATATATTTGGTGGGAATATATAAATAACGTTAGTGATATTCATGAAGAGGAGTTGACTTGGAGTGAGTTTGAGAGACTATTAAGGAAAAAGTATATATCAGAGAGATACTATGACAACAAGGAAAAAGAATTTTATTATCTAAATATGGGATCTATGACCGATGAGGAGTACACTATAAGATTTATAGATTTTTTGAGGTATGTGCCTTACCTAAAGGAGGAGAAGGCCAAGATTCAAAGATTCATGAGTGTGTTTCTAATAAAATTTAAGGAGAGGTTTGAGTTTTATGAGCCTAGATCATTAGAGGAGTCTAACCAGAATCTAAAGCACTGTTATGAACAATAAAAGTGAAGATCTGAGACTAAACCAAACTGGAAAGGTATTAATAAGAATAAATGGAAATGGGACAAGAAATGAGAATGCAGTGCCGCACAATAAGTTCAATGCATCTGAAAAAGGACATGAATTTCGGTCTGAGGAGAATAGGAGTGATGATGAAAATCACATATGGTGTTAGACTTGTGGGAAATGTCATCGTTAGAGAGAGTTTCCACAACATCAAGGTAGTAGACAACAAATTTACAGTGCTCAGGAGGCACAAACAGTGGGGGATGTTGCACAGAGTGTCCCTCGTATTTATTCAACATTGGATAACTGGCAGGAATATCATCAAGCATCTATCATTGAGATGGAAGATAAGCTTTGTGATCAAGCTATTTCTATTTTTATTGACCCTGGATCTAATTATATTTTTTTAATCTTGAATTGGTGTATAAGTGTGGTTTCAATAAGGAGCTAGATGGAGAGTCTTGTGTTGGGTGCAACCCAACTTGGCCTATATTTTGGCTAGGCCTTCGCATATTGAGGATTATAACGTGAAGTGCACTCTAAATATACCACATGTTTCCATAGGGGCTTTGAGGTGGGTCAAATCCCATCCTTTTTGTAAAACATACTATTTTGTAATGGGCTTTGGGTCCTAGTCACTTGTTTCGAGAGTCCATGGTATTGGACCAGGGTATTTTGATGACGTAATAGTATATAAAGGGATTTAATGCTATTTTTAGTAGATATCATATTGAAATAAGATCCTCAACATATTGAAAGAAAATATGGTAGCTGCACCTATACTATTGTACCCTCATTGGAACAAGGAATTTCATGTCCATGTGGATGCCTCTTGTATAGATTTGGGTGTGGTGCTAGCACAACTGGGTGAAGGAGAGATTGATCATCCTAAAGCTTTTGAAAGTAGGAATTTTTCTAAAGCATAAAATAATTACACCACTACATAAAGTGAAGGATTCACCATGGTGTGTGCTTTGCAAAATTTTAGACACTATTTGTGGGGTCATGTTTTAAGATGTTCACAGATCATTATGCATTGAAGTATTTTTTCAATAAGCTTGTCTTAGGAAGAAATATTTTCATATGGTTGTTGTTATTGCAGGAGTATGACTTTGAGATCATTGTTAAACTAGGGAGGTTGAGTGTAGGACCTGACCATCTGTCAAGATTGGAAATAGAGGAAGAACCAACCAGAATAGAAGATAATATCCCTGAAGCGCAGTAATTTTTAATCAGAGTGGTAGATGTAGGTTTTAACCCTGAACATAAATTATCTACACATGAATATTATAACAGAAAATAAACAATAGCGAGAGCATAAAACATAAAACAGATAAACACATAGATTTTCCCTTGGATCCAAAATCAGGACGACCAACTTGATTTTTCATTATATTCCTTTTAGTGTTACAACACATATATATACATGCCGAAGCATACATAAACCCCAATCCATTAACCCTGGATTAGAACATAACCGTAGTTCCCTTGACTGGATCTACAAAATACCAAGGGCCAAAAGCCATCGTACCCCAAAACCATGTGCAAAATCACGTACAAAACATGGGTGGGTCTGCCTATGAGTGGGTCCGCACACCAAAACAATTTTCGTCGGGGTGCTGCCCCGGACCCCAACAGTGGGGGCTGCCTCGTCCCTTCTGACCCCCCTGCTGCGCCCGGTGCAATGTACAGTGTGTGGGGCTAGTCTTGGAAAGAATATAACACATACCCAACATTCTCCCACTTGTTGTTTTCTTTCCACAGGGGGCCACAGGAGAGCTTAGTCATTGGGCCAATTCTTCAAAACCCATTGTTTCTCTACACCAAGAGAACTTCTGAGTGCTCACAGACTTCGTCAATGCATCTGCAACATTCTTCAAAGTGTCCACCTTTACCAGCAACACCCTTTTAGCCTCAACCATATCTCTAACAAAGTGATATTAAACATCAATGTGCTTTGTCTTTGAATGATAAGCAGGGTTCTTAGCCAAGAAAATTGCACTTTGGCTATCAAAGTCTATCCTTATAGCTTGCTGTACCAACCCCATACTTGAACACAATCTTTGCAACCAAACTACTTCCTTGCTTGCATGAGTGGCTGCTATGTATTCTGCCTCTGTAGTTGAAAGAGCCACTATAGACTGTCTTTTACTCATCCAACCGACTGCGCCCCCAAATAGGCTAAACACATACCCACTTGTAGATCTTCTTTGGTCCAGATCTCCAACCCAGTCTGCATCAACAAAACCACGAATGCCGAACATTCTTTCCAATCCTGATCTTCCCTCGTAGCACAAGCCATAATCACTAGTGCCACGTAAATATCTAAAAACCCGCTTCACTGCTGTCCAATGCTCCTTCCCTGGGTTTGACATAAACCTTCTCAATACTCCCACTGCATGTGCAATGTCTGGTCTAGTACAGACCATTGCATACATCAGGCTACCCATTGCACTTGCATATGGAACACGGGACATATACTCCTCTTCTTCTTGTGTCTTGGGACACTGTTCAGCAGACAACTTTACACCTACAAGAATAGGAACATTCACCGGTTTACTATCCTGCATATTGAACCTCTGCAATATAGTCTCGACATACTTCCTCTGGTTTAACCAGAGCTTCCTCTTTGCCCGATCTCTCTTAATTTCCATGCCCAAAATATGGTTTGCAGCACCAAGATCCTTCATGTCGAATTTGGAGAACAGTTGGGTCTTCAAATCTTGGATAATTTCTTTGTCATTTCCAATCAACAACATATCATCCACATACAAGACCAAATAAATAACACGGTCACCAATTAATTTAAAATAAAAATAGTGATCCTCCTTGCTTCTGGTGAAGCCAAGTCCCCGTATATAGGTATCAAATTTCTGATACCACATCCTTGGTGACTATTTTAACCCATACAGAGACTTCTTCAACCTGCATACCAGTTATTTCTTACCCTTCACCATAAAGCCTTCAGGTTGCTTCATGTAGATCTCCTCTTCTAGATCCCAGTGAAGAAATGTTGTCTTGATATCCATCTGTACTATTTCAAAATCAAATGTAGCAGCAGTAGATAAAATTAATCTAATAGAAGTAACTTTGGCAACAGGAGAAAAAATATCACCAAAATCAATTCCCAGCACTTGGGAATAACCTTTTTCTACCAACTGAGCTTTGTATTTCTCCACCTTGCCTTCTACATTCATCTTCTTCTTAGAAACCCATTTTCTCCCAATGGGCTTCATTCCAGCCGGTAACTCCACCAGATCCCATGCCTCATTTTTGTGCAAGGATGTCATTTCATCAACCATGGCCTCCTTCTAGAGTTTTCCATCCTCGGAATCTACTGCCTCCCTGACAGTTCTGGGATCATCATCAGTTATAGTTAAGGAAAAACCTGAATAGAAAGCAGATGGACTATACCTTTTTGGTTGCCTTCTTTCCCGAACTGATCTTCTCAAAGCTGGAGTTTGTGGCTCTTCCTCTTCTGAATCTTCTTCGGCTGTAGAGTCTGATTCATCCTCCTTTAGCTCAAAATATATCTTCTCAGGTTCCTTTGGTATGATTTCATGTTTAACAACATCTTTCACCTCTCTAAACACCACATCTCGGCTGTACACAACCTTCCTTGTTTCCGGGTTCCAAAGCTTGTAACCTTTTAAACCATCCTTGTTTCTGGGATCTAGCGACAAATATGAATTTAATGAACAAAATAAGAACCATATATGATCTAATTATGAAGTTATAAGTTCAAAATTGTTATAAAAGGCCACGTTCCACCAAGTTTTTTGAACTTTGTTTTCCGAGAGCTGAAAAATTGCTAAGTTTTCAGAAGTTGCAGAAGTTGCGCTACTCTATGAATATTGAATATTTCATTCGTATATTAAAAGAGAAAGGTATAATAGGAATCAAGGAAGCCACAACACTATCTAATACATCCGCGGAATCAAAATCAACTATAGCAACATCATCCCTCACACAACGGAGATCTCCACGAAAGAAACCATCCAAGGAACAAAGAACGAAGAAGAAACAAGTCAAGAAGCATGTCGAGCCACAACAAGAACCCCAACCTATGAAAGATAGCGAGGAGGAAGCCGAACAAGAGAAAATGGAAATAGAGGGTGCACTATTTCCATCACCTCTCCCATCATACATTCCACCTAGAAAACCAAATGTGAGCCTATAAAAGATTCAAAGGATGAGAAGTATGGCACCTTCACACCCCTATTTCTATAATCAGTACCATTCACTACAGATCTCCTTCGGAAAATTCTGTAGCTGAATTTTGTAGACTACGATCTCAATGATAAGGCCCTATTTCCAGAATCAGTACCATTGACTATAGAGCTCCTTCAGAAAATTCTGCAGCTGAATTTTGTAGACTGTGATCTCAAGAACAGGAAACAATATCCACAGTCTGCACGAGGCAGGTATCTAAAGCAAGTGAATTACATTGGCAATGGAGTGACAAGGTTTAAACCCCAACAATGGGCGACTGGATTAGAGAAGTCAGGGATATTGAACATGTTGAGTGTTCCGCACTTCGGCAAAAGTTTAGCAAATACAACTTGTATCAAACAATTTCTCATGCTGGGGCACACCACATACCTATGGATGGGAAAGAGCATACCTATTGGCAATATGCAGATATCAAGAATCACGAGACTTCCATATCCAAGACATAACCCTGTAGAATATTTTGTAGGAAATACCAAGATAAGGAAATAGCGGAGAATAGGAAGAAGAAGTTTGGATTGACAAAGTGGAAGAAAGGATGTGACACTAATTTTATCAATGACCAAGAAATTCGCTTCACATCACACATACTGGATGGGAAGTTCATGATAAAGTGTCGATCCAATGAAGTCCCTGCAGCAGTAGTTTCACTAGCTGTGTAGTGTTCTAACAAGGTTTAGTACAATTGGGCCACCTACTTGTGTAAATAATTTCTGGAGGATTGTTTGGAGGTGGACGATAAAGGTACGCCATTCCATTATGCATGGTTTATTTTAATAATAGCAATGTTGGCATGGAGAGAGCCAGAGGATTACAGTTTCCTCCGGTTGAAGTAGATGTGTGTGAAGTCGTGTGGTATGCCTCACTGTGGTATACTAATCATCCATCACGAGCACAGGAAAGTATGATATTTTTCTTCTTATATCACATGGATTTGCATATGTTGGTGAACTAGCATCCTCGCCTGTTGACAAGTCTATACGCGCAATATAGTGCTGTTGAAAAATTTGAGGTTTATTTCCATAGATTCTATGCACAGGCTCGAAAGGAAATGATGAAGCATTGGTATCCTTTGCCATATTTTGTAACGAAACAGGATCTCTTCACACAAGCACAATAGAGTCTCGTAGAATGGATGATTGCACTAGAGACAGTGGCAGGGGACAATTAAATAGTTCGACAGAGGAAGAAACATTGCAGCATGGGGAACCAAGTGGAAAGGAGAAGGAGAAGGATGAGGAAGAGAGAGAAGAGGAGAAGTAGCATGACAAGGAACTTCTTGGAGGGGTTGAGAACAATAAAGAGCCTAAAAATAGTGAGACAAAAACCTATGTCACAAAAAATGGAATGTAGGTGCTGAAGCTACTAAGAAACCAAAGAATAAGCAGAAGGAAAATAAATCAAGGTTGTAATGGCATTGCTCCTTATTGTTGAGGACCTGGATCAAATTGGCGGCAAGGTATATGAAGCTCTGACATAATCATGGATCACAATAGAGGATCGCTACGCTGCACTTCTATCAGGTGTCAACGAGTGGATTCGAAAATTAAAGATATTGTTGCATGTTATTACCAATCTATACAACCTATCACCACTGATCAAATGGGCTATTGTCATGTCTTGTTAGAGTTTCATAGTAAATTTTTTGTTATTTCATTGGGTCTTCAAGTAAAAATTTTGTCACTAGGTAGTAGTTCTAGGGTTATTTCCACTCCTTTAAAAAACTTTGCATGGAATCCTAGTTGTACAGCATATATTTCTCCTAAATGTTAGTGTAATCCATGTGAAATATTACATAAACAATCATAAATTCTTAAATGATAATCTTTTCACATATGCAAATAGATACTAACACATAAGTTCAGGAACAAGATGGTTCTTCATTATTGCAAACAACATGTACAGAAATAAAGAGTGGAGAGATCACCTGAATCCTTCCACGATCTTTGAACAGACCGTGGATCCGTCCCTTCCTTGCCTCGCTAAGATAATTTGAAGACTTGTGCACTCGAGATGGCATATAAATGGATGAAAATCTCCAGGAAACAAGGGTTTCCTGTATAAATCTGGGAAAGTGTAGGAGGCACAGGAATTCAGACTTCAATTGGGATTCCAACAGAGTATAATATCTATAAAATTTCTCTCTCCCTTAGGCCATACACATGAGGGGCTTTTATACTCCCTCAAAGTAGTTTCAATCAGTTGGAAATAGTTGGCCACGTGCTGGGGTACTTGAACTACTGGAGTAACCATCAACCCAACTCGAAAATAGGGAATTTTTATATATTTTTTAATGATTTTAATGGCATACGCGGAAAAGTACATGTGGACTCGCGTGTACACGCGGAAAAGTTTGGGCATACCCGTGTATGGGATTTTTAACACTGCTTTTTAATGAATTTGTTCAAGTCTATGGGAATGGGTGCCAAAGGCCATAGAGACAATCATGAATCACATGAGGGTGAAAAATGATGCTATAACATATGCCCCCTAATATATGAGGTCAGAAGGGGTACATGATGGCCGAAATGTATTATGCACATAGAAAGAACTTCGCAAGCACAAGGGAGGACTTCACTAGATTTCAGCCTGCCAAAAACCAATGAAAGAAAACAGAGATTCAACTCATGCTGAGGCGGGCATACCCATGCTCAGTCAAAAATACATCATATCAAAAGTACAGAATAGATCCAAAATGTATACAAGTATAGCTGAACTGAAAGTACACAATGAATCATCTGAGCATGGCCCAGAAGGACAAGTCTGAATCAATGTCCAAGTATCACATATAGAAAGTTGATCAATGATGCTGAAACTGGATGTCTGATCATATAAGTAACTGAATCTCCAAGTACCAAATCATAAGGGGTGGAACACATGGTACAATCATGCAACTCGGGAGCCAACATATAAGATGCTACTGTACTGACACTGCAACATATAAGGGTGAACGACGCCACTGGTAGAAACTGAATGGACAGTCAAAAGTGAACAAAAAAATGCTGATGCAACCTGAGGTTTTCACCGATCACTATGGCACAATTCTACACAATGGGAATAAATGAGCTGAATTCGACCATGTGAGAAATTGTTGGATTACCGGTCAATAATGTATACCATTAACCAACGCAAGACAGCCCACCAACAATGAAAATGAGTGTCAAGGTGCCCTAGTACAATCTAACAAGTGTGAATAAATGAGTTGAAGTCGAACACTTGAAATAATCTACCAATCAAGAGGCAATGATGAGTCCCCACTATCGATAGCGAAGATTCTTTCACTGATGACTGCAAACCCTAAGGTATTGACAAAAAGACTCTAGACCTTATTCCCATAGAAATGAGTCGGAGTCGATGGGAAAATATCTACTGGAAGGAAGGCATTAAAGCATCCCACATCAATCCAGCACGAGTGTAACCCGCAGGCCAAGATTTGGAAGGAATCGGACGAAGTAGAGTGACGGAACCAAACCGAAGTACATTTCCGATGTGCACAAGATGAAGCTAGCGCACAGAAGAAACCCTCTGAACCAACCAATAATGAAAGCTAACACAAAGGCGAGATATCCACCGATAGGGTCAAATGGAAATCAAGGTACTGCACGAATCCCAAGTGTGATAATGTATGCTGACGTCAAACACAGGGGAAACCACTCAGTCAAAGACCCATAATGATTATCAAATGCTGAGCACAAGGTCACCTATCAATGATGGAAATATGGCTAGGGTGCGGCTCTAGGTCTGCTCTCTGAGCAATATGTTGTAGTTGATGAGAGACAAACTCGCCGGCAAGAAGTCAATGGGGATCTTCTCAAACCAGCATGAGCAGAAGACCAAAACATCTGATGTGATAGAACAAGATACTGACAAAACCGGGAAGGCCGACTAAATAATGAGTCAAGAGACACCGCAGAATGGTCGACTCTGGTTAGACTTCCCTTGAACAAAAGCACGACTCGTGATGATCATGGCAGTAAAAAGTGACACTGTATAAGTCTGTTATGCAGGAGGCAGAACAAACTCTCCATATGATTGGAAGAGATAACCAACCGGGGGAGGATTGACCAGTGAAACAAGGAAAAGGCTGAACCTAGGTCAAAACTAAAACCATCCCAAATGTAGGAAATATATAAGTATATGTGATTTGTTCAAGGGCGACAAACTGACACTGTACTACCATCAAATTATGAAGTTATATCCCGTTCCCGCTCTTTTTGTTATATTTGATTTTTTTGTCTTTTTTATATAATAAGCCTGAAAAAGAATAAAATAATGCTATGGTACAATGGATAGAACGAGTATCAAGACACAGATGCACTAGTTCCTGGGATTGGAACGATCCTATGCGCAATGCAAGGTGGCGGAAACTGGAAAGCGATACTCAGAGGAATGTTCCATCCATGGGTAAAAGGGTTTCAAGTTGCGATAGCTAAGTGCATGCAATGGTTAACTTGTACAGATAGTCAAGGTCAAAAGTTGGCTTAAACATCGAGTCCAAAATGAAGCCGGCTAAAGGCCAGGATAAACAAGTACCCAATATGCAATACAGTAATACAACTCAACAACACCAGGGAGCCTCTAGGGTAATAGCCATAAAAATGATAGTGGAGAAGAAGAAGAATGAAGCTTCAACACATAATTCATGGCAGGACTAAAGAGGCCTCCCGAGCCTACATAAAACGCAACATGGGCAACAAGTGATAGCAAGGAACTAACTAGGAAACCCATGTAAAGGAAGGCTCTACCACCAAGTCATGATTAAATAATCGGCGAGTGAAATGGGTGTAATACTCATGACCTGATGGGATCGACCCTATGGCAAGTGATCAGAATGGAGGCTCGTATTCAAAATGCAACGGAGAGTGGATTCCCTAACCTATATGCCAGTGAAGATCATATACCTGCCATGACGGGTCAGCAGTCATGGATAAAAAACTGAAAAAATCTCGAATACGTCAAAATGTACCTAAAAACATACCAATCTGGGCACTTCCAAGCATCCGAGTTATGCAGCTTAAGATAGATTGAAAAAATAAGCATAACAAATTTGTGCAAAAAATTTTCAATTTTGGGCATAAATACACAAGTTACCTCATATTTGGTTCATTGTTACAATGTTGATTTGGGAAAAAGTGGTCTGGAGAAACAAGCCTCTTTCGTCAAAATAGGAGCAACTGACCGTCAAACTTCACCAAATTTGTGAGGTAAGCTCTTAATTTATCCCTGCTATTCATTTTGTCCATTCATAAGTTAAAAATTAGGAATTTTCACCGTAGGATCATTTGTTTAAAATCACGGGTTTTCGCATACGCGGGTTGATAATGACCACGTCGCGTATACACACGACTGTGCACAAAGAAAGACGTGTATGCGCAACCCATAATGAAAAAATGCGTAGCTAATGAACGAATTATTGAATTTTTGCAGGATGACTATATCTTGAAGAGAGCGTGAACACAGTGCCATAGACAATGAAGTCATGCAGGATCAAGCATCACTAAATATTCTCCGAAATTGCGGATTGCTCAAGTTTTTCAAAATGCCAAATATGAAGAGTAACGTCTGGTTGCTCGAAATGCTTGTGAACTATTGGGAACCGGAAGAAGACTGCTTCATTATAGATCAAATGCCCATACGCATCGAAGTGGAAGATATCTATTTTATTACTAGACTCTCCCAGAGGGGGGAGCCAGTAGACTTGCATGGTAAGCCTTTAGGAGGGCTAACCGTGGAAGATTACGTCCACATCTACTGCGTAGAGGGTTCCAAGAAAGTTGGAACTCAAATTGCTATCAAATATTTAAGAGACTTGCACATGAAAATCATCCTTTTTACCATTGGCAGGGTAGCGGGATCTGCTTCCCTACACGAGGCATCCAAGACTCAAATGAGTATAGCAGTGGAATGCTTAACTCATATATATGATTGGTGCACAACTCTACTGATGAATATGAAGCAACAATTGACTTCTATCCGAAAAGTGAAGACAAAACATTTTGGATATGGTACAATCTTGATGACATTCTTCTTCGAGAAGATTCCTGGGCCGAGACCCAAAGTGATCTCTTCTATCAGCAGCCCTAGAGATCCAAGAATTACCCGATGGGCTGACATGATGAAGAGATTGGGGGGAAGTGAAGTTCCCTGAACCACTTGGGATGATGAGTTCTTCCTTTGGTGGGGAGAACAAATCATCGCTGTGGAAGACTATCCCTATGTTGGGATGGATTTTCGAGGCGATCCAGACCTTGTCCTTCCACTAGGCGTGGCATGGGGTATAGTCGATAAGTTTGCAATTTTTTTACTTATATAATTTTTTTTGGATTTTTTCAATATATGTGAAAAATGGAAAACAAACATGTTTTTGATTGGATTCATAATGACTTACAATTTAAAATTATCATGATACAGATATTGAACCAGTTCGACCTGAGGGTTACCCATGACATAAGCGTCGCAGAGGCGAGGCAGATACAGTAGATCCAGATAGGACCCTCCAGGCTGTATAGAGGAACTTGGAGGGGTTAACCCGCCAAGTAACTATGGCTGCAGTGGAAGATCTACTTGAAGCCATCCAGAGACGGGTAGTAGGAGTACCCCGTGACTGGGTACGGTTATTCCGCCAAGTTGCCACCGCGATCGTGTTCTATAGGAACACAACTTCTGGGCAGGGACCACAGGAGTAGATAGATATCATATATCAGATGACTGTATATTTTTTGAGACTAAACATGATCGGGCATAAGCCCAAATTTTGTATGAATTATGGATCCAAATTTTGTATAGTTTTTTGAACACTCTGATGATATATATATATAGCGATTATTTGATGTGATGTGACAAATGTATAAAATTCTATGACGCTTTTTGATGTTTAAATTTTATTGTATGGAATGATTAATATGCCAATCAATTGCTTGATTATCTAATGAGTCTGCCATCCAATTTTTAGCTCGAGGAATATGAATGAAAGTTAAAAATTGAAATGATCTTTGTAACAAACGTACCCTCAAGAACAAGCGGAGTAAAAATGGATCTCGAACCCGATAAGTATTGTTCAACTGCGACACCACTAGCTGGGAGTCCAAGAACACTACCAATGAATCAACACCCAAAGATATTGCCTCCGAGAGTAGATAAACAATTACAATGTATTCTGCCGTATTATTTGAAGCAGGACGAATGCATAGTCCTCTTGATACTAACAGCTGACCGGATGGATGATGAAGCACCCAAGCTGTAGAAGCCAAGTTCGGGGTGTGTCTACTAGCACCATCGGCGAAACCAAAATGACTCATGACATCCGACACAACCTGCCAAAGCAGATAAAAAAAAATCACCATCCCATCAAAAATCGAAAAACCAAATATGTACAAAGTAAAACTACTATATACAAAAGAAAAATGTCAGGCCGAAGCCTAGGCATAATACTTTTTCAAATAGAGCCCATTTCTGGGCTCCGGCAACTCGTTCCCTTCAAAATCAACCAAGGTATATGCTCCTTTCTTAAGGACTTTTTTAACGATGAAGGGGCCATACCACATAGACTTAAACTTTCCTGCCCCTAGGGAATCTTTTTCTTGGGCATAGACCAAAACAAGGTCACCTTCCGAAAAAACCCTAGGTTTGACCGCCTTATCGTACTGAAATTTAACTCGGTTTTTATGTGCTTCATTCATCGTGGCAGCATCCCGACACTGCTCATCAAGATGTTCCAGATGAAGGAGTAATTCTTCAAGACTAGAAGTATCAGGAAGAAGTTCAACAGCTAACTTAAGAGAAGGAAACTCACATTCAATGGGAAATACGAATTCCAACACATGGACTAGCTGAAATGGAGTAAAGCCAGTTGCAGTTTTCACTAACGTCCTGTATGCCCAAAGTGTAGTATATAGCATAATATTCCAGTTGGATCGAGCTTTATCAATTGTCCTTTGAATAATTTTCTTCAAGGATTTATTCACGGCTTCCACTTGCCCATTGGCTTGAGGATAATACAGAGATGAATGCTCCTGCCGGAAACCTAATTTTAGAGCCAACTCAGCCATCATGCTATTCTGAAAATGACTGCCATGATCAGTGACAATCTCTCTAGGAATACCCAAATGAGAAATAACTTGGTTGAAAAGAAAAAGAGCTGATGTCTCACCATCATTCCCAAAAGTAGGCATAGCCTCGACCCACTTCGTAAAGTAGTCTACTGCTACAATAATGTACTTGTGACCTTTAGCCGAAGGTGGGTTACAAGTAGTATAATCAATACCCCACTTTGTAAAGGGACCGATAGTAATGACTGGAAAAAGCGGAGCTGGATGAGTGCGCATTTTTCGAGTATAAACTTGACACGGATGACACTTTTTGACCAACTCCATACAATCTTTGAAAATCAAAGGCCAAAAGTACCCAGCACACAAGATCTTTTGGGCTGTAGCAAGCCCAGAGAAATGACCACCACAAGCTCCACTGTGGGAATCATTCAGCATAGCCTCAACTTCTTCGAGAGTTAAGCAACGTCTCAGGATTGAACCAACCCCGCGATGGTATAAAGCATCACCAACAATCAAATAATTCTTAGCCAAGTGACGCAACTTACGACGCTCATCTTTCAAAAAAGTAGAGGGAAACTTCGCAGTCTGAAGATACACAATGATATCTCCATACCAAGGATCCTGTGGAGAGATAAGAAACAAATGTTCATCTGGGAAGGATTCATCATAGACTATCTCTTCCCCACAGGGCAAATCAGAGATCAATTCTGCGAAAACCAATGATTTTTTGGACTTGGCAGACATAAAATCAAGATCAAATTCCTGCAAAATCACAATCCATCTATTGTATTTCCCCCCAATCACTCGCCTACTGAGGACAAACTGAAATGGAAACATAAGTTTTTCGTAGAAGAATGTAATGCCGGAGTCATTGCACAACATGAACAGCTGCTAAAGCTAACTTTTCTATCGGAGTATACCGGAGCTCAGTACCTACCAATCCTCAACTAAGATAGTATATAACATGCTCTACAAGAGCATCATCCTCCTGAACCAGAACCATACCAATGGTAGATTCTGCTGCTGCAAGATACAAAAGGAAATCCCTGCTATAATCAGGTGGACTCAATAAAGGAGCAGAGTTCAATGCTTTTTTCAAAGCATCGAATGAGCGTTGAGCGAATTCATCCCAAAAAAATGGAATTCCCTTCTTCAACAATCTCATAAATCCCTTGGTAACTTCAGCATAATTTACGATAAATATCTGAAGAAAATTAGCCTTTCCTTGTAGACTTTGAAGTTGACGAATAGAGGATGGGGGAGGCAACAGAAGTATTGCCTCAACCTTGAAGGGATCTACCCTAATCCCTTCTCTAGACATAATAAAACCCAATAACCGACCGGATGTAACCACAAAAACGCACTTGTTCGGATTCAATCTAATCTTGTAGAAACGACATCATTCAAATATTTTCCAGAGGTGAGCAGGATGATCCATTCTCTTTCGAGAATGAGCAGCTAAATCATCCAAATATGCCTCGATAATATCTTTGATGTCGTGGAAGGCGTATGACATGGCCCGCTGAAATGTAGCCCCAACATTTTTAAGACCAAAAGGCATCTTCTTGTAAGAAAAAGTACCCCAGGGACAAATAAAGGTAGTCTTATGCTGATCTTCAGGACGGATAGTAATTTGATTATATCCGAAGAAACCATCCATGAAGGATAAAATCTCATTATTGGCACACTCATCAATGATCTGATCTATAAATGGTGTGGGGTAATTATCTTTAGGACATGCTTTATTAAGTTCTCTGAAATCAATGCAAACTCGAATTGTTCCTTGTTTTTTATCTACGGGAGCAGGGTTTGAAACCCATTCAGTCAAAGGAAAAGAGAAAATGAATCCCACCTTAAGCAGCTTCTCCACCTCAGCTTTGATAGCTGCTGCCTTCCTAGGATTGAACGGACGAAGTTTTTGCCTCACAGGCTTAGCGTTTTCGTAAGTCTTGATCTCATGTTGGACAATATATGGATCTATACCAGGCATTTTCTCATAAGACCAAACGAATACATCCCTATACTCTTTAAAGAGATCAGTGTAAATCTGAATCTCTTTAGGGGAACATTCAGCTCCGATGAAGACATTCTCAATAACATTTGGATCCCTAGAAATGTTCACTGGGATAGTTGGAGAAATCACAGCCATGTTCCCTTCAGCATATACCTGTGTTGGTGCTAAAGGGTTCAGGACTGGGTGAACAGGACCAGGAGACTGAGGACATGGAAAACTTGTTTCAACTTCGCTCAAATCAGGTAAAAAGTAAGACCAATGATGCAAATCATCCCACGATCTATCTATACCAGTCATCGCTTCCAGGATGGCCTCTTCAGATGGAAGAGTGGTATCAAGGCAATCCTGGGCAGAAGAAGAACTAAGTGTCCAAGCCGGAGCCACATCGCCATCCAATTCTTCCGGTGAAAGAGGAGCTGGGATGGATTCTGCAGAGTCAACAATAGACTGATAAGCAATCTCAGCTGCAGACATTGGAAATGCCATTCCACCCACTTGACCTTCTGCTAATGTGGCGGTAGGGGAAGGTAAGGTCCAAGGGTCTGAAAAATAATGAGTTCTGAAGAACTCTCTTCGAAGAGGGGCCTTGGAGGATGAAATTGCATTTATATGAACTGTAGGAGGTGGAATATCAAAAGTACCCATCAAGGAAGAATACATCCCAACCCCTAAATTCTCAACAGGCGCCTTGGTATTATCCAATTTTGGAATAGTTGAGTCAGTAGATGCATTCGGTTCTACAGGAGGACAGTCCAGTTGGTCCACTGTAACAATCCTCCCTTCATGAGGGAAACAAATAATCCGAAACAATGAAGATGCAATGGCATCCATCTCATAAATCCAGTTTCTCCCCAACAGAAGATTGTAGTCCAAGCTTGCATCAACTATGTCAACCTCTATATTTACAGTTTCCCCCCCAACACAGATGGGAAAAGCTGGGACAATACCATGCGGTCTGTGAGAATGACCATCAAATGCAGTCAGAAGAGTAGCAGATGGAACAGCTGTGGGAGATCCAATTCCCCTCCAACATGTGAGAGACATGACACAAGTGGAAGCACCCTCATCAACGACCGTCCGGAAAATATTGCATTTTCGATACGATGATTTAATATGAAAATCCATATGATGAGGGAGTCTCTTTTTAAAATTAGACATATCAAATGTAATCATAAGAGAATTTTTTGGATCAATAGCCCCAATGGCAGTGAGCAGTGCGCTGCGCTGAGAAGGACAAGACTGGAGCACCTCAAGAGCCAACATGGCACAAGGACTCTGCGCCAGATCTTCTACAATAGAGTAGTTCTAGGCAGCCCTAGCATTTGGATTAATCGTCATGCGCTTAGTAGATGCTTTGGGCATCCGAGGTATAGGCTCAATAGTAGGCCTCATAATATGAAGCGGCTCAGTAGCATCAGGAGCACCCTTAGCTTTCGAAGACTCTTCTTCACCATAGTCACGGGATCTTGTAGCGACATCCACGTGAGCACTCATCATTTATATGTTCGATGGAATTTCCCCTTCCTGGGTGCCTCCTGAGGAAGCCCCATTATTTTGATTCGTGCCAACAACTAGCTGTTGCCCTTGGGGAAAAGGGTTTTTCAACACAGCCTGCGAACTGGAAGAACCCTGCTGGGCTAACAAGCGCTGCGCATCCTAAATTTTAGGGCAAAGGTGAGTAAGATGGTCTCCAGCACATAACTTGCATGGAAACTTCACTTTATTTTTATCCTTTGGACCCTCACCAACATGCTCGTTGGTTTTATTTGCATTACCCTTCCCATTCTTTCCCTTTTTCTTATTATTCTGTCCCTTCTTCTTCCCTTCGGATTGTTGATTTCCTTTGGGATCAGAAGTTTGGACAGCATTTACCGACAAATATTGGGAAGGCGATGACTCAACAGGCACATCCTGACCAGAAGGAGCAGATTGTATAGACAACTGTTGCAATTGAGTAAACAGGTTAGCTGCACCACTATTGATCGACCCAATAAGTCCATCACCATGAGGACCAGGCTTAGTCTTGGATAAATCTAATTTGGAGCGAGGAGCATTGGGAAAATATTTATGAAGGACCCCAGACTGAGAATATATCAATTCGAGCTGCTGGGCCCTAAAAATAGCCTGTTCCTCCGAAAATACCCCAGAGAGGGATACATCTTTAGAAATGTATGACTGCAGAGATTTCAGAAACCATTCCAAAAGGAATTCTCCTGAAATATGAGCTTTAATAAGCCTCTTCCTTCTCTGCCATTCCTGAATATGGTCATAAATGTGGGTTGCGTCGTCCTGCTTAGAATTAGCTAGGAGTTCAGTTCCGGCATCATAACGGACATACAACTGGAAATGATTTAGAAATGTAACAGCCAGATCTCCAAATGTAGAAAAAATTCCCCCAGTTAAATCAATATACCATTTGGCAGTGTTTCCAGTTAAGGTGCGTTGAAACAATCTCAACCTAATCAAATCATCGATCAGGGAGTTAGAAGAACACCATAAATGGAAAGTGGTCATGTGATCAGCCGGATCCTCTCCATTCTTGCCTTCAAACTTTGGAATGTCTGAAGGTAGTTTGGTCGGGACCGGAGGTCACCCCGGACTGTACCGGATCAGATCATTCATCAATTTCGACAGATCTGGCAAGTTTAACGTTGCCAGAAAAGGTAAATGAGGTGAAGCCTGAGGATTCCATCCTTGATGGGATGAACTCCCTACATTATGAAAAGAATACCCTGGATTTGATGAGGCAACATGTTCCTAGAAAGAACTCATAGAAAAAGGAGAAGAACCTCCTCCCAATGCAGAGTTACCAAAGACCGGACCAGTTCCCCCTCATGAAGTATTGAATGAAGAGGAAAGGCCCTGATAGGGGTTCCATGCATTAGAAAGATGGGGGGAATTCTGATAAGCACTCGACGAAGGGAAAGAAGCATTCCCTTGGTGACCAGCGTAAAACTGATTCCCTGCCCTCGCTATAGTAAATACAGGGTTCCAACCTGTAAAAGTAGTCGAATTCTGACCTCTAGACCAAGGGTTGAAACTATGAGTCTGAGAAGTAAACGGAAAAGACCCTAAAGAAGGATTCGAACTAGGAATATGCCCAGTTCCAAAGGGGAACCCTTGAAAAGAAGCTGATCCACTAGCCATGGAAGACATGGGTGTAGATCCAGCTGCAGCAGCGGAAAAGGAAAAAGAAGGAATCCCACTAGTGGGCATTCCAAAACAAAAGGGACCAGAATGAGAAGCATGTGCTTGGGTGAAACCAGAGCCAAACACAGCAGTACTAGAAGTAATCAAAGATATAGAAATAGTGCCCCCTCCTTCAACAGAAGCAGGAGTCTGAATGCCTGCAGCACTCACAGCTGAAGCCGCGTTCCCAGTCGTGGCCATCGAAAGGTATGAATAATATGGAGGATCTTCAGGTCTCTCTGACTCAGGTCTGATGTATTCAACAACGAACGGACAATCAGGAGGAAGAGGAGATGGAAGTGACTCAGAGGGTTGAGATACTTCCTCTACTTGTACTTCTTCTTCCTGCGGAAATAAGACTCTCAAGGTGAGCGGAGCGCTCCTCTCGGAACCAACACCAGAACCAGCTATGAAACCTTCAATCCCTTGTGGAGGATCTCTCTCCACTGCGTCATATGCCACAGGGTGATACTCACCTACTGAATTACTCCTACGCCTTCTTGAAGAATGCTCTGGACTCTCGGGAGATAACCTCCAGATTCTCCTCGATCGACGAGGCGCTTGATCAGCCACTTTAACGAATTTTAATTAGACTCAAAAAATATAAAGCTAGGAAAGCTAGGAGCAAAGAGCACTCACTAAAAAAAATCCCTGAGATACAATCAAGCAAACAACCTTCAGGTATTTCCGCTCCAGCTGATTAGGACCGGACACCAAAATACAAGAAAGCGAAGAATAGGACCTCCCGAAAGTAGTCTGGGATAATTACGGCCCAGGCCTACTAGCGAAGGTAACAAAAATAGTTACGCCGACCTCCTAACAAAAGCCTTTGCTGACACAAGTACCCAAGCTTCGCAAGGGCACCCCCCAGAAGTACTACTGAAAGTGATACGACGTCTGCCTCAGGTACCACGGGTATTCCCCCCCGCAGTCACCTATGTGGAACCTAGGAAGGGCAACTATGGGCACCAATCCATGTCAGAAGCCGGGCGAAACGGTCCTGAGGTCAGATTCAACAAATCAGAGAGGGGGTATCTCTCTTCTCAGCCTTCACTTCCCCTCGTGCTTGACTCTCTAGAGGAGAGCTTTCCCGGTCCACCTAATGGAGTTGGATTTCACTCAATTAATAAACTTCTATGTTTTTGTTTGAGCGGCCTTGGAGAGTTAACTCTCCACTCACCTAATCCAAGGCCCTACAACCTAGCCAGTTGGTGTATGACACTTAATAAAAACTTGCTAGTTGCTTTTAAATTATAGCGCTTATTTTAATCGGTTGTTATATTAAGTCAAAGGGATGTGGAAATGAAACTAGTGGTGTTTTGTGACGCAGAAAAGAAATTAATAAAAACCAAACTACATCCAAATGCAGTAATTGCCTTTCGATGAAAAGAAATTTCTACAAAGGTTCTACGAGACTAAATTATATTTTTTTTTTCTTTTCAGATAACAAACTTCACAGTCACAAAAACTATGAAAAAGATTAAATTCTTAAGTGCACCTGATGCAAATAACTAAGAGCATGAAAATTCTAAAATGAAAAATCTACTAAATCAGAGACATATTTCCCAAATATCCTTCAATTTTATCTCTTTTTTATTGTCCACAAAACTAGTTCCCAAAAGTAGAAACTCTCAATATGAAGACATAAAAATTGCTTGAAAACAAGAGGAAGAAACCAATGACAATTCCTTTCCAAAATCAAGTCGAAAACCAAAGGCAAGAAACCTCAACAAAGCTTCAAAAGATGTAACGAAATGAAAAAAAAAAACGCCAAACAAAAGCAAATGACAAAACAAAATTTTTTTTGAGCTTTTGAATTTTATAAAGAGAAGAGCTTGAAGAGACCAAGAAAACTATCTAATCCCAAGCCACACAACTCTGAATTTCAAACAAAAACTTCAAAAAATGCTCCAAATCTTATAGGGCTACACAGTAGCAAGATTTACATGAGAAAAAGAAGACAAGAAACTCAGAAACTCAGCCCAAAAGAATAGTAAAAACTTGCAGCAAACAAAAATTTCAAAGAACCAAGAAAGACTCTTCAAAAAATTGCGACAAGACCTAGTCAAATGAACTCAAGAAAAACTAACCAAAAGCAGGCACAAATCCAAGCACAAAGAAAAACATAAGATGAGGAAAGAGTATATGAGCAAAGTCTCTCTGTCCTGATAAAGAAGAACAACCAAGAATCCCCATAAAGAGATCTTGGTACTCGAACCAGAAATGCACACACTTAAAACAAGATTTTCCAGATAAGCTAGTATTCACCCAAAAACGAGAGAAAAATACCAATGACCACTTTCAACACAATCCAGAGGGTATAAAGACACTACAGGAACAGGTCTCCACAGGCAGACAAGACTAAAAATTCAAGAAATCAAAAATTTCAAAATTTACCTAGGCATACGCTACTTAACAGTTTTGAAACAAGCGTGCATACGCGACTGTGTCAAAGGAAACTCGCATATACGCGGCTACCTTTGAAGAAAAATGCGTGTATACACGTCTGTGTACAGACAAACTCCCGTATGAAAAGGTAAATAGTGAAAAATAAAAAAGATCAAGCCTGGATAAAGAACCAGGTCTTCAGTCTGACTGAGAAAAAGTTAACTGGACTGGTAAGAATAGTTAAAACTGTTGGAAACCTTTCAAACAGCTGAAACCACTCAACATGGGAATCACAAAAATGCGATCCCCAGCAGAGTCACCAGTTCTGTTTCGGGGAAAAAAACCCTAGAGGTTTGTTGGGTCAAAACCTCCACAGATCAGGGCATGCTATTCAGAAGGACTCACACACAACCATACTTAAATGCTAAAAAATAGATAACAACGACAGTAGAACTCACCCGTAGTCCTACGTTCGGTGTAGATCCCACAGGGTCCAAACCCCCAACAACCCTTCTTCCTATTCAACCTGGAAAACAAGAAAGAACATGCACGGAATCCTAGTTGTATAGCATATATTTCTCCTAAATGTTAGTGTAATCCATGTGAAATATTACATAAAAAATGATAAATGCTTAAATGATAATCTTTTCACATATGCAAATAGATACTAACACATAAGTTCAGGAACAAGATGGTTCTTCATTATTGTGAACAACATGTACAGAAATAAAGAGTGGAGAGATCACCTGAATCCTTCCATGATCTTCGAACAGACCGTCGTCTGGATCCATCCCGCCCTTTCCTCGCTAAGATAATTTCAAGACTTGTGCACTCGAGATGGCATACAAATGGATGAACATCTCCAGGAAACAAGGGTTTCCTGTATAAATCTGGGAAAGTGCAGGAGGCACAGGAATTCAGACTTGAATTGGGATTCCAAAAGAGTATAATATCTATATAATTTCTCTCTCCCTTAGGCCATACACATGAGGGGCTTTGATACTCCCTCAAAGTAGTTTCAATCAGTTGGAAATAGTTGGCCACATGCTGGGGTAGTTGAACTACTGGAGTAACCATCAACCCAACTCGAAAATACGAAATTTTTATATATTTTTTAATGATTTTAATGGCATACGCGGAAAAGTACATGTGGACTCGCGTATACACGTGGAAAAGTCTGGGCATACCCGCGTATGGGATTTTTAACACTGTTTTTTAATGAATTTGTTCAAGTCTGTGGGAATGGGTGCCCAAGGCCATAAAGACAATCATGAATCACATGAGGGTGAAAAATGATGCTATAACAGTCCTTGTCATCACTTAGTTGAGTGTACCATAATTGAAAGGTCATCATTATCACTTCATTCATAACCATCATGATTTCATTCAGTTCAGTGTCTCCATTAGGTCATTAGGGTTTCAAGGTCACCAAGTCTGTCATTCCATGCATAAAATCTGGAAATGGAGGAGTGGTAAAAGGTAAATTTGTTCAATAATGTTTGATTTCAAAATGTAATTCATGTTTAAATATTTAATAAGTTCATAATGTTGCTAAAGCTGCATACAATATGTCAAAGTTACAAGTTTATAAACTAAAGTGAAAGGACATGTAGTGGGATATCCAACTACCATGAAGAAAAGTGACTAATACAAGCTATAAAATACCAAAATCAGCTCATTTTTTCATTCAACTCATCCAATAAGTGCTCTCATCCATCACCAAGTGAAAACTGAGCAAGTTCAACACAAAAACACTCAAAAATTTGGTGCCAAAGCAGCCACGCTATGCTTTCTGCTCTTCATGCTACACCTTCATCAAAACTTTGTATTTTCTCTCTTGGAGGCATAAAATAAATTCCTGAATGCCTCTGAAGGTTATCAACGTGTCAAGAATCTTTGTAAAAGTAATTTACATTCCGCAAACCCCTCCTTGGAGCTCAATTTCATAATTTTAGTGTGAAACCCCTTCATTGACCTCCATGTTGTGTTTTAGTAGCTAGCCCTATTTTTTAAGTTTTCAAAGTAAATTTACTCTACCCTAGACTTTTTTACCTCCCTCACACTCAAAATCATCTACCACAACCTTCAAAATACCCCATTCCCACTTACCAAGTCCCAAAACCTATACCCTGGCCCAATTCTAACATTTTGGGCAGTTTTCCTAGCTAGGATTGTGTTTTAATTTCCTAGCTCATTTCCCTTGCCCATTTCACTCCATTTTACTTCCTATACCTCCGTAAGACCCCTGCCCATCACTATAAATTTTTTTACACCCATATCCCATCCCTGACACACTCATTTTATCCCTTTTCCCCTCCCCCCATTTTTTCATACTAGGGTTTCTCCCCTTGCAATCAAAGAAATCGAGAAGAGATATTCTAACTAAGGAAGTGATGTGATAAGAGATGAGCATGTAAATACCCTTGAAATGATGTGTACACCACTCTCCAAGCACTATTTTCAAGTAGTAGGGTGTTTTAATTTTTTTGAAATAGTTGAGAAAGTCAAATATAATGACACATTGACCAAATTGTTTGCCACTCGACTCAAAAGGGATAAAGTAAAATTGCAGGGGTTGATTTCACTATATCAACTAATATAGCAGCTGAGGCCACAGTCATGCCTAATCATGGTGGAAAATGGTTTAAGAACCAAGATCTAGCCCTTCATAAATATAAAACCTATCTCAGAATACATCATCAACAACACATGAGGAAGATTTTTCCTGTTGGGCACCTCGTTGAGAAGTACACACCACTCATGAAGATCATCATGAAGTACTTCACCTGTGGGGGATTATTTTATAGACTGTATGTGTATCTATTAAGCAGGTATATCCTCTCTGTGGACAGAGACGATCCCTCTAGCCCTAGAGTGGGTCTAGAAACAAAGAGACATGCTAGAGTGTTGATTCCTAATTACTGAATGAAAAGAGGACATGGTAGATCAACCTACTTCGAATCCAACGCTGTCATCGTGGATGTAGTAGTGGTGGCCTCTTGCTCCTGATTTGGCAAGTCACAATCCTTCTGCAGTCATGCTCAGATACTTATACATAGAACATCAAACAAGAACATCATACGACATAATAATTTCATTCATAATTACTAACCAATCAAAGAGGGATAGGCATATTGCATTAAACATCTAACACAATACAAAATGGGAACCAAACAATAGTCATGTATATGTATTGATAGAAGGAAGAGTTACAACCAATGCTTTGACATCGCAGTCTCCTCCAGCGGGGTTCAACCAAAGCGCGTCTCAGATGCTCATCAGGGAATTCAGACGGGATGAAGGCATGGACTCAAGCTCTCTCAACGTAATTCCTTCTTATTATATCTCTTCAATAGTTCAGCTATAGTATTTTCAATTCTCCATGTTCACCTAGATTATGAAAAGAGATATAGCTTCCTTTTATAGAGGAAAAGGAGGAGGTTAGGATCCCTAAAAAGCTAGGAGGGAGGCCTATCCTTTAGGGAGTTCCCACAAGAGGTGGAAAACATAAACTGAAGGAGGTATTCCATGTTTTTTCAGTCCAACCACTCCCAATGAATCATTCTCGAAGTCGTTGGAGTGGAATATTTGTCTCTATTTTTAAAAAAAATTCCATAAAAATCTCGGTGCGGGTGGCTAACTAAGACTGAGCGCTAGCTGGCGTGGGGCCCAGTGTTAATCTTCCTCTTCCACGCAAGTGCATAACTGACTACTCGCGCCAAGGCAAAAACAAGGGTTTTTGAGTCTCTGCTTAGGGAATTGTCAACAAAAGGAATATTACTCTCATGTAAAGGGATACAATGATGGTCTTCGCAAGGCATGACACTACTTATTGATCATGGAAATGACCCTCCAATGGGCGAGATGGAAATTGCAGGGACAGTAACAAAATTTTGTGTAATAGATGCCCCCTAAAGCATGAGGCTTGAGGGAGAGGGAGGGGAAGAATGCTTTATGAGAACGCATTCAAACCAAACACCGCTGTCGGAAAATCTACAATTACAAATATAACTGATACCTCTGATACATGCACATGCGGTATGGGTGCAACCATCCATAATAGACTACATAAAAACTAAGATCCGAGGTATGGACGTAGCCATCCAACAGTAAGGATAAACAAATAGACTCAGGTATGGTCACATCCATCCAATCAAAGGACTCATGCAATAAGTCATGATAATCAACAAAAATCTGCAGCCTGGATTTTATCAAACAAAACCTAGGGTCTTGCGCTCCATCTCAACCTAAAAAGTACAAATTCAAGCATACATATATATGTGCTGAAGTCGAACATGCAAGAAAATCACCTGATTACCAGCCAATGATGAAAGTTGTTAACAGGCACAATAGAAACCACCAATAATGACAATTTCTCCCAAGGTACAACCGGTACAATCCACGGAATGTGAACAGTGACCTGGCGTCGAACATCTGCAGAATCCCTTGATCAAAGGCTAATGATGTGGACCTTGCGTTGAATGCGAAAAACCTACCATTAAGGCATGCAGGCTCCAAGGTACCAGAAGGGAGTCTGTAAATCAAATTCCCAGATAATGAGCTGAAGTCGACAGGAAGTGACCTGATCAAAGGTGGGCCATAATGTTTCCCACATCATCGACATGAGATAGAGGAACATGATGATAGTGAATCAGGGCCAACAAATAATCAGAGGGAGGTTGAAACTCACAGAGGCAAACTTATCTTGAACATATCAGTGACACGACACTGGATTTGGCAGTATATTTTGTATTATGGCATAACCAGACATGTGACTGGCATAGACTCCACAGTGACAATCATTTAGGGGTTTCTCAGCTTTCTTGAGTCAAACATTGACAGAGAATGGAAATCACTTCGACACAATAGAGTGTATCCCCAACTATACGATAAGGTTGCGACTGATGATGGATGCGTCGGTGGGCATCCTTTGTCAACTCAGATCTGAAAGTAGAAGTCTAGAGATAAACGATGATATCACCGTACCAGGGATCAAGAGTGCTAATCAATAAAAGTGTATCGTCTGGAATGTATTCCTCAGAACAAGACAGAGGAGAGTCTGAAGGGAGGGAACCGATCAAATCAGTAAAGACTAATGATTTTTTCGACTTGGTAGTAATAAATTCCAAATCAAACACTTGGAGGATGATAATCCACTTCGAGTATTTTTTCCAAAGCAATTTTCGAGACAATATATAGGTCATAGGGTTGCAATAAAAAATCACAGTCATCATACGTAAAATAATATAATGAAGAAAATGTTGAACTGCTTGAACTACAACTAATGCTAACTTCTCGAGATGTGCATAGCGTGTCTCAGGATCAAGAAGGTTATGAGACAAATAATAGATAACATGCTCGTTACCGTCATCATCGTCTTGTACCAAAACCATGGCAACCATTCTGAAATTTGCTGCTAAATAAAGGAAAAAATCACAGTGGTAGTTAGGAGGACGCAATAGAGGAGCATTGACAAGCAACGTCTTCAGTGCCTCAAAATACTTTTGAGCAAACTCATCCCAACAAAATGGGATGCCCTGCTTTAATAATCGCGTGTATCCTCTAGCCACTTCTGCATAGTTAGGTATAAAACGGCGTAGAAAATTAGCCTTACCTTGCAAACTTTGCAACTGGTGTAATGAGGAGGGAGAGGGGAGATTGATAATAGCCTCAACCTTGAGTGGATCAAGGTGAATTCTGTCTTTGGACATGATAAACCCTAAGAGTCTACTGGAATCAACGGAGAAGATGCACTTGTGCGGATTAAGCCGAATATTGTAACGTCAACAAAAAAGAAAAATCTGACAAAGATGGTCAGGATGGTCCATACGCTTAGTTGAATGAGCGGGAAGGTCATCTAGATAAGGCTAAACGATGTGACGAATATCGTGAAAAGCATACAACATTGCTCACTAAAATGTAGCCCCAACATTCTTTAAGCCAAAAGGGAGCTTCTTATACGCTAAAGTTCCCCAAGGACAGATAAAAGAAGTCTTATGTTGATCAGTCGGGAGAATGCTAATCTGATTATAACCAGAAAAACCATCCATGAGGGAAAAAATATGACTCCCAGCACAGTCATCAATGATTTGATCGATAAAGGGAGTAGGATAATTATCCTTGGGACAAGCTCGATTAATATCATGATAATCAACACAGACGCAAATAGTTCCTTGTTTCTTATCGACAAGAACAATATTATAGACCCATTCTGTCAAAGGAATTGAATAAAATGAAACCAGCTCTCAGAAGCTTTTCAACTTCACCTTTAATGGCGGCAGCTATTCTAGAGTGCACCGGATGAAGATGCTGGCGAACAGGCTTTGAGCCAGCGTAAGTATTTCGTACACCAGTATACTAGGGTCAATGCCAGGCATTTGTTCGTAGGACCATGCAAAGACATCACTGAACTTGTGAAAAAAGGCTAGTATAAATGTGTAATTCATTGAAAGAAAAAGTGAACCCGATATGGATGTTCTCGACGATTCTCGGTTTAATGAAAATGTCAATAGGCATCGTCTATTTTATATTACTTGAGTTACCTTCCGTAAATATGTCATGTTTCAGAATAGGCATTTGATGCGGAGGAGAAGAAACCTGAGATGCAAAACACTCGAGACAAGTAGACATGGCCCCGAGGCCAGGCATGAAAGAGGAACAATGATGCCATCGGCCCACGACAAATCCTTGAGAGACATGGTTTCCATGATGGCTTCATTGGAGGGAAACACTTCTTTCAAAGGATTAGCTAAATCCAAATCACCAAGCCAGGGGGATTAAGAATAAATGTCAAGGGACATACTGAAAGGAGCATGATCAGAGGACAGAGCTTCCGAAGCCATGATGAGTTCACAATAATCAATCTCAATCAGACTCAAAGGCATTGAATCTTTGAACGAATCGATCTATTCAGGCGAAGGAATAATCCATGGGTCATCAGACCGAGAGATCCCCAATGGATTTTCCAATTTGTTAAGCAGGTAAATCCTCTTTGCAGAGAGAGACGATCCCTCTAGCCCTAGAGTGGGTCTAGAAACAAAGAGACATGGTAGAGTGTTGATTCCTAATTACTAAATGAAAAGAGTACATGATAGGTTGACCTACCTAGAATCCAATGTCGTCGTCATGGCTGTAGTAGTGGTGGCCTCTTCCTCCTACCTTGCCAAGTCACAATCCTTCCGCAGTAATGCTCAGATACCTGCACATAGAAAATCTAATAGGAACAACATACGAAATAATAATTTCATTCATAACTGCTAGCCAGTCAAAGAGCGCTATGCATATTGCATTAAACATCTAAAATAATACCAAATTGGAACCAAACAATAGTCACGTATATCTATTTATAGAAGGAAGAGTTACAACCAATGCTTTGACATCGCAATCTCCTCAAGCTCTCTCAACGAGATGAAGGCATGGACTCAAGCTCTCTCAAAAGGCATGGACTCAAGCTCTCTCAACGTAATTCCTTCTTATTCTATCTTTTCAATAGTTCAGCTATAGTATGTTCTATTCTCCATGTTTAGCTAGCTTATGCAAAGAGATATAGCTTCTTTTTATAGAGGAAAAGGAAGAGTTTAGGATCCCTTCAAAGGAGGGAGGGAGGCCTATCCTTTTGGGAGTTCCCATAAAAGGTGGAAACCATGAACTAAAGGAGGGATTTTATGGTTATTCAGCCCAACCACTCCCAATGACTCATTCTCGAAGTTGTTGGAGTGGAATCTCCGCCTCTATTTTTAAAAAAAATTCCATAAACAGCTCAGCTTTGGTGGCTAACTAAGACAGAGAACCAGCTGGCATGGGGCCTAGCGTTAATCTTCCTCATTAGCGCGAGGGCATAACTGACTACTCGTGCCAAGGAAAAAACAAGGGTTTTTGAGTCTCTGCTCAGGGGATTTTCAACATAAGGAATATTACTCTCATGTAAAGGGATATAATGATGGTCTTTGCAAGGCATGACACTGCTTATTGATCACAGAAATGACCCTCTAATGGGTGATATGGGAATTTTAGGGACAGTGACAAAATTTTGTGTAATAGATGCCCCCTAAAGCATGAGGTCTGAAGGAGAGGGAAGGGAAAAATTCTTTATGAGAATGCATTCGAACCAAACACCACTGTCGGAAAACCTGCAATTAAAAATATAACTGATATCTCTGATACATGAATATGTGGTATGGGCGCACCTATCCATAATAGAGTACATAAAAACTGAGATCCGAGGTATGGATGTAGCCATCCAGTAGTAAGGATAAATAAATAGACTCAGGTATGGTTGCAACCATCCAATTGAAAGAGTCATGCAATAAGTCATGATAATCCACAAAAATCTGTAGCCTGGATTTTATCAGAAAAAACCCAGGGTCTTGAAGATAAATCCTCTCTGTGGACAAAGGTGATCCCTCTAGCCCTAGAGTGAGTCTAGAAACAAAGAGACATGCTAGAGTGTTGATTCCTAATTACTGAATGAAAAGAAGACACGGTAGATATACCTACCTAGAATCCAACATTTCCATCATGGATATAGTAGTGGTGGCCTCTCTCTCATGCCTTGGCAAGTCACAATCCTTCTAGAGTCATGCTCGGATACCCGCACATAGAATAGAAAACAAGAACAACATCCGACATAATAATTTCATTCATAACTACTAGCCAGTCAAAGAGGGCTAAGCATATTTCATTAAACATCTAACATAATACAAAATGGGAACCATACAATAGTCACATATATGTATTGATAGAAGGAAGAGTTACAACCAATGCTTTGACGTCACAGTCTCCTCTAGCAGGGTTCAGCCGAAGCACGTCTCAGATGCTCGTTAGGGAATTCAGACGGGATGAAGGCATGGACTCAAGCTCTCTCAGCGTAATTCCTTCTTATTATATCTCTTCAATAGTTCAGCTCTAGTATGTTCAATTCTCCATGTTCAGCTAGCTTATGCAAAGAGAGTTAGATTCTTTTTATAGAGGAAACAGAGGAGGTTAGGATCCCTAAAAATGTGGGAGGGAGGCCTATCCTTTCAGGAGTTCCCATAAGAGGTGGTAACCATAAACTAAAGAAGGGAGTCCGTGGTTTTTCAGTCCAACCACTCCCAATGACTCATCCTCGAAGTTTTTGGAGTGGAATCTCCACCTCTATTTTTGAAAAAAATTCCATAAACAGCTCGGCGCAGGTGGCTAACTAAGCCAGAGCACCAGCTGGCATGGGCCCTAGTGTTAATCTTCCTCTTCGGCATGAGGGCATAACTGACTATTCGTGGCAAGGAAAAAACAAGGGTTTTTGAATATCTGCTCAGGGAATTGTCAACAGAAGGAATAGTACTCTCATGTAAAGGGATACAGTGATGGTCTTTGCAAGGCATGACACTGCTTATTGATTACATAAATGACCCTCCAATGGGCGAGATGGGAATTGCAGGGATAGTGAAAAAATGTTGTGTAACAGATGCCCCATAAAGCATGAGGTCCGAGGGAGAGGGAGGGGCACAATGCTTTATGAGAACGCATTCGAACCAAACACCGTTGTTGGAAAACCTGCAATTACAAATATAACTGATATCTCTGATACATGAACATGTGGTATGGGTGCAACCATCCATAATAAAGTACATAAAAACTGAGATCCAAGGTATGGACACAACCATGCAGTAGTAAGGATCAACAAATAAACTCAGGTATGGTCGCAGTCATCCAATCAAAAGAGTCATGCAAAAAGTCATAATAATCCACAAAAATCTACAGCTTGGATTTTATTAGACAAAACCCAAGGTCTTGCGCTCCATCTCGACCCGAACAAGTACAAATTCAAGCATGAAAATATATGAGTTGAAGTCGAACATGCAATAAAATCACCTAATTACTAGCCAATGATGAAAGTTGTTAACAGTAACAAGAGAAACCACCAATAATGACAATGGCTATCAAGGTACAACTGATACAATTCATGAAATGTGAACAATGATCTAGCGTCGAACATCCGCAAAATCAGTCGATTGAAGGCCAATGATGTGGACCTTGCATTGAATGTGAAAAACATGTCATTAAGGCATGTAGGCTCTAAGGTACCAGAAGGTAGTCTCTAAATCAAATTCTTGGATAATGAGTTGAAGTTGATAGGAAGTGACATGATCGAAGGTGGGCCATAATGTTTCTCACGTCATCGACACGAGACAGGGGAACATGATGATAGTGAATGAGGACCAACAGAGAATCATAGGAAGATTGAAAACTACAGAGGCAAACATCTCTTTAACATATCAGCGACAGGACACTGGATTTGGTAGTATTTGACATCAAAGGATCTGAGGTCATGATGACGTGGCAAAGAGAAAATGAGAGGTCAAAAGAGATTACCCAAACCCATGGAGGCAAAAGTGATGAAATCAGATGTCCCCAACCCGACACAAATGAAGATAAGTGTCATGTTCAAGAGCGACATACTGCCAACATAGCTAAAACTTGGTTCCATTCCCCCCCACCATTTCTGGCAAGTACCCCAATTATCTTTTAAACCAGGCTTGAAGGGGATAGCATATTCTTGTGCTGTAAGTTTTTCCTTCGGAAAAATCCAACCTAGTAGATTTTACGAGCCCTAGGAAGGAGGAACTCGAATAACGTCATGGTGACGAAGTCTAATGTCATCAGGTTTTAACGAGTCTGACAAAGGGAAAAATCTACATCTTTTCATGTTTATAGAGTTTTAAAAGAAGGCAGAAAAGAAAACTCCATCATGGCCCTTTTCGTAAATAGTCTCTTAGATCCAAAAAGGTAGAAAACAATATCCGAAAGAACCTCTTAGTCGTGATAGGCTAAGGTATTTCTTTTTCGTAAATAATCTATCCCAGCGTGAAAAAGGGGTAAACGTATACTCGGTAGATATCGCTTCATATCCATTTAACAAGTTCGAAATGACAAGAGTCTCGAAAATCTTTTCAATTTTAGAGATTCAGAAAAGCGCTAAAATATTACTTCAGTAGTGACTTTTTTCGTTTTTTAACCGAGTTCGAACAAGTATAAAATTTAACTCATTACTTCATCACTATGGCCTGAAAACCTGTTTCTGCACAAGAGGCATGTGTAAAACCCATTTATCGAAAAAAATATAATAAAATAATTGAAAAAAATGTCTTAAAACCTAATTAGGGTTGTGAAAAGTTATAAAATGCCAAAAATGGTAAAAATAATTACTTTTCACTTTTACCTCTTGTGGAGAAATAGTTACCCATTTTACAGTGTGATCTTATGGTGACAATAGCGGACGATCCAGCAGACCAATCTCAAATCTGTCAGTTCTAAGTAAGAGTCGATATCTCTCCCTTCATTGTAAGTCATCTTTTACTACGTGCAACTTACAATTTTGATTTTTGGGGGAGGGAATGAAAATATTAGGGCATGGCGGTTGGTGCGGGTTTCGAGCACAGACTCACACCAATCACCCATTTTTTTGAACTAGGGTGCACCCCTTCGCGCGACTGTTTTGGGAAACAGTTGCACCAACCGCGTAGACCATTTTTGTACAAAAAATGCAAGTTAAATACCCAATTTTTTACTGTTAGGTCCTTATATTACTAGTATAGTCCCTTATTGTTGTTAGTCTAACCCCGTTATTATTATTATTGTACACTTGTAACCCCAATATTGTTATTATTGTGCCCTTAAATTATTATTGTTAGGTTGGCTAGGATTACATTGTGGCCCCATGGACTCCTATATATAGAAAGGAGGTTTTGTAATTTGAATCATCCAAGAATTGTTCATTCATGTAATGTATTGGAGGTTTCCCCCTCGAAGTGGCTTATTTATAAGGCATTGATATCTCTTTTCTTCTCTTTTTGGAGCTGGTTTCACAACATTTGGTATCAGAGCTTTGAGATTCTAGGGTTTTTCTTCTCCAAACAGGTCATTGTGGAATTTTCACTATAACATTTTTTATACGAAGGTTCAAAATTTGAAATTTTTAGAGTATGAAGCCAAAATCCTAAGGAACATCATCACAAAATTCCAGAGCTTGGTTAACAATATTTTTAGAGATATGATCTATGAAATTTAGGTCATTTTGCAAGCTCCTGAATTTAACCTAAAAAGGTCATCGTGGAATTTTTGTAATAACTTTTTTTCTACGAAGGTTCAGAAGTTGAAATGTTTAGAGTGCAAAGCTGCAATCCTGAGGAACATCGTCGCAAAATTTCAGATATTGGTTCGCAATATATTTAGAGATATGATCTGTGGACGTTAGGGATTTTTGAGGCTTCTGAATTTCATCTCAAAGAGGTGATCGTGGGAAAATATTTATAGCTCTCTCTCTGAGCATCAGATTGGAATGATGTAAAAAGTGCCCGCAAGTACACAGACTTTATTTTTTGGTCTATCAAGTTCAGAGCCAAAGGAGGAAATAGTGACACGTGGCAAGTCATACAAGTTTTCTCTATTGAACCAATCCAAAATTGGGTCATTGTGGGAGATAGGACATAAATTTGCCTTGAAGAATCCAAATCAGATTAGATCCATGGCATTTGAAAGAAGCTTCATAGGACTACTACAAGGCTAAATTTCAGATATTTAAGATCTGCAATTATAGAGATAATTCAATTTCAATATCGAGCTCCTCACAAGCAAGTAAAAGGTGTGTATTTTTTTCCCGAATTTCATAAATCTTGTTTGAAGAATCAATTTGAATTGATTCCAAGGGCATATTATAGGGTAGATAATAGTACTGGATTCTAAAATGGCCCCTAAAAATAATTCAACACCCATTAATCGTTTAGAAAGCTCTACTATGACTCATGAAGACGAATAATGGCAACATGACATATCAAAATTACAATAAAAAGTGCAACAAATTTTTCTCTCGCAAAGAGCAACAAAAAATGACATGGAAGTTTTGAAGAAAGACATGGAAACTAAGATGGATGGTTTGAATAAAGGTGTGGAATCTAAGATGGATGGTTTGAAGAATGGCATGGAATATAAGATAGATGGCATGGAATCTAAGATAGATGGAATGGAAGCTGGCATGGAATCTAAGATGGATGACATGGAAGCTAAGATCGATGAGAAAATGGAAAGCATGAAGAATGATCTAAAAGCAGACATGGAAGGTTTGACAAAGTTGATACAAGAAATTTTTCCTAATGGTGAAAAGATAGTAGAGGAAACTCATGATGAGTAAAAAATAAATGTTAATCTTGATTTCATAAAATCTAATGGTTGTGGGAAGAACCACCATATTCCAAAAATGGATATGAGGAAGTTTGATGGAAAGGATCCTGTAACATGGATACTACATATGGAGCAATATTTTGATCTCCATAATGTGAAAAACACACAAAAGGTACGCATTGCAACTTTATATTTAGAACAAAATACATTTGTATGGTATCGATGGCTTTTCTCTCGTAAAAAAAATTGTTACTTCGTCAATTTTTACGAAGGAAACGATAGCACATTATAAGGATACAAATAGAAACACCTTCTTTAGCCAATTGATAAATCTCAAACAAAAAGGGTTTAAGGGGGAGCACACCGAGGACTTCCAAAAATTGAATATAAGGGTAACCGATATTCCAGAGGAACACAGATTGATCTCTTCAAGGTAATGGAAAGGATAACATCCAACATGAAGTTCGTGTTTTGGAACCTGATTCATTGGAGAAGGCATTCAGGTTGGCAAGAAAAATTGAATGTAAAATTATGGCGACAAGGAAACCTACCACTCACTTCTATAAAGAGGGAAGTATTGCTACTCCTATATTTCCACAACCTACAAGGTTGACACCACAACAATTGGAAGAAAAAAGAGAAAAAGGGCTTTGCTACACTTGTGATAGCAAATACACTAAAGGTCATAAGTGTGCTGAGAAGAAATTATCTTACATAGATTGTGAAGAGGAAGAAGCAAATGAATAAGAAGAGGAAATACACCAAGAACCAACCCAAGAAGCGGAATAAATGAGTCCAACCATATCATGTAATGCATTGGCAGGAATTACCACTCCTCAAACTCTCAAGATAGAAGAACATATCAAGAAGAAAAAGCTACAATAAGCAGATGAATTCAGTACCTATAATTTTATCTATCAGAAGGTATTGGACATGAATTGAATTGTTTCCTATACCCAACACTAGAATGTCAAGTGATGGTTGCAAATGGAGGAACTATAAATTTCTCCGGAAAATGCCATAATATCAAGATAACCATAAGTGTATTGAATATTCCAATGATTTCCATTCCTATGGGAGGTGTTGATGTTGTACTAGGAGTACAATGGTTACAATCTTTGGGGACAGTAGCTTTCAATTTTTAGGAACTTTTCTTGGAATTTTTTCATAAGGAAAGGGATTTGAATTACGGGGTATTGCAGGGAATCCGAGAAAGATAATAAGCTCTAATGTCATGAAAAATATTCTAAAGAAAGAACAACGAGGCATAATAGCACAATTATGCTCACTAGAAGTTCCAACATCAAAATCATCTATTTCTACATATCTCCAAAAAGTCTTGGACAATAATTACAAGGTGTTTGAAACTCCCAAAGGAATCCCACATATTTTTGATCATGATCATGATATTCACTTGATTCTAGGAAGTGTTCCTCCAAACATCAAGCCTTATAGATATCCTTATGTCCAAAAAAATGAAATTGAACATATGATTGCAGAAATGTTAGAGGCGGGTATAATTCAACCTAGTCAAAGTTATTTCTCTTCTCCTGTAGTATTGGTACATAAGAAGGATGGATCATGGCACATGTCTCCGGATTATAGGGAGCTCAATAAGCTCACCATTAAAGATAAATTTCCTATTCCTATGATTGATGAATTATTGAATGAATTACATGGAGCAATTTATTTTACCAAGTTGGATCTTTGTCCAGGATAACATCAAATTAGAATGAAGACTGAAGATATTCCGAAAACAACATTTTTAACTCATGAGGGTCATTATGAATTTTTTGTCATGCCTTTTGGCCATACCAATGCACCTTTTACATTTCAAGGGTTGATGAATTCCATTTTCAAACACTTCCTTTCAAAATTTGTGCTAGTATTTTTCGATGATATACTAATCTATAGTAGGTCTTGGAAGGATCATGTTCAACATGTTGACAAGGGGCTCAAACTATTGTAGGAGAAAAAATTATATGAAAAAACATCCAAATGTTTCTTTGGAGTAAAAGAGGTGGAATATCTGGGTCATATTGTATCTCACGAGGGTGTTAAGGTAGACCCTAAAATAATTAAAGCCATTAAGGAATGGAAAGTCCCCACAACCATAAAGCAATTGCAAGGATTTCTCAAGTTAACAGGGTATTATTGAAAGTTTGTTAAGAATTATGGGAGAATAGAAGCACCTCTAACAACATTATTGAAGAAAGATGCATTTTCATGGACTCTTGAAGCAACTAAGGCCTTTGAACATCTTAAAGAGGCAATGTGCCTAGCACCAGTCTTAGCTATGCTAGAATTCACAAAACTATTTATTATGGAATGTGATGCCTTAGGAAATGGAGTTGGTGTTGTTTTAATGCAAGAAGGAAGACCCATTGATTTTGAAAGTCGTCCAATAAAAGGAAAGTATTTACGTAAACCTATTTATGAGAAGGAAATGTTAGCAACACTACATGCAATAAAGAAATGGAGAACTTACCTAATGGGAAGACACTTCTAGGTAAAAACTGATCATGATATTCTTAAACACTTTTTGGAAAAAAAATATCTTTAGAAGAGCAAAAAAAATGGGTCACAAAGATGTTGGGTTATGAATTTGAAATAATATAAAAAAAAGGGGATCTAAATGTTGTTGCAGATGCACTCTCAAGAAAGAATAAAGAGGTGGAAGCATTGATTTGTGCCATTTCTATTATCTAACCAGATTGGATAATCGAAGCAAGAGATGAATGGAAGAAGGAAGAAGAAGTGTGGACAATCACTCAAAATTTGCAACAAGATCCTAGTACATCTGATACATTTAGTTGGAAAAATGATTCCATATGGTACAAAGATTGCTTATATCTTTGTAAGAATTCCCAACTAAAACAAAAGATTATTTTGGAATTGCACACTTCTCCTTTGGGAGGACACTCAGGATTTTTAAAAACTTACCAAAGGGTGAAGAAAGAATTTTTTTGGGATGACCTTGAATATGATATTCAAAAGTTTGTGGCAGAATTTTTGGTTTTCCAATAGAACGAAGATGAGAAAATTAAGACCCCGGGTCTTCTACAACCTTTATCCATTCCAAGTCAATGTTGGGAGGAGATTTCAATGGATTTTATCACAAGTTTACCTAAGTCTGAAGGAAAGAGTGTCATCATGGTGGTAGTTGATAGACTTACCAAGTATGCACACTTTTGTGCATAATCTCATCCTTTTAAAGCAAGTACATTTGCTACTACATTTATGTACACAATTCAAAAGCTACATGGAAACCCAAGGGTTATTATGAGCGACAAAGATCCCATTTTTACTGGAAAGTTTTCGACGGAGTTATTTTCTTGTTTGGGTACTCAATTAGCTCATAGCTCATCTTATCCTCCTCAATCTGATGGTCAAACTGAGATAGTAAATAAATGTTTGGACGGATATCTTCGTTGTTTTATATCTGATAAACAAACACAATGGTTCAAGTGGTTACCTCTAGTTGAATGGTGCTATAACACTTCCTTCCATACTGCAGCAAAAATGACCCCATTTATGGCACTTTATGGATATCATCCACCATCCATCACATCATATTTAAGAGAAAATTTGAAGGTTCAAGCAGTTGAAGATCACATCGGGCATCAACAAGAAGTTCCCCAACTCTTAAAGGACAAACCTGAATTTGGCGCAACAGGCAGATCAACATCGCAACGAGAGAAGTTTTGATGTAGGAGACTGGGTATTTTTACAACTACAATCATACAAAAAAATTTCCCTCAAGCAAGCTAAGAGGTATATTAAATTATCTCCAAAGTACTATGGTCCTTACAAGGTGTTGCAAAATATTGGTACTATGGCATACAAATTGAAGCTTTCTGATTCTTCAATAGTGCATCCAATTTTCCATGTTTCATGCTTAAAAAAGTTTATAGGTGAAAATATTCTAGTTCAAACAATATTTCCAGAACTTTATTAGGAAGGAAAAATCATATTGGAACCTGAAGTGGTCACGAAAACAAGAACTCGACAGCTACGAAATCGATCAATTTTAGAGTATCTCATCAAGTGGAAGAACTTACCCACTGAAGATTCTACATGGGAGGATGAGAATTTTATACAGAAGCACCCAGAAATACTCAAGAGTTGAGGACAACACTTTTTTGGAGGAGAGGGGCATGTTAGGTCCCTATATTACTAGTATAATCCCTTATTGTTGTTAGTGTAACCCCTTTATTGTTATTATTGTACCCTTGCAACCCCCATATTTTTATTATTGTGCCCTTAAATTATTATTGCTAGGTTGGCTAGGATTATATTGTGGCCCCATTAGGATTACTGTGGCCCCATGGACTCCTATATATAGAAAGGAGGTTTTTTAATTTGAATCATCCAAGAATTGTTCATTCATGTAATGTATTGGAGGTTCCCCCCTCGAAGTGGCTTTTTTATAAGGCATTGATATCTCTTTTCTTCTATTTTTGGAGCTGGTTTCACAACATTTACAAATCCAATCTTCAAAAATGGCTAATACTATCCATATGAACATGGTTGTAGGTAGAAAGCAGCAAAACGGTAATCGAATGGAAAGAATGGGAACACAGTGAAGAGGAAGAGCTTGCCATGGAAAATGAGAGATGCATGGAAGCTCTCAGAGACTGTGGACTGAATAATTTCTTCTTGAGACCATGTCTTCGAGATCAACCGGAGCTACTACAGTGTTTGATCAGCATATGGGATGAGAATTAGGAAAAGTTCGCCCTTCGAGATCAGGAACTTGAGATTGATGTTTCTGATGTCTACTTCATAATAGGATTACCGTGAAGGGGAGAAACACCTATCCTAACTAGCACCCGACCTTGCATGGAGAGCATGTCCATGGTGATTGAAAGGGTATGTCGAGGGGCATGAAAAGGAACAAGAAGTGGGAAAGTAAATATCGAGACTATCCCATACTTGGCACTAAAAATAGTGCTACATACCATCACACAAGCTATGGGATCGCAAGCACTGCATGAAGGAAAAAATTCACAGTTGCTTCTTGCTGTAGACTACTTGACACCAACCATATACAACTGGGTAGAGGCCGTGACAATAAAAATGAAACGCCAGCTAAAAAAATGCAAGAAGACAAAATTGAAGGAATTCAGTTATGGCTCTATTCCGGTATCGTTCTTCATGGAATGACTACGAATTTTTCAGCATCAGGAGGTCATAGTCCCAACACCACCAGCGAGGGAACCACAGATGGCCTGATGGGAAATTTTGATTCCAAGGGTAGGGGGTGGTCAACAGATGTCCTGGAGACTAGATTTTTTTGATTGGCTCCACCGACAGTTGATCGTCATGGAGGACTGGCCCTACTATGGTACAGATTTTACTGGTGATCCAGACCTCCCACTCCTGGAGGGAGAGGATTGGGATGAAGATTTGGGTAAGACACATTTTTAATTTTCATGAGTGTTATGATTTTTTTAAATTATGTATGTATTGACATTAAATCCATGCATTTGCAAATGTCGGCCCAAATATACCCACGGGCATGTCTCCGATAGCGAGGCGAATCCCTCATGATTTCGAACCTCATGGCGAGGGAGGCGAGGAGGAGGCGATTGTGCACAACCTAGAGGGAATCACACGTGGAGTCATAGACTATGCATGATTCGATGGTGTTCCTCGTGCCTACCAAAGACATACCATAGTGGTGCCAAGAAGCATTCACTGTTTACGGAGGTAGCTCGTACAGGTAGTGACATGCTACCATGAGCATCACGCTGATTAGACACCTAGACTTTATATCTGCATATTTTGAGAGACATGGTGTCTCAGGATGTAACAGAAACACACATATTTTTTGAATTTATAATGCACACTAATGAAAACACCCAATATATATAGATATATACATATATTTTCCTACATGGATCTTTTACATATATACCTTACAGTTCTATCAATTCACCAGTAGGATCATAGATTACCTAGGCTGTTGAAGACAAATTCTTGGTACTACGGGAAGCACTATCCGTGAAACCGACATAAGGGGTAATAGACATCTGCACAAATAAGGAAGACCCAATAAGTAGGAAAATTCTCGCAAAGCACACCAAATCAAAACATGTACAAAAATTAAAAAAAAACACCTATGTACACAAATCATGCATGAATGACTCATGCATAATATGTTTTGAGATACAACCCATTTCTAGGTTGTTCTAGAGGATGACCTTTGTAATCAATGAGCTAATAGGCCCCATTCTACAGCACATGTTTAATAATATAAGTCCCATGCCACATGGGTTGAAATATTTCTGCCCCCATCTTATCATGATCTTGGTCTTAAAAGAGGACGAGATATACTTCAATAAAAGAACGAGGGGAAACTGATTGGTCAAAATAAGCTTTGACTCACTTTTTCTATACTTCAATAACCAGAGCAGCAAAGCGGTGGGTTTCATCCAACCTTTCTAACTAAAGGAGATTCTCTTATTCTAGTGAAGTATTCAACATTAATTCAACAACCAACTTGAGAGAAGGTATTTCACACTCAATTGGAAGAATAACTTCCAGAACATAAACCAATTGAAAAGGGGTGAATCCGATTGCACTATTAAATGAGGTTTGGTATTCCCAAATATTTGAAAATAACATGAGATTCCAGTTGGATTTATGGATTCCAATCGTACGTTGAAGAATGGTAACAATAAATTTGTTCACATAAACCCTATGACTCTACTGGAATCAATGCTGAAGACACACTTGTGCAGATTAAGTCGAATATTGTAACGTCGACAAAAAATAAAAATATGATGAAGATGGTTAGGATGGTCCATACGCTTAGCTAAATGAGCAAGAAGTTCATCCAGATAAGGCCGAATGATGTGACGAATATCGTGAAAATCATACCAAAACACTCGCTAAAATGTAGCCCCAGCATTCTTTAAGCCAAAGGGGAGCTTCTTATATGCGAAAGTTCCCCAAGGACAGATAAAGGAAGTCTTATGTTGATCAGTTGGGAGAATGCTAATCTGATTTTAACCAGAAAAATCATCCATGAGGGAAAAAATCTCACTCCTGGCACAGTCATCGATGATTTGATCGATAAAGGGAGTAGGATAATTAACCTTGGGACAATCTTGATTAATATCACGATAATCAATGCAGACATGAATAGTTCCCTGTTTCTTATCGACGGGAACAATATTAGAGACCCGTTTTGTCAAAGGAATCGGATAAATGAAACCAGCTCTAAGAAGATTTTCAACCTCACCTTTAATGGTAGCAACTTTTCTAGGGTGCACCAGACGAAGATGCTGGTGAACAGGCTTCGAGCTAGGGTAAGTAGGTATTTCATGCACCACTATACTAGGGTAAATGCCAGGAATTTCTTCATAGGACCATGCAAAGAAATCACGAAACTCACGAAAAATGCTAGTATAAACTTGTACTTCATCGAAAGAACAAGTGACCCTGATATGGATGTTCTCGACGATTCCCGGTTTAATGAAAATGTCAATAGGCATCTTCTGTGTAATATTACTCAAGTTACCTTTCATAAAGACGTCATGTGTCAAAACAGGAATTTGAAGTGGAGGAGAAGGAACCTGAGATGCAAAACATTCGAGACAAGTAGACATGGCCCCGAGGCCAGGCATGAATGAGGAATGATGATGACCATCGTCCCTTGATAGATCCTTGAGAGACATGGTTTCCACAATGGCTTCATCGGAGGGAAACACTTCATTCAAAGGATCATGTGAATCCGAATTGCCAAGCTAGGGGTATTGAGAATACATGTCAAGAGACATGCTCAAAGGACCACGATCATAGGATGGAGCTTCCGAAGCCGCGATGAGTTCAAAATAATCAATCTCAATCAGAATCAAAGGCATCGAATCTCCGAAGGAATCGATCTGTTCAGGCGAAGGAATAATCCATGAGTCATCAGACTAAGAGATCATAGGGATCTGAATAGTGTTTGGTGGAGGAAGAGGAAAAATACCCATGAGGTAAGGATCTTTAAAAAGACCCGGCCCTACGCTCTCGTATGGAGTAGGAATATAATCCACATACAGAATGTTGTTCTCGGAAGAAGAGGTGAAGAATGATAATTGATCAACAGTAACAATCTTTCCTTTGTGTGGAAATTTCAGAACAGGAAAGAGAGTGGACGGAACACATAACATGGTGTGAGTCCAACTGTGACTAAGGAGAAGACTATAATTGAGTTTAGCATCAACGACTTCTACCTCGACATTGAATGTCTTCCCTTTCAGAGTAATCGGTAAACTAGGGAGAACACCTAAAGGTTTTGATTCTCTTACATCAAATGCTTCAAGGGAATTTGGTGATGAATTCAGGGTTGGAGAACCAATAGCTTTCTAGCACAAAGATGACATGACACAGGTTGATTCACCTTCGTCCATGACTACTCGATTGATTTCGAGACCATTAATAACAACTTGAACAATGAGCGCAATCTAATGTAGAAGTCATGGAACGAAATTCTCTAAATCGAAAGCAAAAAGGCTAGTATCGGCAGGATCAATCCTGTAAATCACAGATAACAAAGCTCTTCCTTGAGATGGACAACTCTAAATTACTTCTAACGTGGACATCGCGGATGGCACCTAAGCCAAATCCTCAACAATATTTTAATGGTGAGCGGCACAGGAGTTGGGATTATAAGAAGACTTGCGGAGTACACCTTTGGATGGTGGTCGTACAATGGATTCGACATTTGGCCTTTAAATTTCAACAGGGCCAATAACAGGCGGAGGAGGAGGACCATCAGCGATCTCCTTCCCCGTGGCCGGATGCGATCCAGTATAATATTTCGACTAAGTAGAAATAGAAACGACTGTAGAACCATTCATCATGAAAACTTGAGAGCCAAATGGGGCAGAGGATTGAGGTTTCTCTACCATCTGAGTCTGTTGTGGAGTTCCCTAGGTGCCTTTGAGTAATCGGCTTACTTCGGATCATCTACGACAATCCTTGGTGAAGTGCTCATCATCAAAAATCAAATAAGGGTACTTTGGCTTGCGTTGAGAACCATCATCAGCACAAGGTTTCTGAGAATCCTATTTCAGGGTATCGACTTTGGCCTTACCTTTACCCTAGTTTTTACCTTTAGAAGCATTATCCATAGGATTGGCCTGAACGACATTAATTTCTGTGGGTTTACCAGAATTCAAAGTCGACTGAGAAGAAAAATTATTGGAAGAAGCAGAATTTGGCTTCCCAGAGTTTGAAGAAGAAGACTTCTGAGGAGTCTGAGATACGGAACCAATAATACCATCGACAGATGGAATCGTTGGTGTTTTAGAAGTTCCAGGTCGAGGAGCATCAGGCAAGATATCATATAATGCACCAGACTGAGAGTACACAAGATCAAGGTACTAGGCATAAGCAATGGCTTGTTCCTCATTTACACATGCCCCCATAGCTATTTCTTTTGAAATCTGATTGACAAAGGAGGTGGTGAACCAATGAGTGAGAAGCTGATCAAGAATTTAAAATTTGATCATGCGACAAAAACATCACCACTCATGAATATGATCTAAGATATGAGTAGCTCGGTCTTGTTCCAATGAAGTGAGGAGGTGCGTCGTGGTCTCATAGTAGACTCATAACTGAAAATGTGTGAGGAATGCCATGGCTAAAGAATTGAAGTCTTGGAATATGCCACGAGATAGCTCAATGTACCACTTTGTAGCGGCACCAGTGAGATTTTTTTGGAAAAGATGGAGTTAAATAGAATCATCAACCCAAGAGTTAGAGGAACATCACAAATGGTAAGTCATAGCATGTACTTGGGGGTCTTCGCTAGACTTGCCCTCAAATTTAGGAAAATCACCAGGAATCTTGGTCGGAACCGGAGGCCAATACAGGTTATGAAGAATGGGATCATTTGTTAACTTTGACACATCATGTAATTCCAACGTAGCAAGAAACGAAGTGTTGAAAGTCATTAGAGGTCTTTGATAAGGACCCATGAGTAAAATACACCTAGTCCAAGCAGGATTTTGTCCCCATACATTCTATCTTAGAGGATTCAGATCATAGGGGTTAGAAGCAGGATAATTCGGTTGATATTGGGGTTGAGGACCAGGATACTGAGTCGGAGTAGACCATTGAGGTCCTCTTTGAGTAGTGTATGGATTCTATTGCAGACTGTAAGCATGGCTTTGAGGTTGATGATATACAGGTTGATTTTGAGGGTAAGAAACCTGGGCACACTATATACTGGTTGATATGAACCTTGAGGGTAATAAGCACCTTGTTGTTGAGGAGGAGGACCCAACTGATCAAGTTGAGTAGACTTTTAAGCAAGTAAACCTGGCTAACTATAAACGAGTAGAAATCCCCAATGGAGTCGCCAATTTGTTAAGCAAGTAAATACTCTTTGCGGAGAGAGACGATCCCTCTAGCTCTAGAGTGGGTCTAGAAACAAAGAGACATGATAGAGTTTTTATTCCTAATTACCAAATTGAAAAAGGACATGGTAGATCGACCTACCTGGAATCCAACGTTGTCATCGTGGCTGTAGTAGTGGTGGCCTCTCGCTTGTACTTTGGCAATTCACAATCCTTTCGTAGTCATGCTCAGATACCTGCACATAGAATAACAAAAAAGAACATCATACGAAATAATAATTTCATTAATAACTACTAGCCAGTTAAAGAGGGATAATCATATTGCATTAAACATATAACATAATACAAAATCGGAACCAAACAATGGTCACGTATATGTATTGATAAAAGGAAGAGTTACAACCAATGCTTTGACGTTACAGTCTCCTGCAGTGGGGTTCAGTCGAAGCGCGTCTCAGATGCTCGTCAGGGAATTCAGACGGGATGAAGGCATGGACTCAAGCTCTCTCAACGTAATTCCTTCTTATTCTATCTCTTCAATAGTTCAGCTATAGTATGTTCAATTCTCCATGTTCAACTAGCTTATGCAAAGAGAGATAGCTTCTTTTTATAGAGAAAAAGGAGGATGTTAGGATCCCTACAAAGGTGGGAGGGAGGCCTATCCTTTAGGGAGTTCCCATAGGAGGTGGAAACTATAAAATAAAGGAGGGATTCTATGGTTAATCATTTCAACCACTCCTAATGACTCATCCTCAAAGTTGTTGGAGTGGAATCTCCACCTCTATTTTTAAAAAACATTCCATAAACAGCTCGACGCGGGTGGCTAACTGAGATAGAGTGCCAGCTGGCGCAGGGCCCAGTGTTAATCTTCCTCTTCAGTGTGAGGACACAACTGACTACTCGCACTGTTAGTCATCCATAATTTTCACTATCTACAGATGACTAAGTATCAGTTCTATATTTATAGAAACAAAGTTCATGAACATTGTGAGTTCTAGAAATCTCATGGCCTTCATTATCCTTAGGATAAAATTTTCATTATTTCATCATTCTTTCATGCCAAGCTCAGCTCACCCATCCCGGAAGACCCATCATGGGCTCATGCCACTCATTATCACTATGTTTCACCACCTTTGGCCTCAACCCTCTATTTTGTTTTCCCTAAACTCCTCCATTGTCTATCTAGGGCTTTTAAGGGCATTTTTCTTGGTTTCATGACCTCCATGATTAAATAATAAAAATGGCTTACATATTGATGCTCTTACACCTCCGCCTATCCTTAGAATACTTCCATAAACACTTCCCATAACTCCCATCCCTTAGAATCATCATTTTTCTACAAAACCTAGTCTATTGCCACAATTTGACACTTTTTGAGACTAGGCCTGTGTTTTGACCTTTTGGACCCCTTCCCCTCACTCAATTCTTCAAATTCAACTTTCCCATACTCCCCAACATTTATCCCTATCCCCCAAAATTTCCCCAAGAATTTAGACAACCCTTAACCCCTTCATTCCTATCCCTCTGCAAGGCAGTCCTAAATCCTCACACCAAACCCTAATTTCCTCTTCCAACTAAGCTAGTGTTTGATATGAAAAGGAGGCACAAGAGAAAATGATTCATTTGATAGGTCATGTCGGCAAGAATAATTCTATACCAGCTCATAAGCATCATGCCTCCATCATTTTCCAAGAATTCATTCCAAGAGACAACCCATGTATCACACCTAGGGCTGGTTTTGCTTTAAATTGTGTTTCTGACCAAAAAAAGATGAATTTGGAAAACATGAGAGAGTTTTTTTTCCAAAATAGGTCCAAGAAGAAAACCCTCTTTCAGTTTGTACACACATATCATGGCTTGGGAGAAATATGAAAAATACAGGTGTCACGGGAGAAATTTTTCATTGCTGGAATGACCTTGGGAAAATCAAGTTTTCTCACGGCTGGATTGTCCAAATAACTTTCTTGATGAATAAAAATAAAAATAGACTTAAATATCTTGCCAATGAGCTATCATGAGCTCAATTGTTAATTGAGGAAGTCATCCAAAAGTGGTCTTCACCAGCACTCTGTGTTTTTGCACCATCATTCAATACTTTTTGACCAGTCTTGGGAGAATCCACTTTTGGCTGGGAAAATAAACTCCAAATAGGAAAAAAATTCTATATTTGGAAATTATAATCCACAATAATTCGAACGATCTATCACGGAGCTCATTCTAACACCAGGAAGGCCTCGAAATACCTTCTTCAAAATGGTGCAGCGCACAGAGAGATAGGTGTTGCGCTCCTAGCAGCACTCTGCAGATTTTTCCAAATACTTTCAAGAATCGAATTTTTTTTCTCTAAATTTTCTACAAGCTAATACAAGGACCTCCTTCATAACAGCAGAAAAATTCAGTGGGTTTCAAGCTACCTTGTAGATTTTGGAAAAGAAGGACTAATTTCACCACACCAAAGATACAAAAGGGCACAGAGTATTAGCACAAAGAACGGGAGCATTGTATCTCACTTCACCAAAGGATAGTGATCAAAAGATGAAGTTGTGTTGGCCCCCACAACAACAGAAATGGCCAAGAAATACAAAATTTTTAAAAAATTAGAGAGACCTCCAAGAAATGGTGTCCTTATCAAAGGTATATTTTGCAAAAGATAGATTAACCCTTAGTAACATTTCTGCAGGACTGTCACAAAGGGTTACCTACAGGAAGATTGAATAGGACAAAAAAACCAAATGTTTTTCACAGTGATGGCCCACATGAGTACTAAGGGGGTTGTTGATGCTTGCTGCTAGGGTTTCACACTTGGAGGTTTTTCATTGTTTCAAATAGAAAAACATGACAGCATATCAGTTGAAAGAAGGCAGAATTCTTCTATCAGTCTATTCCCTAAGCAAATTGGAAGCATAAAAAAATACATGACTAAAATTCCAAGGTAAAAGTATCAACATGATCACACATTTTCTATATACAGGCTTTTAATTTCTTCAAAAGGAATGTGGTGAAGACAAAGAAAAGGGTGGTTTTTCATGCCAAACAAGGTGATAGTGAGAGAAGTGCAGCAAGTAGCTCGAAAAAGAAGAACAAACTGAAAATGAAGAAATCAGTAAAGAGGCATTGAAATTTGAGCACTTAAATAGAGTAAATACTGAGAAAAACTTGGAGACATAACTCAAGATTTTTCATAGGCTTATCCAAACCCTTGAAGGATCTCTTCACCAAGTTTCAGGCAAATCTCGAAACTTTTTCTTTTTTCCAAATTTTGGCCCCTAGGAGCGCAACACCCTAGGCGCTATGTTATTTTTTGGGGCATACTCAACTACTAAAGTTTACATTTTTGGTTTTTTCATGTCACCAGAAGTCTACCCAAAAAAATTTTGGTCAATTCGAGCATTTTTTCCCCCTCAAAAGGTAAAAAAAACACCTCAAAAATCACCTTTCTGCCTCCTTTTCAGGCCTGGCGCTACGCGTTGATCAGTCATGGGAGATTGGATTTTTGAGAATGTTAGTGGCATCCATTCAGCACAACTCAAGTGTTTCTAGAAACTAGACTCTACAAGCTTTCCAACGAGCCATCACGTGCCCAAATCTGATGCCGGGAAGGGGTCCAAAACTCAGCTGCAACAGACCCCAATTTTTGCTGATATGGAGCTACGCACAGAGACAACTTTTTGCCAAAAAGTCAACAAAAGACACTAATTAATGCCAAAGTGTTTTTTTAATATTTTATTGGAAAAAACACTCCTAATTTGATTGGGGACTTATGTTTTGATGTGTTTCATTTATTTTCTTATCTCTTATGTGTCTTGGGCCTTTCATGGTCATTAAGCACATTTATGACATTTATGGCTGAATTAGGGTTTCTTGAAGCCTCTTAGGGTTTCCATCTCCTCATTTTATCCATAAATGAGGCATGAGGCTCTTATCTATTTTTGGATGTTGATTACTTATGCTGAAGTAATACATAGTTCCTTGAAGCCTTTGATGAGAAATTGATGTATTGGAGCTTAAGCATGATCTGATTCACTTGTTGATGGAGAAGGATTGTTTGCAGGATCCATAGGCCTGGTTGATGGTGAATTTTTCTCTTGTTAATTTTTTCTAAGTTTCTCATATGTTTTCCATCCATCTATGCTGTAGTAGGACAAAAAATTTAGACTAAGATATGCTTGTTGATGGCACATTAGATCTATTTGTTTCCTTCACTTCCTAAATGTTTTCTTCTACTTAAGATATGTTAGGGAATTCATCTCTTGCTCTCTAATAAGTTTTTGTCTTGTCTATTTTCTTGAATGATTTAGATCAGTTAGTATCATTTATGATTTATGGCTAGCCCTACATATTTTTACCTTTGAATTACTATGTTCTTGAAATAATATTTTGAAGCATCTTTGCCTATAGTTTGTCAAAGAAGTCTGTCTTAACCATGCTCTTTGCCTTTACTAAGCTAAAATCGTCTCAAGGAACTTTCATAACTGTCACTGTGGATGCTAGGGTTTTTCTCTTCTTCTATGGTTATAGTTACTTGTGCAACTTAAATGTTTTTCCTGCTCTTGATGATAAAACCCATGAAAGATTAAATACGTTTTTTCCTTTCTATGTTTTATCTTAATGTTTTCTTGGTTCATTATCTGCTTTCAGTCTGAAATCAAATGGATTAGGTTTTGCTTAAGCCTTTGACTCTCTTGATATGCTTATAAATATTCTAACTCCCTCCGTTCACAAATATATAAAGGATTATGTTTCTTCCCTTTATTAGCTTTTTGTTCTCAAGTTTAATGTCCATCTCATGATCCTTCACAACCTTAAAGATCCACCAACCAAGTTAAATTTCCCTGCAAATTCTCTTGAAACCATTGATTAACTCATTCATGACCTTGTTTGACTCCATTTCCCAATGAATTAACAATCTTCCTTGTTTTCTATCTAAATCTATCTGACCATCATACCCAACCAAAAACAATCAAAATACCCTGCACTTAACATCTAGCCTAAAATCAACCTTAATCAGTAAGCAAGTTCACATCTTTACACCTACTAGAGAGATCCCTCTCTGAATCCAGGAAGGCTAGGTCCTAGGATTCCAAAGCTTGGTTTGATGTTACCCTATACCTTTGTATCTCAATCAATATTGAAAATTACAGAGAGCTAACACGCACAAAGGAAAAAACAAGATTTTTTTAGTCTCTGCTCAGGGAATTGTCAACAGAAGGAATATTACTCTCATGTAAAGGGATACAATGATGGTCTTTGCAAGTCATGACACTGCTTATTTATCATGGAAATGACCCTCCAATGTGCAAGATGGGAATTTCAGGGAAAATGAAAAAATGTTGTGTAACAGTATCATGTCATAATTTTCATGCATTTCACAGGGGTAAAACCACTTAATTTTCCCTTTTACCTCTACAGAAGTTTGGAAAATATGGAATATAAGTTCTATCATAAGCAGACTAGTCTTGAAAGCAACCTCTTCCATCATGCTTTGATAAAACTCACTATTTTACACCAGCTTGAGTAGAAGAACATTTCTTGGGACACTTTCATGTAGGAATATGTCTTTTTGTCTTCTACTATCCATCCTACTAGCCCTAGTTCTCCATCAGCAACTTCAACACCATCAACACCTTCAACACCATCTAGAAATGTGGAGTTTGGCTCACCTAGCACCATTTCAGTGAGGAGGAAGATTTAGGTCACTAATACCTACCAGAGAGGCACAAGTCTTTATTTTTCTTGTCAGATTGAGGAAGGGGCCAAGCCCACATCAATAGAGCAAGGATTACATTCACAGCATGAGACATCTATGCATGATGAGGAGTGTGATTTTGACTTAGTAGACTTGGAGGCCAGTGGAGATCATGAAAATATAGAGAGGATTATCTAAGACAACTATGCTCAGATCAAAGAACTCTAAGACAACTTGGCAAGGGCTAATTTCATCATTTCTTTCCTAGAGCAAGAAAACAATCAGTTGAAGGAAAAACAGTTTCCTTTGGAGAAAATTCAGTTTAAGGCTAGTATGGATTATGTGAAAAAAAAAGAAGTGGCTGATAGTGAAGAGTAAGAGAGGCATGAAAAGTAGGTGACAAGGAAAATAACAAGGACCATGGGTCTCAAAAGAGCATTGCAGAAGGAAAGAGAGCAAGCTCGACCAAATGAAGAGCTGAGTTTTGAAGAAATAATAGACATGGAAATCAATGAAAATAGGGAATTTTGGCTTGAGAATGTAAAAATTCACTAGGAGAAGCTCCTTGACAAGGAAAATGGGGACAAAAATATACATAAACACATGGTTGACCACTACTATGCAAGAAATCAGATTTGTAATGTTAAAGTCAAACATTTGCAAGACAAACTAAAGGAAACCCTACAAAGTAAAAAGGAGAAGGACAACAATTCTTGCTTATGCTTACCTAGTGGCACAACATACCTCATGAGGAAAATTTGGAAAAAAATTGAGGATTTTTGGGGAAAATTTAGTTTTTTGAGAATTTTGGTCAAAATTGGATATTTAGAAAACTAGTCATACTCGCAAAAGCGTAGCATGGGCCATGCTATGCTTTTGCTGGCGGGTTCCACTTGAGGAATATAAATTTTTTTGGATTCCTCTTGACAAGTACATCAATCTGAGTCAGTGTTTGGGTCATGTCAGCCATTTATGGGGGGTCAAAATTCACAAAAACATGCTAAAAATCACCTTTTTGTCCTATTTTTGGAGTGTTCGCTACACTTTCTGAGTAGTCTTGGGAGGTTGAATTTTTGGAGGGTTAGAAGCCAAATTGTTCAGTTCTTGATGAGCCTATCATGTAGCATACTTCTATAGCTTTCCAATGGTACCTTCAGATCCTGATTTGGACCCCTTGAAGGCCCTCAAAAGTCAATTTTGTTGAGCTCGCTACGCTTTCTCCAGAAGCCAATTTTCACTGAAATTTTGACCTAGTTTGGCCTTTTACTAATGTAATTGATGAAATGATGATGTCATGAGATGTAATTGAGATTTTAAATGGTAAATTATTTTACATACATTCTTGTAAATGTAATTTTGGTCATATGTATCTCGTTTCCTATGATGAGGTGAATTGGTTGACCTCTGATTAAGGGTCTTATTGAAGTTATCATGTAAACAAATCTAAAGGCAGTGGTTCGCCCACGAGAGAGGGAGAGAGAGAGATTTATTTTGGTCTATATATATCATTTTCAGAGTCATTTGACTGGTTTCACATCAGTGGATTGTAATCTTGCAACTTGTACTTTCATTCATATTCAAAAATCAAAGGATGTAGTTGTAGCTATTATCTAGGAATTCATGTGCAGTGAGTTTATGATGGAAAGGATCCTGTAACATGGATACTACATATGGAGCAATATTTTGATCTCCATAATGTTAAAAACACACAAAATTTACGCATTGCAACTTTATATTTAGAACAAAATACATTTTTATAGGATCGATGGCTTTGCTTCGGTAAACAAATTGTCACTTGGTCAATTTTTACGGAGGAAATGATAGCACATTATGAGGATACAAAGAGCACAACCTTCTTTAGCCAATTTATAAATCTCAAACAAAAGGGTTTAATGGGGGAGCACACTGAGGACTTCCAAAAATTGAATATAAGGGTAACTGATATTCCAGAGGAACACAGGATTGATCTCTTCATAGGTAATTGAAAGGATAACATCCAACATGAAGTTCGTGTTTTGGAACCTGATTCATTGGAGAAGGCATTTAGGTTGGCAAGAAAAATTGAATGTAAAATTATGGCGACAAGGAAGCCTACCGCTCACTTCTATAAAGAGGGAAGTGTTGCTACTCCTAGATTTCCACAACCTACAAGGTTGACACCACAACAATTGGAAGAAAAAAGAGCAAAAGGGCTTTGCTACAGTTGTGATAGCAAATACACTAAAGGTCATAAGTGTGCTGAGAAGAAATTATTTTACATAGATTGCGAAGAGGAAGAAGAAAATGAACAAGAAGAGGATATACACCAGGAACCAGCCCCAGAAGAGGAAGAAATGAATCCAACCATATCGTGTAATGCACTGGCAGGAATTACCACTCCTCAAACTCTCAAGATAAAAGGACAAATCAAGAAGAGAAAGGTAATAGTGTTGATTGATTCAGGTAGCACCCATAATTTTATTCATTGTAAGGTAGCCAGGGAATTAAATTGTTTCCTATACCCAGCACCAGAATGTCAAGTGATGGTTGCAAATGGAGGAACTATAAATTTCTCTGGAAAATGCCATAATATCAAGCTAACCATGGGGGAATATGTATTGAATATTCCAATGATTTCCATTCCTATGGGAGGTGTTGATGTTGTACTAGGAGTACAATGGTTACAATCTTTGGGGACGGTAGCTTTTAATTTTCAAGAACTTTTCTTGAAATTTTTTTCAGAAGGAAAGGAAGTTGAATTACGGGGTATTGCGGGGAATCCAGGAAGGATAATAAGCTCTAATGTCATGACAAAGCTTCTAAAGAAAGAACAGCGAGGCGTAATTGCACAATTATGCTCACTAGAAGTTCCAACATCAAATTCATCTATTTCTGCAGATCTCCAACAAGTCTTGGACAATCATTCCAAGGTGTTTGAAACTCCCAAAGGACTCCCACCTATTCGTGATCATGATCATACTATTCATTTGATTCCAGGAAGTGTTCCTCCAAACATCAGGCCTTATAGATATCCTTACTTCCAAAAGAGCGAAATTGAACGTATGATTGCAGAAATGTTAGAGGCGGGTATAATTCAACCTAGTCAAGGTTCTTTCTCTGCTCCTGTAGTATTGGTACACAAGAAGGATGGATCATGGCGAATGTGTTCGGATTATAGGGAGCTCAATAAGCTCACCATTAAAGACAAATTTCCCATTCCTGTGATTGATGAATTATTGGATGAATTACATGGAGCAATTTATTTTACCAAGTTGGATCTTTGTTCAGGATATCATTAAATTAGAATGAAGACTGAAGATATTCCAAAAACAGCATTTCGAACTCATGAGGGTCATTATGAATTTTTGGTCATGCCTTTTGGCCTTACCAATGCACCTTCTACATTTTAAGGGTTGATGAATTCCATTTTCAAACCCTTCCTTAGAAAATTTGTGCTAGTATTTTTTGATGATATACTAATCTACAACAGGTCTTGGAAGGATCATGTTCAACATGGTGACAGGGTGCTCAAACTATTGCAGGAGAAACAATTATATGCAAAAACATCCAAATGTTTCTTTGGAGTACAAGAGGTGGAATATCTGGGTCATATTGTATCTCACGAGGGTGTTAAGGTAGACCCTAACAAAATTAAAGCCATTAAGCAATGGAAAGTCCCCACAACCATAAAGAAATTGCAAGGATTTATCAGGTTAACAGGGTATAATTGAAAGTTTGTTAAGAATTATGGGAGAATAGCAGCACCTCTAGCAACATTATTGAAGAAAGATGCATTTTCATGGACTCCTGAAGCAACTAAAGCCTTTGAACATCTTAAAGAAGCAATGTGCCTAGAACCAATCTTAGCTACGCCAGACTTCACAAAAACCTTACTGTGGAATGTGATGCCTCAGGAAATGGAATTGGTGTTGTTTTAATGCAAGAAGGAAGACCCATTGCTTTTGAAAGTCGTCCAATAAAAGGAAAGTATTTACAGAAACCTATTTATGAGAAGGAAATGTTAGCAATACTGCATGCACTAAAGAAATGGAGAACTTATCTAATGGGTAGACACTTCAAGGTAAAAACTGATCATGATATTCTTAAACACTTTTTGGAACATAGACTATCTTCAGAAGAGCAACAAAAATGGGTCACAAAGATTTTGGGTTATGACTTTGAAATAATATACAAAAAATGGAAGCTAAATGTTGTTGTAGATGTACTCTCAATAAAGAATTAAGAGGTGGAAGCATTGCTTTGTGCCATTTCTATTATCCAACTAGATTGGATAACCGAAGCAAGAGATGAATGGAAGAAGGACAAAGAAGTGTGGACACTCATTCAAAATTTACAGCAAGATCCCAGTACATCTTATACAATTAGTTGGAAAAATGATTCCTTATGGTACAAAGATCGCTTATATATTTGTGAGAATTTCCAACTAAAACAAAAGATTCTTTTGGAATTGCACACTTCTCCTTTAGGAGGACACTCAGGATTTTTAAAAACTTACCACAGGGTGAAGAAAGAAGTTTTTTGGGATGGCCTTCAATCTAATATTCAAAATTTTGTGGCGGAATGTTTGGTTTTCCAGTAGAATAAAGTTGATACAATTAAGACCTCGGGTCTTCTACAACCTTTATCCATTCCAAGTCAATGTTGGGAGGATATTTCAATGGATTTTATCACAAGTTTACCTAAGTCTGAAGGAAAGAGTGTCATCATGGTGGTAGTTGATAGACTTACCAAGTATGCACACTTTTGTGCATAATCTCATCCTTTTAAAGCAAGTACATTTGCTACTACATTTATGTACACAATTCAAAAGCTACATGGAAACCCAAGGGTTATTATGAGCGACAAAGATCCCATTTTTACTGGAAAGTTTTCGACGGAGTTATTTTCTTGTTTGGGTACTCAATTAGCTCATAGCTCATCTTATCCTCCTCAATCTGATGGTCAAACTGAGATAGTAAATAAATGTTTGGACGGATATCTTCGTTGTTTTATATCTGATAAACAAACACAATGGTTCAAGTGGTTACCTCTAGTTGAATGGTGCTATAACACTTCCTTCCATACTGCAGCAAAAATGACCCCATTTATGGCACTTTATGGATATCATCCACCATCCATCACATCATATTTAAGAGAAAATTCGAAGGTTCAAGCAGTTGAAGATCACATCGGGCATCAACAAGAAGTTCCCCAACTCTTAAAGGACAAACCTGAATTTGGCGCAACAGGCAGATCAACATCGCAACGAGAGAAGTTTTGATGTAGGAGACTGGGTATTTTTACAACTACAATCATACAAACAAATTCCCTCAAGCAAGCTAAGAGGTATATTAAATTATCTCCAAAGTACTATGGTCCTTACAAGGTGTTGCAAAATATTGGTACTATGGCATACAAATTGAAGCTTCCCGATTCTTCAATAGTGCATCCAATTTTCCATGTTTCATGCTTAAAAAAGTTTATAGGTGAAAATATTCTAGTTCAAACAATATTTCCAGAACTTTATTAGGAAGGAAAAATCATATTGGAACCTAAAGTGGTCACGAAAACAAGAACTTGACAGCTACGAAATCGATCAATTTTAGAGTATCTCATCAAGTGGAAGAACTTACCCACTGAAGATTCTACATGGGAGGATGAGAATTTTATACAGAAGCACCCAGAAATAATCAAGAGTTGAGGACAACACTTTTTTGCAGGAGAGGGGCATGTTAGGTCCCTATATTACTAGTATAATCTTTTATTGTTGTTAGTGTAACCCCTTTATTGTTATTATTGTACCCTTGTAACCCCCATATTGTTATTATTGTGCCCTTAAATTATTATTGCTAGGTTGGCTAGGATTATATTGTGGCCCCATTAGGATTACTGTAGCCCCATGGACTCCTATATATAGAAAGGAGGTTTTGTAATTTGAATCATCCAAGAATTGTTCATTCATGTAATGTATTGGAGGTTCCCCCCTCGAAGTGGCTAATTTATAAGGCATTGATATCTCTTTTCTTCTATTTTTGGAGCTGGTTTCACAACATTTACAAATCCAATCTTCAAAAATGGCTAATACTATCCATATGAACATGGTTGTAGGTATAAAGCAGAAAAACAGTAATCGAATGGAAAGAATGGGAACATAGACGGTAATCGAATGGAAAGAATGGGAACACAGTGAAGAGGACGAGCTTGCCATGGAAAATGAGAGATGCATGGAAGCTCTCAGAGACTATGGACTGAATAATTTCTTCTTGAGACCATGTCTTCGAGATCAACCGGAGCTACTACAGTATTTGATCAGCATATGGGATGAGAATCAGGAAAATTTCTCCCTTCGAGATCAGGAACTTGAGATTGATGTTTCTGATGTCTACTTCATAATAGGATTATCGTGAAGGGGAGAAACACCTATCCTAACTAGCACCCGACCTTGCATGGAGAGCATGTCCATGGTGATTGAAAGGGTATGTCGAGGGGCATGAAAAGGAACAAGAAGTGGGAAAGTCAATATCGAGAATATCCCAGACTTGGCACTAAAAATAGTGCTACATACCATCACACGAGCTATGGGATCGCAAGCACAGCATGAAGGAAAAAATTCACAGTTGCTTCTTGCTGTAGACTACTTGACACCAACCATATACAACTGGGTAGAGGCCGTGACAATAAAAATGAAACGCCAGCTAAAAAAATGCAAGAAGACAAAATTGAAGGAATTCTGTTATGGCTCTATTCGGGTATCGTTCTTCATGGAATGACTACGAATTTTTCAGCATCAGGAGGTCATAGTCCCAACACCACCAGCGAGGGAACCACAGATGGCTCGATGGGAAATTTTGATGCCAAGGGTAGGGGGTGGTCAACAGATGTCCTGGAGACTAGATTTTTTTGATTGGCTCCACCGACAGTTGATCGTCATGGAGGACTGGCCCTACTATGGTACAGATTTTACTGGTGATCCAGACCTCCCACTCCTGGAGGGAGAGGATTGGGATGAAGATTTGGGTAAGACACATTTTTAATTTTCATGAGTGTTATGATTTTTTTAAATTATGTATGTTTTGACATTAAATCCATGCATTTGAAAATGTCGGCCCAAATATATCCACGGGCATGTCTCCGATAGCGAGGCGAATCCCTCATGATTTTGAACCTCATGGCGAGGGAGGCGAGGAGGAGGAGATTGTGCACAACCTAGAGGGAATCACACGTGGAGTCATAGACTATGCATGATTCGATGGTGTTCCTCGTGCCTACCAAAGACATACCATAGTGGTGCCAAGAAGCATTCACTGTTTACGGAGGTAGCTCGTACAGGTAGTGACATGCTACCATGAGCATCACACCGATTAGACACCTAGACTTTATATCTGCATATTTTGAGAGACATGGTGTCTCAGGATGTAACAGAAACACACATATTTTTTGAATTTATGATGCACACTAATACAAACACCCAATATATATAGATATATACATCTATTTTCCTACATGGATCTTTTACATATATACCTTACAGTTCTATCAATTCACCAGTAGGATCATAGATTACCTAGGCTGTTGAAGACAAATTCTTGGTATTACGGGAAGCACTATCCGTGAAACCGACATAAGGGGTAATAGACATCTGCACAAATAAGGAAGACCCAATAAGTAGGAAAATTCTCGCAAAGCACACCAAATCAAAACATGTACAAAAATTAAAAAAAAACACCTATGTACACAAATCATGCATGAATGACTCATGCATAATATGTTTTGAGATACAACCCATTTCTAGGTTGTTCTAGAGGATGACCTTTGTAATCAATGAGCTAATAGGCCCATTTCTACAACACATGTTTAATAATATAAGTCCCATGCCACATGGGTTGAAATATTTCTGCCCCCATCTTATCATGAGCTTGGTCTTAAAAGAGGACGAGATATACTTTAATAAAAGAACGAGGGGAAACTGATTGGTCAAAATGAGCTTTGACTCACTTTTTCTGTACTTCAATAACCAGAGCAGCAAAGCGGTGGGTTTCATCCAACCTTTCTAACTAAAGGAGATTCTCTTATTCTAGTGAAGTATTCAACATTAATTCAACAACCAACTTGAGCGAAGGTATTTCACACTCAATTGGAAGAATAACTTCCAGAACATAAACCAATTGAAAAGGGGTGAATCCGATTGCACTATTAACTGAGGTTTGGTATTCCCAAATATTTGAAAATAACATGAGATTCCAGTTGGATTTATGGATCCCAATCGTACGTTGAAGAATGGTAACAATAAATTTGTTCACAACTTCAACCTGGCCATTGGCCTGACGATAGTATGACGTTGAGCTGTCGTGATGCAAACCCAACTTATAATTCAACTCCACCACCATGTAATGCCAAAAATGGGAACCATGATCGGTAATGATGGCTTGAGGGACACCAAACCAATAAATGATGTGATTGAATATGAATTGAGCAGTTGTCTTAACATCAGCAGTAAGTGTAGGCATTGCTTTGACCCATTTGGCGAGGTAGTCCATGGCTACGATAATATAAGCTTGCCCCCCAGCTGAGTGAGGGTTACACATCATAAAAGGGACCAACTTTGCAAAGGGATCAACAGTAATGAGAGGATGAAGAGGTATAGGCAGCGCACGCATCGTGCGTTAATAAATCTGGAAATCATGACATTTACGAACCGTGAAAATGTAGTCTTTGAAGATAGAAGGCCAGAAATGACCAGCACAAAGAATATTTTGTGCAGTGGCATAAACATACATGTGACCGCCATAGGTGCCACTGTGACAATCATTTAGGGCTTTCACAGATTCCTTGAGATTCAAATATTGACGGAGAATGGAATCCACTCTGACACGATAGAGTGTATCCCCAACTATACGATAAGGTTGCGACTGATGACAGATGCATCGTCGGGCATCCTTCGTCAACTCAAATCTGAAAGTAGAATTCTGGAGATAAATGATGATATCATCGTACCATGGATCGAGGGTGCTAATCAAGAAAAGCATATTTTCTGGAATGTATTCCTCAGAACGAGACGAAGGAGAGTCTAAAGGGAGGGAACAGATCAAATGCGAAAATTCTAATGATTTCTTCGACTTGGCAGTAGTAAATTCCAAGTCAAACTCTTGAAGGATGAAAATCCACTTCGAGTATTTTCCCCCCAGCAATTGTCGAGACAATATATAGGTCATGGGGTTGCAATTATAAATCACAGTCACCGTACGCAAAAGAATATAATGACGAAAATGTTGAACTGCTTGAACTGTAGCTAATTCTAACTTCTCGACATATGCACATCGTGTCTCAGGATCGAGAAGGTTTCAAGACAAGTAATAGATAACACGCTCATCACCATCATCATTTTCTTGTACAAGAATCATGGAAATCGTGGTGAAAGCGGCGGCTAAATAAAGGGAAAAATCACGATGATAGTTACGAGGATGCAACAGAGGAGTGCTGACAAGCAACATCTTTAGTGCCTCAAAATACTTCCAAGCAATCTCATCCCAATAGAATGGGACGCCATGCTTTAATAATCGCGTGTATCCTCTAGCCACTTCTACATAGTTAGGTATAAAATGTCATAGAAAATTAACCTTTCCTTGCAAAATCTACAACTGGTGTACTGAGGAGGGAGAGGGGAGATTCATAATAGCCTCAACCTTGAGTGGATCAAGGAAAATTTCATCTTTGGACATGATAAACCCTATGAATCTACTAGAATCAACGCAGAAGACACACTTGTGCAGATTAAGTCGAATATTGTAACGTCGACAAAAAATAAAAATATGATGAAGATGGTTAGGATGGTCCATACGCTTAGCTAAATGAGCAAGAATTTCATCCAGATAACGCTGAATGATGTGACGAATATCGTGAAAATCATACGAAAACACTCACTAAAATGTAGCCCCAACATTCTTTAAGCCAAAGGGGAGCTTCTTATATGCGAAAGTTCCCCAAGGACAGATAAAGGCAGTCTTATGTTGATCAGTTGGGAGAATGCTAATCTGATTTTAACCAGAAAATTGATCCATGAGGGAAAAAATCTCACTCCTGGCACAGTCATCGATGATTTGATCGATAAAGGGAGTAGGATAATTAACCTTGGGACAAGCTTGATTAATATCACGATAATCAATGCAGACATGAATAGTTCCCTATTTCTTATCGACGGGAACAATATTAGAGACCTGTTTTGTCAAAGGAATCGGATAAATGAAACCAGCTCTAAGAAGATTTTCAACCTCACCTTTAATGGTAGCAACTTTTCTAGGGTGCACCAGACGAAGACTCTGGTGAACAGACTTCGAGCTAGGGTAAGTAGGTATTTCATGCACCACTATACTAGGGTAAATGCCAGGAATTTCTTCATAGGACCATGCAAAGACATCACGAAACTCACGAAAAATGCTAGTATAAACTTGTACTTCATCGAAAGAACAAGTGACCCTGATATGGATGTTCTCGACGATTCCCGGTTTAATGAAAATGTCAATAGGCATCGTCTGTGTAATATTACTCAAGTTACCTTTCGTAAAGACGTCATGTGTCAAAACAGGAATTTGAAGTGGAGGAGAAGGAACCTGAGATGCAAAACATTCGAGACAAGTAGACATGGCCCCGAGGCCAGGCATGAATGAGGAACGATGATGACCATCATCCCTTGATAGATCCTTGAGAGACATGGTTTCCACAATGGCTTCATCGGAGGGAAACACTTCATTCAAAGGATCATGTGAATCTGAATTGCCAAGATAGGGGTATTGAGAATACATGTCAAGAGACATGCTCAAAGGACCACGATCATAGGATGGAGCTTCCGAAGCCACGATGAGTTCAAAATAATCAATCTCAATCGGAATCAAAGGCATCGAATCTCCGAAGGAATCGATCTGTTCAGGCGAAGGAATAATCCATGAGTCATCAGACTAAGAGATCATAGGGATCTGAATAGTGTTTGGTGGAGGAAGAGGAAAAATACCCATGAGGTAAGGATCTTTAAAAAGACCCGGCCCTACGCTCTCGTATGGAGTAGGAATATAATCCACATACAGAATGTTGTTCTCGGAAGAAGAGGTGAAGAATGATAATTGATCAACAGTAACAATATTTCCTTTGTGTGGAAATTTCAGAACAGGAAAGAGAGTGGACGGAACACATAACATGGTGTGAGTCCAACTGTGACTAAGGAGAAGACTATAATTGAGTTTAGCATCAACGACTTCTACCTCGACATTGAATGTCTTCCCTTTCAGAGTAATCGGTAAACTAGGGAGAACACCTAAAGGTTTTGATTCTCTTACATCAAATGCTTCAAGGGAATTTGGTGATGAATTCAGGGTTGGAGAACCAATAGCTTTCTAGCACAAATATGACATGACACAGGTTGATTCACCTTCGTCCATGACTACTCGATTGATTTCGAGACCATTAATAACAACTTGAACAATGAGCGCAATCTAATGCAGAAGTCATGGAACGAAATTCTCTAAATCGAACGCAAAAAGGCTAGTATTGGCAGGATCAATCCTGTAAATCACAGATAACAAAGCTCTTCCTTGAGATGGACAACTCTAAAGTACTTCTAACGTGGACATCGTGGATGGCACCTAAGCCAAATCCTCAACAATATTTTAATGGTGAGCGGCACAAGAGTTGGGATTATAAGAAGACTTGCGGAGTACACCTTTGGATGGTGGTCGTACAATGGATTCAACATTTGGCCTTTAAATTTCAACAGGGCCAATAACAGGCGGAGGAGGAGGACCATCAGCGATCTCCTTCCCTGTGGCCGGATGCGATCCAGTATAATATTTCGACTAAGTAGAAATAGAAACGACTGTAGAACCATTCATCATGAAAACTTGAGAGCCAAATGGGGCAGAGGATTGAGGTTTCTCTACCATCTGAGTCTGTTGTGGAGTTCCCTAGGTGCCTTTGAGTAATCGGCTTACTTCAGATCATCTACGACAATCCTTGGTGAAGTGCTCATCATCAAAAATCAAATAAGGGTACTTTGGCTTGCGTTGAGAACCATCACCAGCACAAGGTTTCTGAGAATCCTATTTCAGGGTATCGACTTTGGCCTTACCTTTACCCTAGTTTTTACCTTTAGAAGCATTATCCAGAGGATTGGCCCGAACGACATTAATTTCTGTGGGTTTACCAGAATTCAAAGTCGACTGAGAAGAAAAATTATTGGAAGAAGCAGAATTTGGCTTCCCAGAGTTTGAAGAAGAAGGCTTCTGAGGAGTCTGAGATACGGAACCAATAATACCATCGACAGATGGAATCGTTGGTGTTTTAGAAGGTCCAGGTCGGGGAGCATCAGGCAAGATATCATATAATGCACCAGACTGAGAGTACACAAGATCAAGGTACTAGGCATAAGCAATGGCTTGTTCCTCATTTACACATGCCCCCATAGCTATTTCTTTTGCAATCTGATTGAAAAAGGATGTGGTGAACCAATGAGTGAGAAGCTGATCAAGAATTTAAAATTTGATCATGCGACAAAAACATCACCACTCATGAATATGATCTAAGATATGAGTAGCTCGGTCTTGTTCCAATGAAGTGAGGAGGTGCGTCGTGGTCTCATAGTAGACTCATAACTGAAAATGTGTGAGGAATGCCATGGCTAAAGAATTGAAGTCTTTGAATATGCCACGAGATAGCTCAATGTACCACTTTGTAGCGGCACCAGTGAGATTTTTTTGGAAAAGATGGAGTTAAATAGAATCATCAACCCAATAGTTAGAGGAACATCACAAATGGTAAGTCATAACATGCACTTGGGGGTCTTCGCCAGAGTTGCCCTCAAATTTAGGAAAATCACCAGGAATCTTGGTCGGAACCGGAGGCCAATACAGGTTACGAAGAATGGGATCATTTGTTAACTTTGACACATCATGTAATTCCAACGTAGCAAGAAACGAAGTGTTGAAAGTCATTAGAGGTCTTTGATAAGGACCCATGAGTACAATCCACCTAGTCCAAGCAGGATTTTGTCCCCATACATTCTATCTTAGAGGATTCAGATCATAGGGGTTAGAAGCAGGATAATTCGGTTGATATTGGGGTTGAGGACCATGATACTGAGTCGGAGTAGACCATTGAGGTCCTTGCTGAGTAGTGTATGGATTCTATTGCAGAATGTAAGCATGGCTTTGAGGTTGATGATATACATGTTGATTTTGAGGGTAAGAAACCTGGGCACACTATATACTGGTTGATATGAACCTTGAGGGTAATAAGCACCTTGTTGTTGAGGAGGAGGACCCAACTGATCAAGTTGAGTAGACTTTTAAGCAAGTAAACCTGGCTAACTATAAACGGGTAGAAATCCCCAATGGAGCCGCCAATTTGTTAAGCAGGTAAATAGTCTCTGCGGAGAGAGACGATCCCTCTAGCCCTAGAGTGGGTCTAGAAACAAAGAGACATGATAGAGTTTTTATTCCTAATTACCGAAAGGAAAAAGGACATGGTAGATCGACCTACTTGGAATCCAACGTTGTCATCGTGGCTGTAGTAGTGGTGGCCTCTCGCTTGTACTTTGGCAATTCACAATCCTTTCGCAGTCATGCTCAGATACCTGCACATAGAATAACAAAAAAGAACATCATACGAAATAATAATTTCATTAATAACTACTATCCAGTTAAAGAGGGATAATCATATTGCATTAAACATATAACATAATACAAAATTGGAACCAAACAATAGTCACGTGTATGTATTGATAAAAGGAAGAGTTACAACCAATGCTTTGACGTTACAGTCTCCTGTAGTGGGGTTCAGTCGAAGCGCGTCTCAGATGCTTGTCAGGGAATTCAGACGGGATGAAGGCATGGACTCAAGCTCTCTCAACATAATTCCTTCTTATTCTATCTCTTCAATAGTTCAGCTATAGTATGTTCAATTCTCCATGTTCAGCTAGCTTATGCAAAGAGAGATAGCTTCTTTTTATAGAGAAAAAGGAGGATGTTAGGATCCCTACAAAGGTGGGAGGGAGGCCTATCCTTTAGGGAGTTGCCATAGGAGGTGGAAACTATAAACTAAAGGAGGGAGACTGTGGTTAATCATTTCAACCACTCCTAATGACTCATCCTCAAATTTGTTGGAGTGGAATCTCCACCTCTATTTTTAAAAAACATTCCATAAACAACTCGACGCGGGTGGCTAACTGAGATAGAGTGCCAGCTGGCGCAGGGCCCAGTGTTAATCTTCCTCTTCAATGTGAGGACACAACTGACTACTCGCACTGTTAGTCATCCATAATTTTCACTATCTACAGATGACTAAGTATCAGTTCTAGATTTATAGAAACAAAGTTCATAAACATTGTGAGTTCTAGAAATCTCATGGCCTTCATTATCCTTAGGATAAAATTTTCATTATTTCATCATTCTTTCATGCCAAGCTTAGCTCACCCATCCCGGAAGACCCATCATGGGCTCATGCCACTCATTATCACTATGTTTCACCACCTTTGGCCTCAACCCTCTATTTTGTTTTCCCTAAACTCCTCCATTGTCTATCTAGGGCTTTTAAGGGCATTTTTCTTGGTTTCATGACCTCCATGATTAAATAATAAAAATGGCTTACATATTGATGCTCTTACACCTCCGCCTATCCTTATAATACTTCCATAAACACTTCCCATAACTCCCATCCCTTAGAATCATCATTTTTCTACAAAACCTAGTCTATTGCCACAATTTGACACTTTTTGAGACTAGGCCTGTGTTTTGACCTTTTGGACCCCTTCCCCTCACTCAATTCTTCAAATTAAACTTTCCCATACTCCCTAACATTTATCCCTATCCCCCAAAATTTCCCCAAGAATTTAGACAACCCTTAACCCCTTCATTCCTATCCCTCTGCAAGGCAGTCCTAAATCCTCACACCAAACCCTAATTTCCTCTTCCAACTAAGCTAGTGTTTGATATGAAAAGGAGGCACAAGAGAAAATGATTCATTTGATAGGTCATGTCGGAAATAATAATTCTATACCAGCTCATAAGCATCATGCCTCCATCATTTTCCAAGAATTCATTCCAAGAGACAACCCATGTATCACACCTAGGGCTGGTTTTGCTTTAAATTGTGTTTCTGACCAAAAAAAGATGAATTTGGAAAACATGAGAGAGTTTTTTTTCCAAAATAGGTCCAAGAAGAAAACCCTCTTTCAGTTTGTACACACATATCATGGCTTGGGAGAAATATGAAAAATACAGGTGTCACGGGAGAAATTTTTCATTGCTGGAATGACCTCGGGAAAATCAAGTTTTCTCACAGCTGGATTGTCCAAATAACTTGCTTGATGAATAAAAATAAAAATAGACTTAAATATCTTGCCAATGAGCTATCATGAGCTCAATTGTTAATTGAGGAAGTCATCCAAAAGTGGTCTTCACCAGCACTCTGTGTTTTTGCACCATCATTCAAGACTTTTTGACCAGTCTTGGGAGAATCCACTTTTGGCTGGGAAAATAAACTCCAAATAGGAAAAAAATTCTATATTTGGAAATTATAATCCACAATAATTCCAACGAGCTATCACAGAGCTCATTCTAACACCAGGAAGGCCTCGAAATACCTTCTTCAAAATGGTGCAGCGCACAGAGAGATAGGTGTTGCGCTCCTGGCAGCACTCTGCAGATTTTTCCAAATACTTTCAAGAATCGAATTTTTTTCCTCTAAATTTTCTACAAGCTAATACAAGGACCTCCTTCATAACAGCAGAAAAATTCAGAGGGTTTCAAGCTACCTTGTAGAGTTTGGAAAAGAAGGACTAATTTCACCACACCAAAGTTACAAAAGGGCACAGAGTATTAGCACAAAGAACGGGAGCATTGTATCTCACTTCACCAAAGGATAGTGATCAAAAGATGAAGTTGTGTTGGCCCCCACAACAACAGAAATGGCCAAGAAATACAAAATTTTTAAAAAATTAGAGAGACCTCCAAGAAATGGTGTCCTTATCAAAGGTATATTTTGCAAAAGATAGATTAACCCTTAGTAACATTTCTGCAGGACTGTCACAAAGGGTTACCTACAGGAAGATTGAATAGGACAAAAAAACCAAATGTTTTTCACAGTGATCGCCCACATGAGTACTAAGGGGGTTGTTGATGCTTGTTGCTAGGGTTTCACACTTGGAGGTTTTTCATTGTTTCAAATAGAAAAACATGACAGCATATCAGTTGAAAGAAGGCAGAATTCTTCTATCAGTCTATTCCCTAAGCAAATTGGAAGCATAAAAAAATACATGACTAAAATTCCAAGGTAAAAGTATCAACATGATCACACATTTTCTATATACAGGCTTTTAAGTTCTTCAAAAGGAATGTGGTGAAGACAAAGAAAAGGGTGGTTTTTCATGCCAAACAAGGTGATAGTGAGAGAAGTGCAGCAAGTAGCTCGAAAAAGAAGAACAAACTGAAAATGAAGAAATTAGTAAAGAGGCATTGAAATTTGAGCACTTAAATAGAGTAAATACCGAGAAAAACTTGGAGACATAACTCAATATTTTTCATAGGCTTATCCAAACCCTTGAAGGATCTCTTCACCAAGTTTCAGGCAAATCTCGAAACTTTTTCTTTTTTCCAAATTTTGTCCCCTAGGAGCGCAACACCCTAGGCGCTATGTTATTTTTTGGGGCATAATCAACTACTAAAGTTTACATTTTTGGTTTTTTCATGTCACCAGAAGTCTACCCAAAAAAATTTTGGTCAATTCGAGCATTTTTTCCCCCTCAAAAGGTAAAAAAAACACCTCAAAAATCACCTTTCTGCCTCCTTTTCAGGCCTGGCGCTACGCGTTGATCAGTCATGGCAGATTGGATTTTTGAGAAGGTTAGTCGCATCCATTCAGCACAACTCAAGTGTTTCTAGAAACTAGACTCTGCAAGCTTTCCAACGAGCCATCACGTGCCCAAATCTGATGCCGGGAAGGGGTCCAAAACTCAGCTGCAACAGACCCCAATTTTTGCTGATATGGAGCTACGCACAGAGACAACTTTTTGCCAAAAAGTCAACAAAAGACACTAATTAATGGCAAAGTGTTTTTTTAATATTTTATTGGAAAAAAAACTCCTAATTTGATTGGGGACTTATGTTTTGATGTGTTTCATTTATTTTCTTATCTCTTATGTGTCTTGGGCCTTTCGTGGTCATTAAGCACATTTATGACATTTATGGTTGAATTAGGGTTTCTTGAAGCCTCTTAGGGTTTCCATCTCCTAATTTTCTCCATAAATAGAGCATGAGGCTCTTGTATATTTTGTTGGATGTTGATTACTTATGCTGAAGTAATACATAGTTCCTTGAAGCCTTTGATGAGAAATTGATGTATTGGAGCTTAAGCATGATCTGATTCACTTGTTGATGGAGAAGGATTGTTTGCAGGATCCATAGGCCTGGTTGATGGTGAAGTTTTCTCTTGTTAATTTTTTCTAAGTTTCTCATATGTTTTCCATCCATCTATGCTGTAGTAGGACAAAAAAGTTAGACTAAGATATGCTTGTTGATGGCACATTAGATCTATTTGTTTCCTTCACTTCCTAAATGTTTTCTTCTGCTTAAGATATGTTAGGGAATTCATCTCTTGCTTTCTAATAAAGTTTTGTCTTGTCTATTTTCTTGAATGATTTAGATCAGTTAGTATCATTTATGATTTATGGCTAGCCCTACATATTGTTACCTCTGAATTACTATGTTCTTGAAATAATATTTTGAAGCAGCTTTGCCTATAGTTTGTCAAAGAAGTCTGTCTTAACCATGCTCTTTGCCTTTACTTAGCTAAAATCGTCTCAAGGAACTTTCATAACTGTCACTGTGGATGCTAGGGTTTTTCTCTTCTTCTATGGTTATAGTTACTTGTGCAACTTAAATGGTTTTCCTGCTCTTGATGATAAAACCCATGAAAGATTAAATACGTTTTTTCCTTTCTATGTTTTATCTTAATGTTTTCTTGGTTCATTATCTGCTTTCAGTCTGAAATCAAATGGATTAGGTTTTGCTTAAGCCTTTGACTCTCTTGATATGCTTATAAATATTCTAACTCCCTCCGTTCACAAATATATAAAGGATTATGTTTCTTCCCTTTATTAGCTTTTTGTTCTCAAGTTTAATGTCCATCTCATGATCCTTCACAACCTTAAAGATCCACCAACCAAGTTAAATTTCCCTGCAAATGCTCTTGAAACCATTGATTAACTCATTCATGACCTTGTTTGACTCCATTGCCCAATGAATTAACAATCTTCCTTGTTTTCTATCTAAATCTATCTGAACATCATACCCAACCAAAAAAAATCAAAATACCATGCACTTAACATCTAGCCTAAAATCAACCTTAATCAGTAAGCAAGTTCACATCTTTACACCTACTAGAGAGATCCCTCTCTGAATCCAGGAAGGCTAGGTCCTAGGATTCCAAAGCTTGGTTTGATGTTACCCTATACCTTTGTATCTCAATCAATCTTGCAAATTACAGAGAGCTAACACGCACAAAGGAAAAAACAAGATTTTTTTAGTCTCTGCTCAGGGAATTGTCAACAGAAGGAATATTACTCTCATGTAAAGGGATACAATGATGGTCTTTGCAAGTCATGACACTGCTTATTTATCATGGAAATGACCCTCCAATGTGCAAGATGGGAATTTCAGGGAAAATGAAAAAATGTTGTGTAACAGTATCATGTCATAATTTTCATGCATTTCACAGGGGTAAAACCACTTAATTTTCCCTTTTACCTCTACAGAAGTTTGGAAAATATGGAATATAAGTTCTATCATAAGCAGACTAGTCTTGAAAGCAACCTCTTCCATCATGCTTTGATAAAACTCACTATTTTACACCAGCTTGAGTAGAAGAACATTTCTTGGGACACTTTCATGTAGGAATATGTCTTTTTGTCTTCTACTATCCATCCTACTAGCCCTAGTTCTCCATCAGCAACTTCAACACCATCAACACCTTCAACACCATCTAGACATGTGGAGTTTGGCTCACCTAGCACCATTTCAGTGAGGAGGAAGATTTAGGTCACTAATACCTACCAGAGAGGCACAAGTCTTTATTTTTCTTGTCAGATTGAGGAAGGGGCCAAGCCCACATCAATAGAGCAAGGATTACATTCACAGCATGAGACATCTATGCATGATGAGGAGTGTGATTTTGACTTAGTAGACTTGGAGGCCAGTGGAGATCATGAAAATATAGAGAGGATTATCAAAGACAAATATGCTCAGATCAAAGAACTCCAAGACAACTTGGCAAGGGCCAATTTCATCATTTCTTTCCTAGAGCAAGAAAACAATCAGTTGAAGGAAAAACAGTTTCCTTTGGAGAAAATTCAGTTTAAGGCTAGTATGGATTATGTGAAAGGTAAAGAAGTGGCTGATAGTGAAGAGTAAGAGAGGCATGAAAAGTAGGTGACAAGGAAAATAAAAAGGACCATGGGTCTCAAAAGAGCATTGCAGAAGGAAAGAGAGCAAGCTCGACCAAATGAAGAGCTGAGTTTGGAAGAAATAATAGACATGGAAATCAATGAAAATAGGGAATTTTGGCTTGAGAATGTAAAAATTCACTAGGAGAAGCTCCTTGACAAGGAAAATGGGGACAAAAATATACATAAACACATGGCTGACCACTACTATGCAAGAAATCATATTTGTAATGTTAAAGTCAAACATTTGCAAGCCAAACTAAAGGAAACCCTACAAAGTAAAAAGGAGAAGGACAACAATTCTTGCTTATGCTTACCTAGTGGCACAACATACCTCATGAGGAAAATTTGGAAAACAATTGAGGATTTTTGGGGAAAATTTAGTTTTTTGAGAATTTTGGTCAAAATTGGATATTTAGAAAACTAGTCATACTCGCAAAAGCGTAGCATGGGCCATGCTATGCTTTTGTTGGCAGGTTCCACTTGAGGAATATAAAATTTTTTGGATTCCTCTTGACAAGTACATCAATCTGAGTCAGTGTTTGGGTCATGTCAGCCATTTATGGGGGGTCAAAATTCCCAAAAACATGCTAAAAATCACCTTTTTGTCCTATTTTTGGAGTGTTCGCTACACTTTCTGAGTAGTCTTGGGAGGTTGAATTTTTGGAGGGCTAGAAGCCACATTGTTCAGTTCTTGATGAGCCTATCATGTAGCATACATCTATAGCTTTCCAATGGTACCTTCAGATCCTGATTTGGACCCCTGGAAGGCCCTCAAAAGTCAATTTTGTTGAGCTCGCTACGCTTTCTCCAGAAGCCAATTTTCACTGAAATTTTGACCTAGTTTGGCCTTTTACTAATGTAATTGATGAAATGATGATGTCATGAGATGTAATTGAGATTTTAAATGGTAAATTATGTTACATAAATTCTTGTAAATGTAATTTTGGTCATATGTATCTACTTTCCTATGATGAGGTGAATTGGTTGACCTCTACTACAGATTAGGGTCTTATTGAGATTATCATGTAAACAACTCTACAACTGATGGATTCAACCCCTGAGAGAGGGGAGATTTTATTTTGGTCTATATATATCATTTTCAGAGTCATTTGACTGGTTTCACATCAGTGGATTGTAATCTTGCAACTTGTACTTTCATTCATATTCAAAAATCAAAGGATGTAGTTGTAGCTATTATCTAGGAATTCATGTGCAGTGAGTTTATGATCATGTATATTCTCTGTTATAGTATTTATTGAATGATATATATCTCCTCTTTCATATCTTGTATCTTCAGTGGTTTTCCTTATAGTTTATCGGAAAAATTCTATTAATTTAGCTTGGTTTATATGGAAATTTCATTTTGTGTTCCATGCTTCCAGTTTAATGAATTCATGAATGTACATAATCATTAAGTCCCTCTACCTTTTTCAGAATCACCACCATACCTACAAAACCATAAACCATCATAGATTCATCTCTACCTTTCTCCTTTATATTTTTGCAGTTGTAAACCCTTTGATCCCTAGACCTAGTTACGTGGTTTCATCCCTGATCCATCATCAAACCCTAAATTTATTAAAACCTACCTCAGCCTAAAATATATATCCTAATATCTTTCATGTCACAGTAAATTATTGGTTTTCATCACATTAAGATATCCCTCTCAGCTGGGTAGGGCTAGCTAGAAATTCAAAGTGGTCTGTGGTTACCTTTACTGGTCTCCTTTTTAGCCTTCGGAGAACTGGTGGAGTGCTAACAGCTCAGACGAACAGACAACCAATACAGGTAAAGTAAGGGATTTGGGAAGAAATATTAAAATATCCCACACTTGAGGAATGGTTAATACGAATTAAAGCAATAGGTGAAGGGATGGAAGTATGTAAAGATGAACATCGCAACACTGCCATTACAGATATTGCACGAGCTGCATCAAGCAATCATTGATGACCTGAAGCAATGAGAATATCTCACTGCAAAATTTAATATTCATGTAGAATAAGAGGGAGCTTAACTAAGGTAGCAGATCGACGAGGCCATTCAGGAGAAGGAGTAGGTAGTGTAGCAGCACAAAAAGTTAAAAGAGGTGGTCGAAGCCACATGTCGAGAAGTTCTAGATATGGATGTATGTGTGAAGATATCAGTTGAATACAAAGTCGCAAAGCTTAGCCTTGTAGTGAAGGATCCTGAGAGGACGATTGCAGATGTACAATTTGAGTATGAGATAAATATTGGTGAGATATAGATGAAGCTACAACCGACCATGCCACCAAAAGTGTTACAGAGGAGAGAGACCGACCTAAATACTGTACTGGATGGTATCTTTGCATCAATGGAAGATTGTGACATATTGTTGGACAAGACTCTCCATATTTGGACTTTTCTACAGGAAGATCAAACATGCATAAGTTAGAAGAAGACATTCAACAGAAGCAGAAGTAGCTCGAGGAAATTTGAGAAACTGTGAAGACCTTTCCAATATCACAAAGGATCGACAAGATCAATGAGGGAAATTCCCTCCATAAGAATCTAGAAGAGCCAAGAAGTGAAAAACTAACCTTGGTAGTGTTATCACCAAATTGATTCTAATAGGTTGCTCATCAATCAACTTAATGTAACTTCTTCAAATAAATTTTGGCTGAATATTAGGCACTTTAGTTTGAGAGGGCTTTCTCAAGGTAATTTATGATTTTCAATTGAAATTCTAGTAGATGGCTAAATCTATAACTATAACTTGATTGTGATTGATTGTAAGGGGAAAATGTAAGAGCTTTCTACCATTGGGCTATGGGGTCAGCATCAGTAAACTCAATCAGAATATTTCTTCTTATGAAAACTGAGGCAAACGAAGGTTTTAATGAAAAGTTAGTACACACATACAACACAAGAAGAAAAAAATATTTTAACCTCTAAAGGAAGTCAGTGCATGTCGCCATGAGTCCTGAGTAATTAAGCATAAAACTAACTGAAGATATTAAACATGAAAGCTATAGAACATAAACACATTGATATACCTCCTTCGAATCTCAGGTAAAGAAGAAAATATCACTGTATATTACTGAAACTAAAAATTGTTATAGAGTAGCAGCTTTTAGTACAATATTCTCCAACCCTTTCATATTTGATCTTATGTCTATAAATAGACTTCTTTTACATTACATAGGATTCTAGATCATCAAACCTTCAAACTGACAGCTAATCATAACCGACACACCTATTTCTGGAACATAAAAGACACCTATCCATTTAAGGGTTATTCTCCTAATAGGACTCTAGTTATATTTATTACAACTACTAACTAAAGGAGTGCATAGTTACATAAAAAGTATTTAGATGCTATAATGGCCTTATCCATCATCAAAATAATAAATTCCCTCACTAAACTACAAAAATTTCATCCCATTTTTAAGGAAATGATGACATGGCATTTGCTAACTGTTGAGCTGAATTGACCCTTTTCTCCTGTGTTGCGTTGTTGCTAATGTCATGATCTAGTGGGGCAGTTCAGGACGCAGACCTCAATTTTTTGATATGCCGGTAGATGAGATGAGAGTTGTGCGGGCACATCTGCTATATGTATTGAACACTTTCTACTTCCTGACTCAACCTTTTTGTCTTCTCTTCACCCAAAATCCTTTTTTCATGTTAAAACCATTTTTGTGAATAAAACATCGTGAAAACCAATATAACCAGGCTTGAAACCTTTTAAACATTATTTCTAAAGTGGCATCACATCCACACACTTCGCAACATTTACAGTTTATTTTATAAATAATACAACCGGCAATGCGATGTGAAGGGGAGGTGACGTTGATGGTAGGTGACGTGGAGGGTCGGTGGGACTGGACCGTAGTGCATATCACAATTCGTGGCTTTTATTTATAAGCGCAGAAGATGTAAATAATAAAAAATATGAAGTGTGACGCGCAGGGGAGGAAGTGAATGACACGGCAGGGAAGAAGTGGGACCGGATCGCAGGCGCACATCGCAACTTTTAGTTTTTTGTTTTAATCTGCAAGATTAACATCTAAACTTTGCGATTTCTGGGGAAAGGAACCGACTGATATGTTGTAGAGTTTTATGAATCAGTGAAGGTTTAAGTGGTAAGTGTTAAGAATTTTATATGGTATTTTAATGTATTGTGACGGTTGTGCATTGGGGGCGGAGTTGCTAAGGTAGGGCCAACCTACCACATCGCAATTAAAATAAATATGTTCTGGCCACTCACAAAGGTAAAACCAATGTAATGTGATTCATTTGAAATCGTAAATCAACAATCGTGTTTTTTAAAGTTTAGTTCCAATGCAAAAGACATAAAATCTGTGAAATGCGATGAGGGCCCCACTTTGATCGCGATCGGGGAATGAAAAGCAATGAAATGGTAAAGGTGGAAGCGTAAAGTGGAAAGGTGGAAAAAAGGGTAAGTTTATTGATTTTCAATGCAAAATGAAATTAAAAGGGAAGCGTGGTGGGTAAAATGGGTCCCACTTCATCATATTTTTACTTCGAAAGGTTTTGAGGAGATGGTAATGTAAATTATTTTGGGTTTTGGTCTATGGGAAAAATTATTTTGAATGTGTCAGATTATATGAATGGGGAAGGACTCCAAAAGGGAAAAACACAGGCCTAGTCTCGAAAAGTATCAAATTGTAGCAATAGGCTAGGGCTCGTGGAAAAATGATGATCTGGGCACCCTTAGGAAAAAAGGTGAAAATGGTAAAAAACGAAGCGAGGTCAATGATAATGATGGAGATGAGGTGAAAGTAGAGTAAAATAAGGCAGGATAGGTGGGATGGAAATACCAGCACTAATAGAACCCTCTCAATGAAATTTTTTGAACTTATGAGTGATAACAGGAAGAGAGAACTCATACGTGGTAGGATGAGGAAATCTAACTGTCTCAGGAAGTGGATGGGAAGATTCAAGAGCTTCGACAATGAGAAGAGGTATTATTGAAGAGGAATATAAGATTGGTGACAGAAGCATTGTTGGAAGAAGTGCACAACGAGGAAAAGTAGATAGCAAGGATTCCGTAGAAGTTCAATAGTGCCTATGACAACATAGCAGCAAAAATCATAGGCAAGAAGTTGAGTGACTCAGGACGAGTCACATGTGAGTGTTGGGGACCTATTGGATGCAGTCCAACTTGGCATAGATTTTGGCAAAGCCTTCGAATATTCAGGAGTGTAGAGTAAAGTGGACCGTGCAGCAAAGCACTCTCAATATCTGCGCGGTGCCATAGGGGCTTCGAGGTGGGTCGAAGCCCCTCCTTTTTGTAAGACGTAATATTTTGTAATGGGTTTTGGGTCATAGTCGCTTGTTTAGGGAGTGCATGGTATTTCGACAATGATATTTTGATGATGTAATAATATATAAAGTGATGTACTGCTATGTTTAGGAGATATCATATCATGAATTCTTAGATCAATAAGAATATTGCAATATGTATTTTGGAGTGAGAAGAAGGATTCACAACTGAGTGCGTAGAGAACTTGGAAGAGTATATATCTTAGTGCGAAGACAACCTGCAGGTTAGTGCATAAGTCGAGATTGGATGTATTCAGACAATTATCATAATAAAGAAGAAGTTTCTGAGGATGATATTCTCATGCTATTATGTGTTTTTTGTATATATTTTCTTAATATATGTTGTTGCAAAGTAGTTTTTACAGTTGCATGATATTCGAGCATAGTAATGGTTTATGGACTTATATGATATGTTTTTGTGATTAATTGAGCCTTGTGAAGTGATTTATAAGCTATAAGTAGAAGATAATAAGAAAAAAACCATATCTCATTGTCCCTCAAGGCTGCATAAACTTGGTTCTACATCCACCCATAGTCACTTCAGGTGAGACTGCGATCTTCTTGTAGGTCATTTCTAAAAGGGCTAGTAATCAAGGGTTTTGTTGGTGTGCAGTAAGATTGAACTTGGGTTAGCCCAAATAAACCAAAATTTTGGTCAGTGCAGTTGGATATAGGGAAAAATAAACGAGTTCATCATTGGGTAAGAGCTTGTCAATTTGAGTTGAATGGTATGCCTACATTACCATATTTGAATGTATTTTCGTTTGTATCATATAGTATGATTTTGGGTATGTACTGGATATATCTTCACAGAACCAAAGTCGGTTGTTATGAAAAATCCATTGAGTGTTTAGATGATAGTGGAGAATAGGGAGTCTTGTAGGGTAAAAATAAATCAACATCAGTTAGAATGTGTTGATGGGAAAAATTGTCCGGCCAACAGTAG